>CAJQZP010000918.1:200000-280000 GCA_907164705.1 Parnassius apollo
ACACACACACACACACACACAAACACAGACACACATACACACACACACTCGCACATACACACACGCGCGCGCGCGCACTAACGAACACACATACACGCACAAGCACATACACAAACACAAAACAACAGTGGACACACGCACGCAGACACGCACACACTCGTACCCACACACAAAAGCAAACACACACACAACCGCATACACACACACGAACAACAGTTAACACACGCGCGCACACATTCTAACACACACACACGTACTAAAAAAACACAACAGTGCACACACGCACACACACACTCACACAAACGCGCACGCACATGCGTTCACACAAACACACTTGAACGCACATACACCCACACGCACGCGCGCACACAAACTCGCATAAAAATCACACACACACACACACACACACACACACACACACACACACACACACACACACTCGAGTGACAAATAAATTTGTAATAAAATACTATCCATCATGACAAATGAATAAAATAACACAAATTCACTCACACGATAACAAAAACTCAAAAACGTCTTTCCACAATAAAACCTGCCAAAGTTTGATCCACAAAATCAGCAGATAACGTATTTTCTTACCTTATTACTATAACGAAGTAGCCTACTGGGTTCTCTGTCACACACAGAACGCGACGTTGCCGCTTCGTGTTCGAGTACTATTCGTCAATTACGGCTCCGGATCCACTTAGTCTAAGTAAATGTCGCATATAATTTAAATATACTCTGGATCTAAAAAATCATATTCAGTATGATTTTTTCGACCGTTGATAGATCAACAAATGTTGGTCAAATCGCTGACGAGTATATTGAAATCCTGTTAGTGCAGATCCACCGACGTCACACACGCATCAATAATGGATCAAAGTATATCAGTTTGTGCGACGAGGAGCTGAGCAAACACCTCAAATAGGTGGATCAACAATTGTTCTAACTTCTCACTGGATCAACATTTACCGTGAAAGGATGATTTATATATATATATATATATATATATATATATATATATATATATATATATATATATATATATATATATATATATATATATAAACAAAAAAGAAAATTAAGTAAAAAATTATAATGGGGAAATTTAAATAAATTAGGCCGAAGTTGTCCACACACATTAAATAATATTTGTATCAAAATATTCATTTAAATTATAGAAATATTTTTCAATTAAATAAAATTTAATTTGGATAAAAATAATGTAGTAATCGTTAGATTTTTAAAGTCATTAATTTGGTAGGTTATTAAAAAAAATTACTGCCATACAGTAGGGACTAGAGCTGTGTAATGCAAGTGTAGATTTCGGCAATAGTAGCTGTTTTTATTTGGTCTAATTGAGTATTTGTAATTTGTTTCACTTAATTGAGTGAATAGTACTGGGTGGTTCTTTACAAATTCGCATGTTTCCCAAATATAAATAGACGTCAAAGTCAAAATTTTATCTTTTTGAAGTAGGGCGGAAGTTTTGATTCCACAAATTTGTAAACTAGTAAACTTTGTGAAATTTTTATGTTTGCCAAGATTCTTATATTTCTTTTGCATTATAAATTATTGCTGTGCATCTTTACTATTTCCCCATAACATGATACCGTTTTCTGAATTTCTCGTACCTAATACGTTAAGTGAACTTTGATAGCCTGTTTTTTTACTTTATTTATATGACCATTTCAGTTTATATGGCAGTCGATTTCCAGACCTAACAAGTTGAAGTTGTCAACAGTTCATATAGGTGTATTATTATAAGTAAAAGCGATAATTAGTGGCGATTTTTGAACTGGTCGGAATTGCATAATTTTGGTTTTATTAAAATTAATCTCTAGGTTGTGATATGTCAGTCAATTTGTAACCTGGTTCAATAGTTGATTCAATTTATTATTTAAATTCTGGTCTTTTGTATGCGGAATAAAAATGTCATCGGTAAATATAATACAGGTTTCAGTCAATACCCTAGGTAGTTCGTTTATATAAATAATAAACAGCACACATCCCAAAACGCTGCCCTGGGGGATGGAGCAAGTAGTGCGTATTGCTTCAGATCTAACGTTACGCATATTTCGCCAGCGTCATGGTTATAATTCACTATCTCTACCTACATATTGTTTACGGTTTTCTAGGTAAGATCTAAACCGTTGTATGCCGTATATCGTATACCGATGTCATACAGCTTCTGTAACAGTGTTGGGTATTGTACTCTATCATAGGCTTTGGACATGTCTAATAATATACCCACGTTTAAAATATCAAGTACTTTTTGTGTATATTTGTATACTGCCAGTGCAGTTGACCGTTTCTTCCTAAAGCCATTTTGTGAATTATCAAAAGCGTAAGATCTATGTGACATTGCCTTTTCGAATATTTTCGAGGATGTCGGTGCAATCGGTCTATAATTTGTAACGTTTGCTTTTGTATCCTTTTTATGTATAGACGTTTTTAATATATCTAGAAACGATCCTTCCGTAAAAGATGGGTTGATTAAAATACTAAATGGAAGAGTTAATAAATTGACACATTTTTTTTAATTTCGGTGGTAATTCATCTATTCCATAAATTTTAATTTTTTTTATTTTTTTGGTAATGTTATTGGTTTCATTCAAATTTACAGGACATAAAAACATAGTATTTAGTGTACCTACTGGAATTTTAAACGATTGTGTTTGTTGAGATGGTATATTTGCTTGTGGAACGTGGCCAAATGATGGAAAGAAATAATTGAATAAATTAGCTACCCTTTTCGGTTCTGATGCTTGTTGTTTATACGTGATGGAGTACGCCGCCGACCATCCCGCGGTGTGAGTGCTCCATGTTGGAGGTGCAGTTTACACAGCACTCGGTTCGCAAAGCACTCCCATCCCTGGACATCTACCAGTCGAGTGGGACTGAGGATATCCCCCCAATTGTGCTAAGGACATGTGCTCCAGAATTGGCACCGGTCTAAACGCTCTTTTCCGGTACTCCTACTCTCTATGCGTAGTCCCAAAATCGTAGACGGCTTTCGTCCACGCGATCCCTTAAAAAGGCGACCGCTCAGACACGTCCAGCTACAGGCCTATCACGTCCTTGTTCTCCAAAACAATGGAATCCATAGTAAACTGCCAGCTCATGAGGTACCTTGAGAGTCACCAGCTGATTCTTCTTCTTCTTAAGGTGCCGTCTCCTTTCGAAGGTTGGCAATCATTAGGACGATTTCAACTTTTAAGACCGCTGCTCTAAATAGTGATCTAAATCTCTAAATCAACAGTATCAGACCGAGTATTACAAAAGAGTTCGGTCACTACAGCTGATTAGTGATCGTCAATACGGTTTCCGTCGTGGTCGATCAGCTGTTGAACTTCTGGTCTACCTGACTCATAGATGGATGGCAGCAGTAGAGTCCAAGGGGGGAAGCATTGGCCGTTAGTTTGGACATTGCGAAGGCCTTCGATCGTGTATGGCACAAAGCGCTTCTTTCGAAGCTCCCTTCCTACGGGCTTCCCGAGAAATTGTGCAATTGGATAACCAGCTTTCATGCAGATCGGAGCATCAAAGTCGTTGCAGACGTTGCAAGCTCCGATTACAAGCCTATTAATGCTGGTGTACAAGGCTACGTGATGCAACGTGCAATGATATGTTGCAAACTTGTAACGTTCATTGCTATGTAGGTGGCACTAGTGATGCTCTGTACACCGGCCGTGCCAAAATTTCTCGGAAAAACGTCTCCGAGTACCGGGACGAACTTATGTCTGATGTCTAGTCTTTGCTGAACAAAGTCTCGAATTGGGGGTGACTAAATCTAACCCTCAGAAGACACAAGTTTGCACGTTAATCGCTAAAAAGAACCCCTTTGTCGTATCTCCTCAGTTTAAAGGCACTTTCCTTGCTGCCTCAGCCAGTATCGGAATCCTCGGCGTCGACATGTCGAGTAACGTACAGTTTTGTGGTCACATGGAAGAGAAGGCCAAATTGGCCTCTAAAAAGCTTGGCGTACTCAGCAGAGCGGGACAGTATTTCATACCGGAACACTACACACATGGAATACTGTTCCCATCTATGGGCTGGGGCTCTCCAGTACCAGGTACTTCCGCTTGACCACATCAGCGCAGAGCGGCTCGAATCGTCGACGACCGAGTGCTTTCCGATCGGTTCGATTCACTGGCGCTGCTAATAGATGTTTCATCTCTTTACGTATTTTATCGCATCTATCACGGGGAGTGCTCTGAGGAATTGTTCGGATAAATCCTAGCCGCCAAATTTCAAGAACGCACTACGCAGCAAACCTCCCGATACCATCCACACAATCTGGATGCTTGGCGGTCCACTACTGTACGTTTCACTAAGAGTTTTCTTCTGCGTACGACCTCTCTGTGTAATAATTTACCACCAACGCACCTGAAATTCCCCGGTGTTGCGGTTGTTCATGGGCTGCGGTAGTCACTTAACATCAGGTGCACCGTATGCTCTTTAGCCCCCTCTTCTATATAAAAATAGTACGCCAATCTATAAGTGAAAGCTTAGATTTAAATTCATTAATGTTTTTCTCGTTAACAAACCATTTTGTAATTACCTAAGGAATTGTTTTTAGTATGTCATTGTCGGTTTTTAAATTAATTTTAATTCCTTTGTGATCAGAAAATCCTAAATCTGTAACATAAGCTTTTAACTCCGCTAAAGGGAAGTTAAATAAGATAAGATCTAAGCATGTGGCAGAAGTGCATTTGATACGAGTTGGCTCCTTTATTATTTGAATAAAATTATATTCTAGCATGAAATTTAACAGAAAGTTTGATTGTTTTAATTCCTCTAAAGTATTCAAGTTAAGGTCACATCCAATTATAATTCTTTTTTTTATCATGTATTCTGTTTAAATATTCTAATAACATTTTCATTTGTGTATAGAAAACTTCGCTCTCTCTATTATTCGAGTACAGACTAACAATAATAATATTTAATCTGGTGATTTCCACAGCACAAAGTTCTATTACATACTCAATTGAGAAACTGCTTACATCTTTTAGTTCTATGTATTCTAAATCATTTGTAGTATGATACATTAACTACATCCGGTGTATTTTTTCGGCAAAAATAGGTTGCTACGTGGTAGTTTTGAAATACAACTAATTCTACATTATAATTAGACCGCCAAGATTCCGAAACACAAACTGCGTGTGGTAGATTTTGTTCTAAATAGGTTTCCAGACGATGGTTTTTATTGAATAAACTTTGCATATTTTGGAACAAAAGATTTACAATTATTAATCACAAAAAAAAAGACTGGTGTTGAGTTTATGGTGTGGCTTGTTTCAGATACACTACAATTACAGGGCGTTGTCTTTTTATTATTTGTCTTATTAATATCATACCATAATTTGTAGGGATGGCGCTGTTTCCTGAGATACAGGTGATAACCTAGTTCAGGAGACAGAGCTCCTTTATATTTAGACATATTTGGTTGCTAATAAACGTTATTTATTATTATTATTATTATTATTTGTGTAATAATGATTTTAAATTTTAGAAAATTATTTTCAACTTACCCAATGATCTAGAGAACATCGTGTAATCATAACTTAGCTCAAGATTGGAATCTTATATAAATGCAAATTCATGGATTTGTATTTCTTCGTAGAGCAATGCATTAAATGTTTCCATCCTTTTATTATAAATTAGGTAGTATTTTCCTAATTTAAAGGTAGGTAAGCATAATATAAGGTTCGTTTTTTTTTATTTTCAACAATGACTCTCGTAATTCCTGAACACATTTTGTGCGCGACGGCCTAACAACGATAAGAAACAAAGTGATAAAGAATATTGTTTTTCGTATTAATAGTGAAATTACCGATAAAACTGGCTGAAAACGTGTATTAATATAGTTGTGTAGCATGTTTATAACTCTGAGTATATTTGTATAGAATGTCGTTTTGATAACAAGTGATATAAACAACTTTTATTATATTAAGAAAAATCGACCAATCGCAGCGCGTCTTATCGTAGAACTCTCTAGAAGATTTTTAATTAACTGCGTAATAGTTCATACTAAAAATAATGAAAATAATTTTATGTTCTAAAAAAGTTGTAAATATGACATTGAATTAGCATATGGCTTATAGATTAAGGAAGTGTAGGAATATTTTGTATAATTAAACGCATTTGATAGTTGTAGAAAAATCAAAGAATTAATGTACCCAAATATTATGAAAATATGGGACATTTCGTTTAATAACTTTTTACAATGTTAATGTTTTGAGTAACCTTTATGATATACTAATAAAGTACCAGACCACCGATTTGATGATGTATAGCATGTTAGTGTAGCAATTAGTTTTGTATAGAAAATATTGTAATTTATGCCATTTGCATAGTGAAAAGTTTATGCAATAAAGAGGAAAAACGAAAAATGGCAAGCGGCTCACCGTAAAGTATTGCTAAAGTCTACCATAGGGTCTCGGGACCCAGTAGGAGTAGTAGCGTGAAGAACTACCAGTGACAAGTGAAGTGAAGTGAGTGGTATCCGGTGGTAGCTGAAGTGACTAGTAGCAGTATATAGTGAATAGTGAAAGTGTTAGCTAGCCTAAAAAGGTCGTAACTGATATTCGCAGTTACATATAGTGAAAGTGTTAGCTAGTCGAAAAAGGTCGTAACTGATATTCGCAGTTACATATAGTGAAAGTGTTAGCTAGCCGAAAAAGGTCGTAACTGATATTCGCAGTTACATATAGTGAAAGTGTTACTCAATTAACTATATTCCAGTTACATATAATAAAAGTGTTAGCTAGCCGAAAAAGGTCGTAACTGATATTCGCAGTTACATATAGTGAAAGTGGTAACTGATATCCGCAGTTACACAAGTGATAAAATCAGCTAGTTTAGTTGATAATAGCTGCTAGTCAGTAGTGTTAGAAAACCAGCTACTACCAATAGATATTTGACACTACCGTACAATTTAAAGAAATCTTTTGAAATATACAGTGACCAACCAATAGTGAACAACCGTAGTTCAACCGTGGTCAATAGTTATAAAATTTCGCGACTAATTAATCAGTCGAACCGCTGGCCACTACCTTGCTATTTGTAATTATTAATCGTGCACTTTGATTTGAACCTCAGTCCACAGTATCTCAGCGGCACCCACAAAGACGGCAGTGAAAGTACCCACCGGAACCTATAGGTGTAGGACGTGAGCGACTCGCGAAGTATCTTCAAAAACATTTACTCCGGAGAGTTTCGCCCGTCCGGCATACATTTTTTATAATTTCCGCTTCGTTTAAAATCTTTTTTACCTACTAATAGTATACAAAAGTCCTTTTTTGAAAGACTTTTGTATCACTACATAGATTGTCGAGAAGATTCATCATACCGACGTTAGATCTCAGGAAATGGCTTATCTAGTTTTCATCAGCAAAAGTTGCTAATGCTATGTTAATGACTTCATTCACTTTTCGCTAGAAAATATGTGTATTTCGCTGGTTTTAAAATTTGTGTGCTCTTCATACTGATTGTTAATCGTTAGATCCGTAAGTCTGTTTTTTAGTAAACAAATCTCTTCTCATGCTTTTTGTAGTTGGTTTTGTAGTTCGACGATCATGGTTTCAAGTTATTTTATTTTAACAATATTTTCCTGATTACTTATCGTTATCGTCGCCGGCGTTATATATTTTTTAGATAAAATTTAACTGTTTTCCTTTCAAGCGCTTAGGGACCTTATTTTCTGTATTTAATAGTGTGTTGCGAGAACTGCAAATTGTCTTTAGCTGCTTAATTTTTAATTCAAGGCCCGAAGTAGTCTACGGCCGTGCAGGAGAACGGAAACTGATGATGCTGTAGTCTCTCGCTCTGTAGATCTCCCGTCGGGGGGTATCTCTGGTGAACCCTTCTTTGTCTTGCACCATTGACAGCTGTGTGCGACCGCTTTTAAAGTTGCTCTTAAACCCAAGATCCAGAATTTTTGACGAATTTCGTTCATTACTGTAGCAGTGTTTCCGTGAAGGAATTTCTTATGATAATATTGTATTATTAGACGGGTTATTTTTTGTTTCCCGTCTAAAACGATAGGATTCATCCTTCTTTCGTTTTAGTCGTGGAATTTCTTTGTCCTGCTCTTTAATTTGATGATTCCATCATCTCCAATGTAATCGTCGATTTTCTTAAGTCGGCTTGAGTTTTCTAGAGGTTTCTCTGTCTTCAATTTTCTTATGTCTGACGCAAAACTGTCGCTCTGGCTTATTTTCATTAATAATTCTTCGACCCTCTTTAGGTGCTCTTCTTCTAGTGGTAGGTATAGGCACTTATTTTCGTTTTTGTTGGTCGACGGGTTTGAAGCGTGTGCTTCTTTCTTCTGGATTTTCTGTTGTGGTTTCCAAGGCTCATCCTTCTGGCGCGTGGCGGTGGTGGTCGCTTTACGGCTCTTCTTTAATAGGTAGTGTGCAAAGGCAACCACCTCTCTCTCTCTTTAATAGGTAGTGTTCAAAGTCAATCACTCTCTGGCTGTAGTGCGCAGCAGGCGCTCCCAGCTCGAGAACCTTTCCGGGTTTAAAAGGGTGTCTTCTGCTGCCATCGTTGCCAACACCTTTTGTTTGTGCTTTTCTTCTGGCATAATACTCTCTGGTTTGAAGTCGTGAAACGGCCATTCTTCTTCTGGTTGACGCAGAAATTACGGGCCTTTGAACCATCTGGCGTTGTGGTCTAATTCGATTGGGTTTCCACTCGTAACGTCGTCTGCTGGGTTCTCCTTAGTTGGTACCCATATCCAGTCTTCTGGTTTGGACTTCTCTTCGATCTCGGCGAGTCGGTTGGCCACGAAAGTTTTGAATTTTCTTGGTTCTGACTTTATCCACTGCAGTACTGTGCTGGAGTCGGTCCAGTAAATCTTTTTTGATATTTCGAGCTCTGATTCCTCTTCAATTGTAGCGGCTAGTCTGCTTCCGAGTAAAGCCGCTTGTAGCTCTAGCCTCGGAATTGATACTGGTTTTGTCGGCGTTACTCTTGCTTTGCCGGCGATCATGGAGACATGGACTTTTCCTCCGGGATCGACTATTCTCCAGTAGACTACTGCTGCATAGGCCTCTTCACTCGCATAGGTGAATGTATGTAACTGTCCTTTTCTGCCTTTGGGTGAGACGCATCTTGGGATCTTCAGCCTTGTTAATGTTGATATTTCCTCTAAGTATTTCATCCAGGATTCCTTTTGTTGTTTGTTAATTGGTTCATCCCAGTCTATTTTCTTTCGCCAGATGTCTTGGATTAGTTTATTTCCTTGTATTAGAACCGGTGTTGCAAAACCCATTGGATCGAAGGTGGACATCACTGCGCTCGTGACTTCTCACTTCGTTGGAGTTCTTCTGCCATCTTGCAGGTCCTCCGGCGTGTTGCGTAACCCCACGCTGAAGGCTAATGCATCTTCTTTCACCAGCCATATAAGTCTTCTTTGGTCAGTTGTAAAGAGTTTTCTTTATTGGTGTCTTCTACTTCTGATATTACCCCTGAATTGTTACTGGCCCAACCCTTCAGATGAAAGTTTGCTCTTGCGTGGATGTTTTCACTTCTTTGGATATCTTCTTTGCTTCAGTTGTAGATGCGAAGCTCTTCAGATAGTCGTCCATGTAATGGTTTCTCTTAATTGCTTTCACTGCTTCGAGATGAGTCTTAAATTCCTCTGCGTTCTTATTCATTATATATATCGCTGTTGCCGGTGATGACGCTGCCCCAAGATGATTGAAGACATTCTATACTCTTCAGACTTGCCAGTTCTTCGGCTTCCGCGCCACAGGAACCTGAGACAGTCTCGGTCGTCCTCTCTAACTTTGACTCGGAGGAACATATCTTGGTTATGTCGGACATTCATGTAATACGAAGCTACCGGTCCCTCTCTGAAGGGCAACAGTACACCAAATAGTGACTGTAACAGGTCTGGGCCCAAGAGCAAGGCGTCATTGAGGCTCTTTCCTTCATACTTGGCAGCTGCGTCGAACACTATTCTTAGCTTCTTCTTAACTGGATGCACAACAGCGAAGTAGGGTAAGTAGAAAGTTCTTCCTTTGTTGCAGGTTTCTGGAGCTATCTCTGCGTATCCTTTCTCGATCAGACTCAGGATCTGCTCCTCGTAGTGCTTTCTTGCTTCTTGGTGTTGATCTAGCTTCGTTCAGTTCGATGCTAACCACGTCGGACTGCTTGATTATAATTGTTGGGTAGGGTTTCGTCTTCTTTGTTCCACAGGAGTCCCGTTTCATATTGACCGCTTGGCAGTTTCTTTGTAGTCTTCTCAAGGGTTTCTAATGCTCTTCTATCGCTGTCGTTGGATGGCGACCGATTCTGGATCCCGAGAGATCTAACTGAAAGTGTTCTCGGACGATTTCTTCTATATCTTCTTCGCCAATGATCGCTCTGCCATAATGAGTGAAGTTTACTGTGTCAGTTGCTCCTGTTTCACATCCGTGCAACACCCACCCTAAGTTCGTGAGGGAGGCTACAGGATCTGACGGTTTGCCCTTCTTCAGCTTTCTTGTCACTATCAGTCCCCAATTGTCTTATCCTATCAGCAGCTTGGGTCTCTCGGTGACGTAGAGGAGTTGGCTTTCAATTGCTTTCAGATGCTCGCAGTTTCTCACGGTGTTCTTGTTTATGCATTGTTCAGACAGCTTCAGGTTGTCGATGGTTCTCGCTACGATAGTCCTCTTTTCTTTTATATGAGCTCCTTTTATTTTGAACTCAATCTTCTGTGAACTATCTTTTCTTAACACTTTCCCGCCGAACTTTTCGATCGTAAGTTTTTCTTGCTTCCCTTCAACTCCGATTTTCTCAGCAACTGATTTGTCTAAGAGTGTGACCGTTGACCCTTCGTCTAGTAGTGCTAATACGCGAACTTGTCCTTTTGGGCCATAGAGGTTCACTGAGATCATCTTCAGGTAGGCCTTTTCTTCTACTTTGGCGTTGTGTATTGAGACGACCTTTTCTTCTGAAGTGCTACTGATATATTTTACTTCTTTTTCTATCAGTGCTGGTGGTTTGTCAGAATGTAAGATGGTGTGATTCCATCTTTTACACAGCTTGCAGACTGGCGCTTTACAGTTGATCCTTGAGTGCCTGAATCGAAGGCACTTGAAGCATATCTTTGCCTTCTTGGTCATATCCCATTTTCCGTTCAGGTTGGCTTCTTTGAACTTCTTGCATTCTAGTGCGAAGTGTTCTTCCTCACAGAACGGACATGACTTTTCTTATATTTTTACTTTGACGCTTCTTGTACCAAATGAACTGGTTTTCTTATTCCTCTTCTTTGTTCTGAGGATGCTTCAGGCTGAGCGAATTCTCCGCACATGTCGGCTTCCGTTTCTGGCAACGCTTCGACGAGTAATAGCTCCAGAATTTCTTCATCCCTTCTGCTTCTGTGGTAGGCGAACCAACGGAACTTCATTGATGTCGGCATCTTGTCTACTATAACTCTCAAGGTTTCAGGTTAACTGAGATACTGCAGTTTCTTCAGGGCTTTGATTGTCTCAACTGCGTTCTTTACTTTGCTTCCAAATATGCATATGTCACTCGGGTTCTCGTCGACTCTTGGGACGTTCTTCATTTTTTCTAGTTCTGCTAATGCCAGCGCTCCAGGTCTTCCGAATCTTGCTTCTAGTCCCTTGATCACTTCGCGTAGGTCTTCGGTGGTGAACAGAAGGCTTTGGACGGCTTCTCTAGCTTTTCCTTGGATTGCTATTCTAAGGCGCGCTATGTTCTGATTGTTACTGAAAGAAGCGGCCATATCCTCGTATGATCTTTTTAAGGCCAACCATTCTTCACAGGCCCCATTGAAGTGAGGGAGTTCGAGATGCTTCGATGAAACGGTGTCACGTGACTTTTCGGATAGCTTTAGTATGACTGAAGCCTGTAGTTCCTGGATGTCACTCTTCTTTTCTTCTGCCTCTATTGGTTTGTTGTTCTTATTAGGCATGTCTCCGGTCTGGATGAACCACCGCTCGACTTCTCGAGTTTTTTCGAACAGTTTTTCTCCGGCACCATCTTCTTCTTCGGACTCCGCGGTGAGAAGTTCTAATTCCGCTTGAGCAACTTTTGACCGAGCTTCTGCCAGTTCTAGTTCCCTTAATGGCATTGTCATTTTTGCTTGCGCTTCTGCTCTCTTCCTATGCGACGAGCGAACGGAAAGTGTGTCTGGATCGCGGGTCGTCTTCTTAGGGTGAGGCTGCTGCAGACTCATTTCTCTGGACGTTGGTAAGCTTCCCTCGTTCAGACATGTCTTCACTGCGATACTTCTTTCTTGAATCTGCGGCGTTGGATGATGGCTCTCTTCTTGGTGAGGAATTGACGCTTCGATGGCGCGGGTCGGGGGGGGTGGTATGGGTTACGTCCCCCGGTGTTGATTCCTTTCCGGCAATGTTCTTATTAAGAAGTACGGGTTGTCTGTGTACGCTGCTGGTCGATCGATCTGAAGTTGACGCGTTAGTGGCCGTCGTCTTGTAGAATCACTCGGCGTATTCATGCTCCAATCCGTCGTACTGGTACCCGTAGTAGCGTTACTTTCACTCGTAGCCTTTGACTGCACTGATTTTGATCTTGTATTTGAAGGCATCTTCCTACTTTTCCTTAACCCGATCCGGCTTTTCGAAGGACCAATGTAGATGCTCGTGTGTGAGAATGTTAGTAAATGGAGCGGATTATGCTGACGGGATGTTAACTGGAGAGCATGCAGTTGCAGTTAGATGAGCAATAAATAACACTTCTTCAGAGTTTCTTCTTATTTATTTTCTTGATTCCTTATTCTTACATTGCCGGATTTGGAATGTTTTACCACAAAAAACGCCTCTTTTTTATAGGCAGCTGTGACAAATCAGAATTAATAAAGTTTGCATGCGGCACTACTGAATTTGCACACGGCACTAATGATCCCCGTCGACCAATCAGAGCGCAGAACAACCTTTTCTAAAGGAAATTTACAAATTTCTTTAATAAGTGTGGTAAAACATACCTTACAATATTTTTATACATTCCTGACAATAGATATGACTTATCTTTATTATTTCGAACATAAAACATTCATAAAACTCTTAATTTATGCTTGTAAAAAATAAAAATAGTGGCGCGGTCTTCTTACGGTTTAGCTCCGGAGTAGCTAAGCTTTTTTCGCTTAACATACAAGTACCCCGGCAGAGGAGAAGCCCACCAAAGTGGGCATCCGTGGCCTGCCAGTGGGCACCGACGCAAAGATGATCGAGGAGGCTTCCCCATCAACTATGTGAAGGCCATACCACCACGTAGGGGCAGACCGGGCTGCCTCTACTATGCACAGCTGGAGCATCTGAGCCTGGAACGGCTTCAGCAATTATACCACATCGACGAGCTCCTCTATATGAGAGGAGTCGTCATCGAAGCCTGGCAGAGGAAGACCGGACCGGCACAATGCCACCGTTGCCAGGCTTTCGGACATGCCTCCGCAAACTGTTTCAGGCCAGTGAAATGCGTTCGCTGTGCTGGAGAACATATTGCCAGCCTTTGCCCAAGGGGTAGAGAGGAGGAGCCAAAGTGCGCAAATTGCGCCAAGAACCATACGGCCAACGATCGCCGCTGCCCAGTCCTGAAGAGGATAGGGGACCAGGAAGCAGGGGATCGTTCTACCTGGGCTACTCCCGGAGAACCCTAAGAGGATCCCCCAGAGTCGCCCAAAGGCCGTCACCATACAGGAGGACGGGTGGGCCACCATCACCAGAGGAAAGGGTGGGCAACCAGCCCCCACCACCCCCCTGCAGCACCAATAGAAACGGTGGGTCCTACAGACCAAAGGGCAGCCACCGGGGCGACTCTCCGACCTCCTGCCAATGACGCCACTGAGAGGCAACCCTCCCAGAGGAAGAGGCGGAGGAATAGGAGCAGGAGAACGGAACAGCCTCCTCCTCAGGCTGTGACCACCTCTACCTCTACAACCACAGGACCAATAGCCTCGCAGGCGCAGGTTGCTGTAAGAACACCAGCACCAACCACGACAGGTAGAGCGCCAGAAAGGGCTATACCAGAAAGCAGAGCCCGCTAGACACACAGAGCGCGCTCTACCCAAAGGAAGACCTCAATCAATGCCCCGAGACCAGTGCCTTCACAGCGTAGTACAGATCGCAGACCACCAGCGTCCGGCTTCGAGATGGCTGATGCCATCCACAGATTGGTAGGCATAGCCATCGAAGAAGGTACACAAGTCCTGGCCGACATAAGGGCCGGGACAGACCCCGTTACCGACGTCATGAAGGCGCTGGCATCACTACTGGCAAGGCACTACGGAGGATAGCAACCTGCGTCTGCTTTACTGAAACCCGGACGGGATTCGTCAAAGACTCCACGAACTCCGCGCTCTCACCCAGCAACAGGACATCCAGGTGATCTTGCTGGGTGAAACCAAATTACGACCTACAACGCATCTTAAGCTGCCCAATTACACCATATACAGGAGGGACGAGGTCGATCCTCAAGGGGTCGCCTATGGAGGGACAGCGATCCTGGTGAGGAGAGACATCGTCCACAGGAGCTGGACCTGCCAGACTTCTAGACGATGCGTTCAATCGGCATAAAAATGGCGGCGGCGGGCGAGGAACTAAGGATCTTTGCAGCATACCGCCCGCCAGGGACTCCATTTCACTCCTCAGACATCCGGACGGTAATGGAAGGTACGGCACCCACCATCATCGCCGAGGACCTGAACGCCAAACACCCGGCGTGTGGGTCTAGAATGATCACCCCGCCGGGTCGTGAACTCTACGAAGATGCTGAAAACCATGATTATGACGTTCTAGGTCCCGAGGAACCGACGCACATTCCTAGCGACCCTAGGAAGCGTCCGGATGTATTAGACGTCGTGCTCACTAGGAACGTCAACTACCCAGTAGTGGTAGAAGTGCTGTATGACTTGAATACACAGCACCTCCCGATTCTGATAACCCTTGGCACTAAGGCAGTGACTTCACCGCCCAGAGCCGTCAAGACCAAGATCGACTGGAGGCTCTACCACCAACACCTGCAGGAGAGACCTCCAGTCCATACACAGATCAACTCAGCGGACGACGTAGAGGCCGCTGCAACTAGAATATCCACGTGCATCCAGGAGGCCCTCAACGCGGCCTCTATGATCGTCCCTCTATGATCGGCCTCTATGATCGTGCCTCTATGATGATCACACCACACTCCGGACAAGACAATGATCCGAGGAGCCAACAGGGGTATTGACAAAGACCTCATATCTGTCCAAATGAGGTCAGCAGAAGGTCCAACAGGGAAGCTGCATGATCATCCACATCTGGAATCCGCGTAGGCGAAGTAACCAGCTGTGTCAGACCATATGCCAAAGTAAAATCATGAACAGATCTTCCCGCATGATCAGTTAAACGTGATTCAAGCCATTCGGCGTGGTAGGTGTTAAAATTGCCGAGGATTACGATCCCTGTGAACGGGATCAGCTGTAGCAATGAATCCCATAAGCCACTTGGACGTGATTGAAGAGTCGGTCTATTTCGGCATTATTGCTATAGGACCTAAAGTGGCACCCGCAGAGGCGTGGATGACGTATACGCAAACTCCAGTCCGAGGCACAAAGTAGTGTTCCAGTTTGTACCCCGCGTAGGAGAGATACGAAGCATCAGCCGGAGAGGACACCTGCTTCTCGGTCAGAAAGAGAACAGCCGGTTTCGCTGTCTCGATATAGTAGTGGACGGCGTTTAGTTTCGAGTAAAGTCCCCTGATATTGCAGAAATTCACGGATAGCGTGGCTGGGGTCGCCTTGGTCCTTTTCCTAAGCTTGTCCCGAGCAGTTATTATTTTGAGCTCAATATTGCCCCTCCCTCCTCCTCCAGATAACGCGGGACTGCCTGAGCACCCACGCTTAGGTGTGGAGTAGCTTGGTCGTGGATGCTCAGCGAGGGCTTCTCCACGTGTACTGATACCCGGGGTAGTCTTACATTAAATTCCGCTACCATGTTGATGGGGTGGGGGGTGGAGGGAAATAGAGTCCGGCCACACCAGACAAAACGCGGAAGCTGAGCTTCCACTTCACGCCGGTATTCTCTGAGGTCGTGGTTCGACCCCGGTTTGAACCAGCCCAACAGGCAACATCAAAGCTGCCGTGTGGCTCTGCCACTATTACAAAGCATTTGCATTTGCAAAGTATTCTATTAAAAGTAGTACAGAAACAAAAACTTTTTATTTAATATAGATTATAAATAATACTTATTGAATGTCACTTTTTTAATTTACCTCTGGTTTGGAAAAAAGCCACGGTCCTGGGAAGAACCAGCAAGAAATCCAGCTGGATTTTTTTTAAATAACAGCTTACAATCATGTACGTTACAATTAACAAAATAGAACAATTTAGAAATAGCGTGGTAGCGGTTATTATCATCCATAAATTTCTTAATATTATAATAACCCTTTTTATACAAATTTAGTTTTGTGGCCGTGAAGGAAAAGGGGAGATCTCCCGCCGAGCAAGGTGTTCTGCCCGGGGAGCGGCCGACACTCCAAGTGATAGTTCGGAGAAGTTCTATATATACTGTCTATGATTCGGAATGTTGATAGCATGATTTAGGCTTCGGTGTATTTCGCTTGTGGCGGCGACTACAGCGCCGCTACATCACCCCCCTGCTCAGACCGGAGGTCGTTAGTGCAGCCTTGTTGCCGACGAATGTGCAAGTGCCAGGAGATTGCCTTGTAGTCTGCGGTGAGTCGAGATGAAGGCAAGTAATCTGCGAGATTGCCGTGAAGCAGAGGCGAGCAGTAAGGCTCAGAGCCGTGCCGAACACTGTATAGCGCAGAGAGTAGCTTGAAGGAACAGGAAGCATTATTATTCCAATGCTGCGATGGACCTTGTGAAGCTAGAGGGCTTGCAGGATATGAAGACTGCAGACGATATCTGCTCGGGAGCGAATGGGTGGGGTATTCTATGACGATGATGAAGCTTGAAGTTTCCGAAGGTTGTTTGGTTGCGTGTTCAGATCACGTCGGATGGTCACCACTGTGGCCGTGAAGGAAAAGGGGAGATCTCCCGCCGAGCAAGGTGTTCTGCCCGGGGAGCGGCCGACACTCCAAGTGATAGTTCGGAGAAGTTCTATATATACTGTCTATGATTCGGAATGTTGATAGCGTGATTTAGGCTTCGGTGTATTTCGCTTGTGGCGGCGACGACAGCGCCGCTACAGTTTAATAATTTTTTAGAACTTCGTCTTAATATGGTTAGGTTAGTAAGTAATCATCATATCAAAATGACTAGGTAAAATCATGCTTATCTACGTTTTTATCTATACTACTACTAGCACTTCTTGTATATATATATATATATATATATATATATATATATATATATATATATATATATATATATATATATATATGTAATCGGGATCTCGCAAACGGCTCCAAAGATTTTCATATATAATATATATACATTTATCATCATTTCAAAAGATTTTTTCAAAATAACTTCAAGGTAACCATTTATGATATTGTTAGGAATCAGAAGGATATTTTCAATAATAAGAGATATAAGACTGTTGTCTTCAAGAGCCATACACTTTTTTGTCTCTGCCTATGGGCGTCTCTGCTTTGTGATTTTTATTGTAAGCGATCCACCTGAAAATAAAAAGTTAATGAATATTGTATTCTTATCAATATGTTATTTTTTCTATATTTGTTGTAATCTAAATAGCTTGTGAAGTTTTTGTTTATGAATGTATTGATTTACCATCCATTTCTGTTTTTGTTAGGAATCAAAAGGACATTTTAAGAATAAGAGATATGAGATATGATTATTCGTTCAAATTCAATAAACTATATTTCCATATTTCTATTTCTCAGCATTTTGTTATCGCCGCCCCTTAGTTAAATAAAAAAACAAATTACTATAAATCTTACACCATTAATCAGTACATAAGAAGTAATTATTGATTAACATCAATAATATTCGACTTCGACTATGTAAAAGTTGTCTCACTTTTTATTTTAACTGGTTACATGTCGGAGAAAAAGATATTATTTTTATATTAAATATCTGATCGTTGATGATAAAATAATATTCCTTTCTGCAGAGTTAACAACGCAGCAGTCTAAGCATAATAGAAGCGTCTAATTCTATCACAGGGTATATCCAAAACATCAAGGATATAACGATTACACAGTATTATTGTGCAAATTTATATACTATTTTATATTATTATTCAGACTTTATATTTGCTCCTGGTAAATGTAATTACTCCTTTTTTTACACATAAAAAATGTTTATTGTCAAATAGAGAAATCCCTCGACCCACAAATTCTAATTTTTTTTTAACATACACAATTTTTTTTGTGTATTTATGCAATCTATTATTTAATTTAGATGTTACAAATAAGGTTTTAAGAACCGTTTGTCATTTGTTTTGGATAGAATTATTCATTCAGTAAGAAGTCATTTGGATACATATGAGATAGTAGATTTTCCAAAATTCTAGGTGAAAAAGTACTCTTGTATTACATACATACTCTTATATTTATTAACCAAAACTCATCACTTTTCATTTTCGAAAGTCACCAACGAATTTTTCCACAAAAAAAAGAAGAGAAATATGTAATATAGAATACTAATTTTGGCCTATATGATAATATCCATATCCTCTTAAACACTTTTGCATCGATGAGACGATATTTATTATCTTGTAAACAAACAAGTATATTTTTTAACCACTTGAACGTCCAAGCGACGCGGCAACAATACCCTTGAACGTCCCGGCCCCGGTGGTTGATGTTTTCATACGATCGGATCGCGACCAGTTCGACTAAAACGGTTACCATGGTGGAAGTTCTTTACCTATATCAGAATAAAAATCACATACAAAAAGCTAATGAAATTCAGAATTTAATTATGCTAATAATAATTTACTCAATTGACGTACAAAAGGTAAAAAAATGATTAATTTTAGAAATTTAGATGAAAAACCCTAACATTTTTTTATTTTCTTCGTTAATATCGCAGTATCATTTTATTTATATGTACTTATTATACAATTATTAAAATACATGATCTACCCTATCCAATAATGTTATATAAATGTTAATTATTTCTAGGCAAGAATACCTAAAATATCGACATACTCCGTTCTAGAGTATGATCTCCCGGGCGGCTATAAAATGTGGCAAGATGGCCGCCCGCTTTAAGGTTCGTTTACACGATTATTTGAGCATGAGTATATAAAATATAATTAAAAAATATGTTTACAAAAACTTTATTTTTCTTAAATATAAATATTAAAATATGTAAATGAAACACTTATTGTTTTGTTTCTTATTTTAAAAAAATTATTTTAAAATTATATGTATAAAAAATTAATCTCTCTCTCTCTACATATACAGGATGTTAGTGTAAACACCGTTGTCCTTGAAACCAGTAGTTTGGTTTCACTTATAGAAAGTAATTTCAATGAAAAATAACAACATTTTTTTTAGTCAAATCTCAATTTTTTCTTACAATTATTTCACCCTAGGCAAGTAGGGATATACCTACAGAAATCACAACAAAAAAAACTCAACATATCGTAGGTAGCGGCTGCGATTCGCGGTCAAGGCCAATATCACTGTGTGAGTGTGTCAGTCCTTTGCTGCCTCGGAACGGAATGTACGTGTTAATTTGATTTAAAACCGCGCCGCGCAGTGCCGACATTCTACGTCGCTTTAGGTTGTAGTTTTGGAGCGAGTGTGTTTTTTTGTCCTACATAAACGTGCAGTGGAAATGTGCCTCTTCGTTCACTGAGAAACCTCTACTACCAACATGACGGTGCCCCTGCACATTTTCAGCTGCAAATCAGGGCTGTGCTGGTTGAGGAGTTTCCTGGGCGATGAACCGACCTTACCCCGCTGGACTTTTATCTTTGGGGAGAAGTGAAGCGCCGAGTGTATGCAACTAAGTTCCGTAATACGCGAATTCTTAGTGTATTTAGAGAAATGACACTGTTGTGCTTCTAGCTTTTACGATTAATGTAAAAGCTGATCAAAATGGAATCCATTTACGAGGATTTTATTTAATAGGTAAGTGTAAATAACCAATCAATCAGGCTACACATCAAGCTATACAAATCCTTTGTCTTGGCCTCGCTTTGTATGATCTTTCCGTACAATGAACGGTCAGCTTATGCTTCAAATGCCCTTTGCGTTCCAAGGCCGCGGTACGGTATACGGTAAATACGCCAAAAATCCTACCTAATGATTTACTATTTACTATTATTAATGCTTAATTTTCTTTGTTGTTAAATCTAACTTACATTAATTTGTACTCGTCACGCAACACAAAGGGAGGAGTTTTTATCTGTCCTAAGCAAGTGTGAAAGTATGAAGGAAAAGTTTCATCATAGGTTATGTATACCATTGTGTTTATATTGATATGTTGTGTAGGTAGCAAGGGCGGGCGGTGATCTTTAGGCCTCTGCCTCGAATCTTGCGGGCAGCGGGACGGCAGCGGCGGCGGCGCGGGTGCGACAGGATCTTATGCGTAAAATCAAATGGACCGACTCTCGAAAACAGCGGCTTGGCAGCGGCGCGGGGGCGGGCAACGAGCGGTTTACTCCTGTCAAGCGGTGACCGCCCGCACGTCTGCATTGCAGTGCTGTGCAATTAATTTTTGTGACGTTTCGAAATGTCCTCGGACGTGCAGGAGCAAATTATTTCAGCAATTTTTGAGAGAACACCGATATGGAACAGCAAAGATGTGAACCATAAAAATAGAAAAGTAGTTAACCAGTTATGGGAAGAAATTAAAAACGAACTGAATACAGACTCTAAATCGCCCTTGATAGCTTCAAGAATATAGTCAAAAGTTTCTACGTTCATTCTGGTGTAGTCGTAGAATTTGTCGGGACATTGTCTCTGTTCTTCGTAATTTCGATAAAACTCGGCTTTTCTTTTCCTTGTCCTATAAGTAGTAGGGATTCACTTCTTCTTTTGCGCACTGTAAATCGAGCGTTAGAAATAAATTTGAATCAAAAAAGATGTTGTCGCCGTTGTTCAGACATTTCGTTCGCAAATAAAAACAAACATCTCGACAACACAACCATGAACACATCACTACGCCGCTATAGTGTCGCGCGATCTGCCCGCTAGTTTCGTGAACGGGTCTGCGTTGCCCGCCCCGCTCCCGCGCCGCCGTCGCCGTCGCTCCGCTGCCCGCAAGATTCGAGGCAGAGGCCTTACAGTGATTACGTCACTCGAGCGCATAGGGTATCCATGAATTTACGGACGGTGTCGGACAGAAACTTTTTTAATTTTATAAAAGAAAATAGCGTTTTTTAAAAAAAAATCGGATAAATATTTTTATATTAAAGCCAACCACCTATGGTTTCAGTGACAACGGTGTTTACACTTACACACTGTATATATAGTATATATATATAACTAAATTAAAAACTTTTACCAAAACCGTTAAATGTAATGAGTAATATAAAATAAAACCCATAATAATATCTTCTAACGGTGCAGTGCCAAAACAACTAAAAACTACCTAAACGCAACAACCACCACACCAATTAAAACCCATTATTTTCTTAATGTTTTACGATAACCGTTGAATAAAAAGAAAAATATCATAAAATTATACCTATAAAACAGCAACCGCAATTATATGTTATATACAACGCTATTTCAAATTAATTAGCGAATTTTTTCCAAAAATTAAAAAAGATGTCGGATCCCAAAAGGAATTGTTTCGGAATATATCATATATCATAATATATAGTAATGTTATATAATGTTGCAGTGCCAAATTAAATAAAAAAGCAGCCATATATTGTTTATAACTATACCTATAAACCTATAAAACAACAATCATTTATATGTTAAAAAGGTGCAGTGCCAAATAAAATAAAAAAGCAGTCACGAAAAATTATGTAAAATACACTCGTAATTTCTCGTATTTACGAATCCTTAATATGAAACACATCATAAACGTTACAGGCGGCTGTAGTCACCCGCACATTAAACCTGGGGAACAAAATACAAAAACGTAAAATCCTTACTACTTTCACTATTTTCCTTTCACTTAATTGTATTTAAATATAGTTAATAACCTGTTTTAATAATTATAAGAAATATTTTGAAAAATTTTGAAAGACCGACACACAAAGGCGAAGTTATCGCATGTCGACACTTCATCACATATAAAAACATCATAACAGACTTTGGATTTATTTGGATTGATTTGGATTTAAAACTTGAAGATATACGAAAAGAAAACATCCTGAGGATTATTTTCATATATAACGCTAGTACAAAAGTATAATAAATATATTATTACTTACATTTTAAATGAAGAACTCACAGTAACACCGGCCACTACACAAAACTTGAGAAAACGCTTGTTTCTTTTTTTTCAAGGCCATCTGTTACCTGGCATGGATCTTTTACTAACCCATAGACGCGTTTTTTTAATATAGAGCCATCTAGTATAACATTCATAAAGCTTTTAGTAACATTCTATAGATCAAAAGTCGTTTAAAGTTTAGAAGTCAGAGAGGCCGCTATAGTCGCCCTAACGTTCAAGCGGAAAAATTTTAGGCGACTATGGTCACCCGGACGTTAGAGTGGTTAGTTTTTCTACCATCTAAAAATATATAACCAAAGATTCTTACAATAGTGATGCATTCCGCCTGTGGCATCGCTCTCGAGCGGTCGCATCCAAGTAGTCCGCGCTCTCGTCCTTGTACGGTAGTGCTTTCTCGCTCTCGCGCCTCCGCTGTCCTGCACGCGCTGTACAGTGCCGACGCACCGGTGAGTCTTTCACCGCTAACAGTTCTTGTCCCCCTGTCCTCGAGCGGGGAGGTTTGACTGACCTCCGCTTGTTACTGTTATTTACTGTTTCTTTACTGTTATCTTTATTGTTATTTTTACTGTTATACTGTATTGTTAATTTTTGTTATTTTCTTGTTATTCTTTGTTTCTTGCATTATTATTATACGTGTATATTGTCTCGTAGTACGTCTCGAGTTCAAGTCCCTGTTCTACCGAGAACAGGAACCCGTCCCAATCATTACCGATCTTAGCTCTACTGCCCCAAAATGGCCACATATAGCCTAACTGAGTCCCTCGCCGCCGTCATAAACCAATATGGTTTAAACAACAATGAGACGGTCCTCGCCGCCATCGCCACCATCGCCGCCCAGGCTCCCCCCCCCTGCCCCTTAGGCACTTCAACAGCCACCCGTTATCGCGACATACTGAGAAACAAGAAACTCTTTTGCCCCCATAGAGTCTTTTGCCCCCCTAGAGATGGAGTACGCATGCTCCGAGTCCTCTGCGCCAGCCTCCCGGAAGAGGCCCGCCACCACTTCAGGCACCGGCTCATCGGAGTCCTGTGACTCCGACGGAACCGGGGAGTCTACATTCAGCACGGTGAATTCCAAGCGCAACGGTAAGCGCGCCGCGTTAAAACGCACCCCCCTATCTCGGCGGCCCCTGCCGCTCCTACAACCTCCGCAGACCCGCTGCTACCTCTGCCCCCGCAGCCCCCGCCGCTGCCGCCGTCCCACTTATGTCACTAGACATCCCCACACCGTCCAAACCAGCCTCTCGTTGTGCTCCAGTCCTTGCAGAGAAGCAAGTCCCACCCCCTGTCTTCCTAAGAGACAAGGTAAAATTTACCCAACTCTCGAAAACCTGCTACGACGCAGGAATCAAATATGACCATGCCATCAACCTTGGGGAATCCATCAAAATCGTCCCTAACTCAATCGAGGACTTCCGGCAACTCACCAGGCTATTCACAGCCGAACGAGTATCATACCATACCTACGCTCTTCCGGAAGAGCGAAAAGTTAGGGCCGTCATCCGAGGCGTCCCTTTTGAATTCACTAACGAAGAAATCCTTGAGGACTTTAAGTCCCAAGGTTTCCCCGTAGAAGCCGTGCACAAAATGCACAGCAGAACGGGCAAGAGGTTCAACCTAGCCCTGGTCATTTTGACAAACGTGCCGGAGGCAAAAGCCATCTTCCGGCTGGTACGCACAGTGTGTGGCCTGTCGAGAGTGAAGGTTGAGCCCCCACACAGGCGCGGATTCCCGGCGCAGTGCCACCGCTGCCAACTATATGGTCATGCGGCGGCCAACTGCTCCGCCCCACCCAGGTGCGTTAAGTGCCTCGAACCCCACAACACCAAAGAGTACCCCCGGCCCAAAGACGCCGAATTCCACGCCCGCATGTGTCCTGTGCAAACAGACAGGCCACCCGGCTAACTACAGAGGCTGCCCCTGCGCACCTCAACCTCGTCCCAGTAGGCAAGCTCCACCGCCGGTCAACTGACCGCTCATTCCCGGCTCTCCACCAACGGCCCCGTCAGGGCCTTTCTCAGCCCATCCAGGGCTTCTCTCGGCCCTCTCAGGGTCCCCCTAGGCCCCCTCAGGGCATAATTCGGCCCCCTCCGGGCTTCTCCAAGCCTATGCAGCCTCCAGTCTTTCCCTGGGGCCCCAAAAAGGCAGACCCACCGCGGACAACCTCCTACCCCCAAGAATCAGAGCCCACAGCTGAAGACCATAAAACACTGTATTCCGCTGTTAAGAACATTGACGTCAGGGAAATCACTGTAGTAGCACGCAAACTGCGCGCTGCGAAGTCCCCTCAGGAACGTCTCCTCGCTCTTACAGAGCATCATAATCTTCTGTTAGCGTTGTAAGTTAAGTTAACTTAATTAACTTAACTTCAATGACAGAGCAGTTTGCTCTACCAAAGTCTCACGGTCGTATCAAACCTAAGGGTTTATCGCTTGTATTCTTTAATATTCGCGGTTTGCGAAATAACCTCCCAGAGCTTAAGCTCTTTCTTCGGAATCGAGAAGCTGATTTCCTCCTCCTACAGGAAACTAATCTCAAACTAAGGACACTAAAGGCCTTTCTATTAAAAACTTCTCTCTTCTTCGTAATGAAAGACCCAACCGCCGAGGCGGCGGAACGGCCATCTATTACAAGAAGACACTTCATTGCTCGCCCATTTCTACTCCGCAGCTTACCAACATGGAAGCCACGGTATGCAGGCTAGCTATGTCTGGACATTAGTTGCATTTTGATTTCAACCTCAGTCCACAATATTTCAGCGGCAACCACAAAGACGGCAGTGAAAGTACCCACCGGAACCTATAGGTGTAGGACGTGAGCGACTCGCGAAGTATCTTCGACAACATTTACTCCGGAGAGTTTCGCCCGTCCGGCACATTCGTTGGTCCTTCGAGCCGGATATATCCGTTTGTATTTCGGAACCGGGTAAATAATCACCACCGTATTAAAACCACAGTGTTTTCTGATTCATGATGCCGATCACCCGTTCGCAAGGAAGGGAAGCCAAGGCGTGGACCGTCGGTCTGGAAGGAGGTTCGTCGGCCAGTAACGTCGCCGTCCACCACCAGATGCCACCACGCTCACCTTCAACGGTAGAGGGCGCTGAGGCGCCATGCTTCCCCCCCCCCCCGAAGGGGGGATACCCCTGCCCACGCTGGCCATTACGGCCCACACAACGAAGCAGAGGGAACATATAGAAGGCGACGATGACTTTAGCCGTGCATCATCGCCAACAGCCCGGGAAGACACCCACACCGAAGAGCCACCAACGGGCCACACCAATTTCAGTACGAAGACAAAGAAGAATGTTCGGCCCAATAGAAGAATTTTGAAGGCTCGTGAAGAAGTATTGAAGATCAAACTAGAACTTGCGCAGTTCTCCTTACAGATGGCTGAAGAAGAAGACGAATCAGACGACTATGATGAAGATGGTCACTCCAAAAGTGAGTACGTTCCATCTTGGCTTGAAAATTCTGTAGCCAAACAAAAGTCAAATCAAGGCGCAACCACCGGAGGGAAGGCCCCATTTAATAAAACCGTCACAAAGCCAACCCCGGACGTTGTCGACCTCAGTGAGCCCCAAAAGGAGCTCACGAACCAGGATTCCTATCCAGAAGATGCACAAAAGGATCCCATGCCACAGAAGCTCAGCCAGGAACCCACCGTTAATGAAGACAGGGAGCTCCTACCGATTGTATCAGAGCTCACGTACCAGGATTCCTATCCAGCAGATGTACCCAAGGATCTCATGCCAAAGAAACCTAGCCAGGAACCCGTCATAAGCGAAGACATGGGGCTCCGTCCATTTATATCGGAGCTCACATCCGCTATAGCCGCGCTTGCTGACAAATCAAAGTTAGAGAGTACGCCACTATCGTCGCATACTTTCGCAGCGTCGAAAGCTATAATGACACTGCCAAGCTTTAGCGGAGCACATACCGAGTGGCTTTCATTCCGTGCCATTTACGAAACAACCCGGGGCTACTTCAATGACATTGAAAACACTGCTAGACTAAGACGAAGTCTACAAGGAAGAGCCTTGGAAACCGTCAGTTCAGAACTCATCGGGCATGCTAAGCCAGATGAGATTATGCGAGAACTGGAGCTACAATTTGGGCGTCCAGATTCAATCGCGCAAGCAGAAACCGAGAAGTTACGAGGATTAGCACGCTGTACAGAAGCGCCCAGAGACATCTGCACATTTGCAAGCAAAGTGAAGGTAAGCGTCGTCACTCTTTGAGCCCTAAAGCGAGATCATTACCTCGTCAACGCAGAGCTGCTACGACACCTCACCGACAAACTGCCAAACTCTATACGTGCCCAGTGGTATAGAATCTACACCGAAATATACGACTCTAGACCAGACCTCGGCTGCTTCAGCGAGTTTATTACCAAGCAAGCTCGCTTCTGCAGTGCATTTGCGCCTCCAGAAATTATAAACGAAGCACAAAGCAACCGTTCAGTGCATAGAGCACACGCGGCTACTACTAAGCCGTCTCCGAAATGCAGAGTGTGCGAAAAGGAGGGCCACTACGGATCTGAATGTAAAAAATTTAAGGAAGCAGATACCAACAAAAGATGGGAACTCGTAAAGCAAAATAATTTATGTTTCCGCTGTATAAGTTATAGAAATCAGACACACAAATGCAAAACCAATAAGTGTGGAATAAAAGGATGCACCGCGACACACAATCGACTTCTCCATAACAATACAAAGGGGAAGACTGAGGTCAAACAAAAAGAACCTCAAGAAACCGTAGCTAACTCATTCGCTGTGTCAAAGCATCAAGCCTATTTAAAAATAATTCCAGTGCGAGTAATTGGACCGGCGGGAGCTGTATACACACACGCCCTGCTGGATGATGGGTCAACTGTTTCACTAATGGATGAAAAGATTGCCAAACAAATTGGAGCTACAGGGCGGTTGGACCCGTTTAAGATCACCGCTATCGGGAACAGTACCCTCGATTCACCGGTCTCCACAGCAAAAGGGTGCCATTCAGAGCACGCACGGTTGCAAGCCTAAACTTGGGGCCACAGACTGTACTTGCAGTAGACATAGCCAAGTGCAACCACTTGAAAGACCTAAAGGAGCAGCTAATATATGACTCTGGCAACCCAAGGATCCTAATAGGACAGGACAATTGGAGACTTCTAATAGCCACTCAAATCCGAGGAGGTCCACCGCACCAGCCAATTGCCTCGCTCACAGAATTAGGATGGGTGCTACACGGGGCACACACTAAAGCCCCGTATCAGCGCGTCCACGCGGCCAATGAGCTGTACAAGAGCGAGGTTACTATAGATGACCAACTCCGCGAATATTTCGTGCTGGAATCTCTCATTATCAATCCGCGAAGACCAGACTCCGATCCAGAGAAGAAAGCTGAAGATATACTAAATAGCAGCACCCGTCAGTTAAAAGACGGGCACATAGAAACAGGGCTTCTCTGGAAGAAAAAGGATATCGAGATGCCTGGTAATTATGAAACAGCAATAAAATTGGAACTTGATGGAAGTATGATGAACAAATGAATTCCCTAGTACAAAAAGGATACGCTGAGATAGCCCATTTCGACGTCTATAACCCAATGAAACCAGAGAAGTTTCGAATAGTACACGATGCCGCAGCCAAAACAAAGGGGGTGTCATTGAACGACTTCCTGCTCACGGGTCCGGACCTACTGCAATCACTACCAGGGGTCATGATGCGTTTTCGCCGCCATAAAATCGCTGTCTCCGTGGACATAGCCGAAATGTTCATGCAGGTTAAAGTCAGACCCGAAGACAGAGATGCCTTAACACTTTAACAGCCGTACACGTACTGAGTACGGGCAGTGTCGATCAACTCGGGACGCCGATCACGTACTCCGTACGGGTTTGACTTTCCTATCGTCTGTTTAAAAATTACGTTCCCGGTGCGTGATTGGCGTATAACCCCGGTGTAGAATGACTCTTTAGCTACACCCACATGTATGTATCACCGACGGGAGGTGCGGGGTGGAGGCAGGACAAGCAATCTTTCAGCGCGCGTCGCCAGTGCTCCCACGCCACCAACGTGAGAGCACGTCCTTGCATTTTGGCGCGAAATGGCTTCCGCTCGACGTAGTTGGCGTCTCGATTCTAAAGAAATTTTTGATGTTTTGGTAAATGATGTTGACTCAGACATTGAGGAAGACCCGGAAATTCAAATTGAAGGTAAATTATTGTATTTTATTATTGTATTTTTATTCGAATATACCTTTTTTGCGAAGTCTAGATTTTTATTGGTGTTTTCTCTCTCCAGAGGTAATTCAAGACTTACATGAGGTGGTTTCGGTCCAAGATCATGAAAATGATGATGCTGACATGTCAGAGATGGCCCGGCCACACTAGGGAGAAATGCCGTTAATTATCGCGTTGATGGACGTTAAATTTAGGTGTGGCCACGAATTAACGCGATAATTTTCAACGGCATTAACAATGCCGTTTCCCGTTTGCCGATAACTCGAGTGTCGGTACATCAAAGGATTAACGCGTTATCGCGTTGAAGCGGCCACACTACGTTTGTCTCATTGTGCACTGTGAGTGCCACGGGGTTACACGTATGGCTGCGATGGAGTGGAGTAACGAAAAAGTTACAACGTTTCTCGAGATCCTGCACACAGTGTACGTTTTCTGTGCATCTGTAGCATCCACCATCTTCTTTTTCTTTGTATTCTTTTTTTCTTCGTTTGGCAATGATAAAATATATTCATATAATAAAAATTTACACTCATCAAATATAGAGTAGCTGCGTCAACGTCCATCTTGCTTGAAATTCAAGGAACATTAAAAACATTTAACGCCGTTCAACGGCAAATTTAATGCCGTTCAACGGGAAACGGCGTTGACCGTTCAAGTGTAGCCACTCATTTTATCGCGTTGTTTAAGGCAATAATTGTTGCGTTTATGGGCATTGACGTTGCTCGTTAGGTGTAGCCGCAGCAAGAACGTATCTGAACCAGAACAGGGTCGAAGTCGAGGTCGCTCGAGACCTACACTTCGAGGCAGAACGAGATCGCGCGGCGGACGCGTTCGGTCAGGGGCGCGCTCGACTACCCGCTGCAGCAGCGGCAGACATGCATCAACTTCTATCAGGGAAATGGATGAAGCTAATGGATGGTCATACGAAGCAGTGCAGCAGCCGTCGGAAAATCCAGTATTTCAAGAAATATCTCGCGTATTAGCCCCGATTGATGAAAATTCGTCACTGTTCGATTGTTTCTCAATTTTTTTTCCTGATTCTTTTTGGAAATTGCTCAAGACTGAAACAAATCGTTATGCAGCTCAAATGAAGGCTAAACAAACGCGACAAGGTATCCTGAAACCTGGCACTATGCTTTATCAATGGAAACCAGTCACGAAACAGGAACTGAAAACATTTTTTTCCGTAGTGATTCATATGACACTCGTTCAAAAAGAAAGTTTTGATTCTTACTGGTCAACTCGTGAAATAATAGAAACTTCATTCGCCAGAAAGCACATGAATAGGAACCGATTCAGAGCTATTTACAGCTGTCTTCATTTGAACGACAACTCAAATTATAAACCACGTAATGATCCAGAATACGATGCTTTTTTCAAACTCAGACCGTATTTCGATGAACTGTGTTTTTTGTGTGAGAACAGTTTTTATCCCAATGAAAACTTGACGATTGATGAGGGCACTTGTGGATTTAGGGGTCGAGTGCACTTCAGAGTTTACAATAAAGATAAGCCCGATAAATACGGTATGAAAGTCTACATGCTATGTGACGCGGAAACGGGCTACATACTACGCATGGTTCCCTATGTTGGCGACTCAAAATCTGTCGAGACTATTATCGCTGAATTGAGTGAACCATATTTTGGTAAATGGCACACCATTTATATGGATCGTTTTTTTACGAGTCCGACAATTGCGGACTTGCTTTGGCTGAAAGAAACTCGCACTGTAGGCACAGTGATGGCGAATCGTCGTGGTCTGCCACAGGTTTGGCGACAACAACCGTTGGAAAAAGCTGAAATGGCTTTTTGTCACCGCGGCAATCTAACTGCCTGTAAATGGAAAGATAAGCGTGATGTACTTATGCTCACGACGAAACACGGAGCTAGCTGGACAGAGGTGGATACAAAAGCCAAAGGTGTGGGCGTAACCAAAAAGGTGAAACCAGACTGCATCCTCGACTATAACCACTACAAAATTGGCGTAGATCTCAATGACCAATATGTATCCTATTATTCGTTGAATAGGAAAAGTATGAAATGGTGGAAAAAAATGTTTTTTAATTTAGTAGCGCGTTCTCTGGTAAACGCTTACATTTTGTACAATAAATCCAGAGAACAACGACGCCGCCTGCGATTCTCGCAGTTTCTGATGGACTCTGGGGAACAACTGGTGGAAACTGCATCAGATGCTGAAGCAGGACCCTCCCATGGTCCACATGCTGTCGGGACAAGCACGAGGCTCGTCGGTAGGCACTTCATAGAGAGGATTCCAAGCTCGGAAAAAAAGGAGAAAGTCGCACGAGTTTGCAAAGTGTGTGCCGACATTTCAAAAAAAGAAACCGGAAAAAGGGGGGCGCAAAGAGACCATTTATTACTGCCCAGACTGCAATGTTCCTTTGTGCTACTATCCCTGCTTCAAAATGTTCCACACACAAAAAAATTACGTTCTTTAGTTAGCTCAAGTATGTAAGAATGTTTATGTTGGAGTTTTTTTTTTCGCTTGTAGACCTCTTTTGTTAATTTTTTTTCATAAATATTTTTCATTATTTTTAATGTTTTTTACTTCTTCCTTTAAAATATAAAGAACAATAGTACATATAAAAGAAGAATAATATACATATCACAAATAGTTTTTATTTTATGAGTCATAGAATATCGGCAAAAATCACCGGCGTACCAGGAACGGCCACCTTTATAACGGTCGGCTGTTAAAGTGTTAAGATATCTCTGGAGAGGGGATCAACGAATTGAAGCTCCCCAAGAATATAGAATGACGTCGATCATTTTCGGTGCAACCAGTTCACCCTGCACAGCCATATTTGCGAAGAACTGGAACGCTAAAAAACACATAGACAAGTATACAAACGCCGTAGAAGCTATCATTCAAAACCACTATATGAATGACTATCTCGACAGTTTCCAGTCTCTGGAAGAGGCAATGCGAATATCGAAGGAAGTACGCGACATACACAAAAACGCGCACTTCACCTTAAGAAAATGGGTTTCCAACGTACCAGAAGTTGTAAAAGAATTAGAACCTGACCAAGAAGCATCTGAGTCAGTCGATCTGGGAAACAAAGGAACCGAGGAAAAGATACTCGGATTAATCTGGAAACAGGGTACCGAACAGCTGAGCTTCAACCTAAAGCTCGCTCGACTTCCAATCAATTTGCTGCATGAAACACCAACCAAGAGAGAACGTCTCATACGGTGCGTGAAGACGGCACTATACACCGTCCTTCATGAGAGACATCCGCATGAGGAAGTATTAGCCACGCTGCTCTGCGAGGTGGAGTACACAGTAAATAGCAGACCATTGACTCACATCTCTGTAGACAGCGACGACGACGAATCCATCACTCCAAATCACTTCCTCTTAGAAGGATCTCACCCATATAAAAGGATGAATAGCAAAAGATACTGGCGACGCTCCCAGATACTCGCTGACATGTTCTGGCAGCGTTGGGTCCGAGAGTATTTACCGGAACTTCAAAACCGGCGGGAGGCCCATGGGCGAGGTCCCAATCTCCAGGTGGGTGATCCAGTCCTCATAGCTGACGGCCAGTTACCTCGTAGCACCTGGCCACGAGGGAGGGTGGAAGGTGTTTACCCCGGTGCGGACGGACAGATCCGCACTGTGGAGGTACGCACAGCAAACGGCCTAATCAAGAGGCCAACCAGGAAACTCGTGCCGCTGCCGAAGTAGAAGCAACGTCGCTCACCGAAATGGAGGCAGCGCCGCTGTGAGAAAATCGTCGCGACGCTGCACGGCGGGAGAGATGTTGGCGACGGCCTAACAACTTTAAGAAACAAAGTTATAAAGAATATTGTTTTTTGTATTAATAATGAAATTACTGACAAAACGGTGAAAACGTGTATTAATATAGTTATTTAGCATATTTATAACTCTTAATATATTTGTATAGAATGTCGTTTTGATAACAAGTAATGTAAACAACTTTTATTATATTAAGAAAAATCGACCAATCACAGCGCGTCTTATCGTAGAACTCTCTAGAAGTTTTTTAATTAACTGCGTAATAGTTCATACTAAAAATAATGAAAATAATTTTATGTTCTAAAAGAGTTATAAATATGACATTGAATAAACATATGGCTTATAGATTAAAGAAGTGTAGGAATATTTTGTATAATTAAACGCATTTGATAGTTATATGAAAAATAAAGAATTAATGTACCCAAATATTATGAAAATTTGGGACATTTCGTTTAATAACTTTTTTACAATGTTAATGTTTTTAGTAACCTTTATGATATACTAATAAAGTACCAGACGACCGATTTAATGATGTATAGCATGTTAGTGTAGCAATTACTTTTGTATAGAGAATATGGCAATTTATGCCATTTGTATAGTGAAAAATTTATGCAATAAAGAGGCAAAACGGAAAATGGCAAGCGGCTCACAGTAAATTATTGCTAAAGTCTACCTTAGGGGCTCGGGACCCAGTACCCGTAGTAGTGTGAAGAACTACCAGTGACAAGTGAAGTGAAGTGAGTGGTATCCGGTGGTAGCTGAAGTGACTAGTAGCAGTATATAGTGAATAGTGAAAGTGTTAGCTAGCCGAAAAAGGTCGTAACTGATATTCGCAGTTACACATAGTGAAAGTGTTAGCTAGCCGAAAAAGGTCGTAACGATATTCGCAGTTACACTATGAAAGTTTACTACGAAAAAGTCATCACATAGGAAATTAGACGAAAAAGGTCAGATACTCGCAACACATAGGAAAGGTAGCTAGCCGAAAAGTCGCCACAACCGAAAAGTCTAACGATGTGGTAAGTGATATCCGCAGTTACACAAGTGATAAAATCAGCTAGTTTAGTTGATAATAGCTGCTAGACAGTAGTGTTAGAAAACCAGCTACTACCAATAGATATTTAATACCACCATACAATTTAAAGAAATCTTTTGAAATATACAGTGACCAACCAATAGTGAACAACCGTAGTTCAACCGTGGTCAATAGTTATAATATTTCGCGACTAATTAATCAGTCGAACCGCTGGCCACTACCTTGCTATTTGTATTTATTAATCGTGCATTTTGATTTCAATCTCAGTCCACAATATTTCGGCGGCAACCACAAAGACGGCAGTGAAAGTACCCACCGGAACCTATAGGTGTAGGACGTGAGCGACTCGCGAAATATCTTCGACAACATTTACTCCGGAGAGTTTCGCCCGTCCGGCACATATCAAATGCGTTTAATTATACAAAATATTCCTACACTTCTGTAATCTATAAGCCTTATGCTAATTCAATGTCATATTTATGACTCTTTTAGAACATAAAATTATTTTCATTATTTTTAGTATGAACTATTACGCAGTTAATTAAAAACTTCTAGAGTTCTACGATGAGACGCGCTGTGATTGGTCGATTTTTCTTAATATAATAAAAGTTGTTTATATCACTTGTTATCATAACGACATTCTATACAAATATACTAAGAGTTATAAGCATTCTAAACAACTATATTAATACACGTTTTTACCGTTTTGTCAGTAATTTCATTATTAATACAAAAAACTATATTCTTTATAACTTTGTTTCTTAACGTTGTTCGGCCGCCGCGAACAGTAGCATTAAATAAACATAAAATAAACTATAAATAAAATAACATAAGCAATAACTCAATAATATTTTTAGTGAGAAGGATGAACCTGATGCTTTAATAATAAATTATCAACATTTGGCGTCAATTTTGTAAGGGTTAATCTTAAATCTCCTCGGCTGATGATGTCCAGCCTGTTTCTTTTTTTCGTTAGGAGATTTGGTAACAGCGCTGAACCCCCTTTCCACTAGGTATGACGATGGAAAGGAAATTAAAAATTTCCTCGCTATGTTCCATAATACGGGATATGCAACGGGTATGTTGTTTTGCAGCCAGAATTGCTGATATCCGTTTTTAAACTGAACCTTAAGTTCTTCGTTTGTACTTAGTTCAGTCAGTTCCTCTTGTATTTTCATCATGTTTCTTCTATGTCACCATATGGATTAATTATCCACGGTGGTATTACACTAGTCAAAATATCCTCAAACCTAGATTCAAAATCTGAATAGAGGGCATTTAAATGTTGAACGTAAGTTGAAACGTCGTCTTCCTGGCAGCTTGTTTGTGACAAATTGGGGAACTGAGAAAATTTGCCCCGTCCAATATTTTTCTTCATTAGTTTAACTCTGGCAAGAAACGCTGATAAGATGGACTTTGTTTTAATCAAATTTAAACTGTCGCCTTGTAATTAATTGCAAATTAACCATATTAAATTTTGTAAACAAATCTGTTAAATAGGCGATGTCTGTTTTCCTCTTCATTAAATTTTCTTTTAAAATTTTTCTTTAGTATCCAGAAATTCTAAAATAGTCTCAAAAAGTTCAAAAAATCTTGTCAAACATAAGCCTTTCGACAGCCAGCGTACTTCAGTGTGAAGGAGTAATTGATGAATATGTTCGTCATTTTCTTTATACAACTGCGCAAATAACTCTATATTCAACGCGTTGCTTCGGATTCGGTTTACTGCATCAATGACTAAATGAAGTGATTCATGCAATCTAACACTCAAAATTTTAACAACTAAATGTTGTCGATGGATGACGCAATGTATTGCTAACACCCCTGACACATTTTGTTTTAAATAACTTATAAATCCACGATCCACGTCCAACCATGGCAAGTGCTCCATCTGTAGCTACTAATATTATATTTGATAAAGGAATTGCTTTTTCAATGAAGTAATCCTTCAAAACATGAAATATTGATTCACCTTTAGTGTCGGTTATCAAAGTTCTTGCGAAGAGCAGTTTTTCGTAGATTTCTTGATTCATAATAAAACGAACATATGCCAATAATAATGCTGCATTATCAGGTAAAGTTGACTCGTCCAGTTGTATAGAAATTTTTTTTCGCTGACGTAGACCCCTTGCAGGTTGTCATAGACCCCTAGGGGTCGATATAGACCACTTTGGGAATCACTGCACTACACTAATGAATGGCGGACTGTGACATTACGAAATCATCTGCACGCTGCCAATTATTGAAACAGTGCAAAGCCATCTTATGGGGCGAAAGCACAATGGTTTACCGAAAGTCTTTAGAAGCACTAATAAGAACACTCAAAGATCTACGTGGTAATTAATACAAGCTTAATAAAAGATGCGTTGTTAATAGTGTCAGATGATATTCGTCAAACGCTACCTGTCATTCCGAAATCAACACCAGCGGATAAAATTAATGCCCGCTTGAAGAAATCACCCATATGGCAACATGCACAAATAGTCAAGTTACCTTTTATGTCGTTTTTTTATTTAAACTGTCGGATGTTATTTAATAAATATATTTTGTAAAACTAAATAAATAAAAAAAAAAACACAAATATGAGAGCACAAATATCAGGAAATGTTAAAGTGCAAGAATTTTCTGTAATTCTACTACCGACCTCTAATGAATCTACCGAATTTTATGAGACCAATATTGCACGGAGCCAAATATTCCAATATTTTGGCGTTAATTTGAGAAAAAAATGTTTTTCACGCAGTACGTCGCATGCTCAAGAGTAGTCTCACCTCGAAGGTTGTTCATTTACAGTCCAAATAAAAACCATCGATTGTAGTAGAAAGTGTTGTAAAAAATTTGAAAAAATTATAATTGTTTATAAAACTGTAAATTTGTATATATTCCATAAAATATAGGTATCTTTTTTTATTAAAAAAAAAAAACTACTTTCGAATATGATTCATAATTATTTTAAAAATTAATTTGATTTCACCATGACACCATATTCAACGTAAATTTAATGGTACAAAGATTTGTGTACATATATATGGTAGAAAACTGATTTTATAACCTTAAGTGTGCGATGTATTTTCACCCGGATAACGACGGGTTTCTTTGCTAGTATCTAGTAATATTTATTTAAATGGACTGGTGAAAATATCAACTCTATGTAAAGATAAATATACAACAACATTGATCCATTTCTGACTTTTACTTTGAGAAATACAGCGATTCTTACCAGTACCTACATTATGTAATTGAATGTTTTTTATAAGTTTTTGTATAAGTCACAATGAGGACAAAGATGGAATGCCTTACAGAACACAGCTCAGTGCAAGCTTTCTCTTTGGCGGCAGAAATAGACAAGAGGACTCCTTTCCGAAAAGGTGTCCTACCACCCATTAATTTAGAATTATTTTGTATTGATTTTCTTGTAAACTATTTACTTCTCATTGTTAACATCATCATCGTTTAACTAAATGATTCATTTATCCACAGAATACTAAACTATTTGAATTTAATGAACTCGACAGAACTATACTAGAATACTGTATAATTTTTAACCAACTTCAAAAAAGAGGTTCTCAGTTTGACCCGTATGTTTACATGATGTAGGTATGTTTATCCGCTATTATCTCGCTTTTGGCTAAATCGATTTAGATGTGGTTTTCAGAAAATAGTTTGCTAAATTTTGGTAAAGATTTTGGTAAAAAATAAATGACGTTAACCCCTTAACCGTATGGTTAAGGGGTTAACGTCGTCCATATGGATACGTTATTAAGCGATTTGTTAGTTCAACTCGACCAATTTTGTTAATGCGGCTTATTTTTTTCATCATTTATTATTTTCATTAAGCAGTAAGTAATAAAAATTGAATAATAATAATTATTATTATTACACTATTACATGGAAATATATAACAAATGCATGCCCTGTAACTTTGACAGCATGGATCCGTTATTCAGCAATAAATCTGGTTCTACTCAACTTATTTTGTTGTAGTATTCAGTAACATATTGCTTATAACCTAGGGAAAGCCTCATGTCATAATAATCAACATCCCACCGATATACGTTTTGAAGCAACTACACTATATTTTTTTCAGTAAATGGTTTCATTTACTGAAAAAAATATAGTAGATTCAATGCTAAAGCACATTTTTCATCCTGGTTGTTACGGATAAAGCTTTGTTATCATGGGGATGGTTAAGTAACTTGTTTGAATCAATATCACATAACGCCATGCTTTGTAGGCATTTTACTCGACTCAAGGCAACATAACATTGGCCTTTAGCGAATATTTTAGGTCCGGGGTCGATTACCGCGAAACTGAGTGTATACCCTCGCAACTTGGATACCGTCACAACCCAACTCAATATTACTGACAACATCCGTCTCTCAGTATTACCGTAACTACGATTGCCTTTATAGGTCACCGTTACTGGAGCTATGGGAATGTATTCATCATCACCTTTACGCAGTTTACTCAATAAGTTTTGAGATACTCGAAATTTAAAAAAGGAACGCACCTCTGTTATACGTTTCTAAAAAGCGAAATTATTGAGAAATAGAACTCCATAAGCCAATTACTCAATACTAAAAAAAACACAAATTTCTATTAATTTTCCTGCAACGCTTCCCGCGCTTTTAATTTAAAACGATGGATCTTAACCGTGAATATTTGTGCGCTGTGATCTATTATGATTCAAATTTGCTTTCACCGAACAATTAAGTTTGCAACGGTTACAATCAGCAATAAGGGACTCAGCTCCATCACGTACAAAAATTTTTAGGTTGTGTACTGAATTCAAAATGGATAAAATTACCTTTAAAGATGACCAAAGAACCGGGGCCCAGCAAACAGCAGTAACGGCAGAAAATGTATGGACTACTGAAATCTTGCTGCGAGAATATCCTATATATATGAATACAAATCACATAATTATACGGACATCGAAAAGATTGTAGGCATTCGTTTGGAGAGCATTTATACTATCCTACATCAACATCTTGGAGTGAGGAAGCTTTGATTTCGATGGATCTCTCGTTTGTTTTCCGAAAGCGAAAAACAGACTCGTGTGGATTGGTGCCATGAAATGTGTCTACATTTAGAAAACGGAAATCCAGACGTGTTCCAGAAATCATTACTGGTACGAGACATGGATCTATCGAGATGATCCAGAAAATAAAAGGCTATCATCGGTACAGGTCTACTCAGAAGGACAGTTACCGACAAAACAGCAAAGACCGCGCAATGTCGGCAAAAAAAAAATGGTGGCTAGTTTTTTCTTCGCGGAGCGGACATTTGTCGACGTCAATACTGGAAAGTTGTAGGTCACTCACCTCTGAATGGTATACTATAGCTGCATTAACCAAAGCGTTTTAAGCTGTGCGGGAGAGAAGACCAACGACCGGGCTTAGGGGAATCATGCTGCATCACGATAACGCCTCTTCACATACCTCTCTTAGAACGAAAGAATTTATTGAGAAACCTAGTGTTGAAACTCTAATTCACCCACCTTACAGCCCTGAACTAGCTTCCTGTGATTTCTTTTTGTTCCCAAGAGTCAAAGAAAAAATAAAAGGTAAGTTTTTTTCAAGCGCCGAAGAAGCCGTGGCTGCTTACTAACAAGCAATTTCCAACCTGTCGGATCAAGACTGGCAAATGTGTTTCAGAGTTGGTTTAGGCGAATGGAACTTTGTAAGGAGCATAATGGTGAATATTTTGAATAGATTTAAAATAAATATTAATAGTATCTAGAATACTTTTTGTATATCTTAAAACTTACTGAATGTCCTACGTAAGACTCACTCAAGTTGATGCTAATCTGACTATTAACTTTGAGAAGAGTCAATTCTGCAAGAAAGAACTGAAATACCTTGGTTTTCTAGTGGACGAGTATGGGCTACGTGCTGATACGTGAAAATACGAAGTGAAAATGATTTGTTATTGTGTTCTTATGGTTTAAAAACGTTACAGGATCCTATGGAAATAAAGGTGATGCAAAATATCCAGTTTTGAGGCGAATGCAGAAAATCAAAAACAGAATGGAAAAATAAATTTAAAATAGTGTAAAATGATACGTAAGTAGCATAACACTACACCTGTTCCTCCTGTCCGCCCCGCAGCTGCTCTTCCAATCGGCGGGCCTGTTCCTCCTGTCCGCCCCGCCGCTGCTCTTCCAAACGACGGACCTGTTCCTCCTGTCGGCAGTCCTGTTCCTCCTGTCGGCGAGCCTGCTCCTGCAGCATCACCATCAGAGCACCTAAGTCAGGTGCTGCAGATGTAGGAGCTACTGACGGGCCTGCAGCCGGCGGCTGGTCCTCCGTCGTCTGCGGCGTTGCACCACCAAATCTTCTTTGGTCCGTCTCCTGCTGGCGTTGACTTCGGGTACGGACACGCTCCGTTTCCTCCTTAGGTAAAATCGGCATGATTTTATCCCACTTCTGGCACCAATTGTTACGAGCATGAGGTTCGTGACAATAAAAATTGCCAATAAAATTACCTAAATTAACACTTTAATTTTTTTTACACAAATTAAAACTTAAAACACTAATAATTAATCACACTAATTCACTTTATTTCGCTCCGAAGATTCGCTAGTCTCGCCGAATTCAATACTTCCCCGATCGCATCTTGCAGCGCCTATTTATATAAATTAGCACGGAAATATCCAGAATATTCAAGTAAACACGCGCAAGGTACCGAGAGTTCGAGTTTCAACTTCAAGAAGTTTAGTTCTTCGGTTCGAGACTAGTTGGCGCTAGTGCCGTCGACTAAGGCGCGTAACACTATTTTACCGTAGGATAAATCCTAACAGCGACCGCGTCTGCGAATGGATCCGTTTTGGGTACTTGTTTGCGTACAATTAGCAACTGTTACTGGTTTTTAGTGAGCTGTCCAAATCGTGAACTATTGAGAATGTCAATAAATTCGTACCATTACCGCATGTTGACAGTCAGCTCACATAGCTGCAATTGGTGCCACATATGTACTTCGGCCTCACACCATGCTAGTCGTTTCAAGCACAGGTGACTGTTTACAAGTGGAACTTGTCTCTGGTCACCAAATACTAACACATTGATGCCAACAAACGACTGCCTGTTGTTTTTAAATTCATGCAGTCGTGGGAGTATTTGACGCAAGTTTTTGTATGACACCTTGCTTATCTCGTCAATTATGAGCAACTGAATTGTGCGCCACTTTCGTTGCTCTTGTCGATCAAGAGCGATGAAAGTAGCGCACCTGGATCAAGCCCGTGAATCGCGACAGCCTTGTTAGTAGAAAATCCGCTATTTTCTTTAGGTATTGAAAATACCGAATGCAAAGTTTATAAAGAGTGAAAATCAGTCAGTGCTGTTTTCATTCTGTAAGTTCTTTTCGATAGATTCACCAACGATTTAAAAAAAATTAAAACTGTTAATATTCTATTGAAATAATTTACCTTGAATCAACGTGGTCTGTACATCAGCTCTGTTCTCACAGTCAATTTCGCCTATAGTCACACCGTATGCATGTAGACGTTGAACTAAGTCCTGTTCGGGAATATCGGTATTTGGAGTCAGTTGTAGAGCTGCAGCTTGGCCAATACCTGTTGAATAATCCGTTCTGCGTGCATAAATTGTTCTGCTGATACATCCGGCACTCATGATCATTTTAGCGTATCATTCCCATTTTCAAGTCTCGCTCGTCACTGAATGTCACATGGCATACAAGAAGACTATAGAAAAATCCTTTCCTATTAGAGAGTATATCAGAATAGTACAGCTTCTCGTCCTGAGAATCACCGGTCGGTTTCGGACTTGAATAATTGTGCTTTTTCTGAGTTTAATGTATCTAGGGTTTATATCAGTGTGGTTTCTTCATGCCATAGTTATCTACCATATTCTACATTCCCTTCAGTCTATTGATCTTCACCTATTGATACATAGCTGACGACAAATTCAGCCATAGAAAGTTCCTCTAGATTTTCTGGTCTTTGTTAATACATTTATCAAACATGTTGTTATATAATGAATTTTCATCACCTTCTAAGCGTAGTTAGGTAAAACCTTTGGTCAGGTCTACAGCTATTTATAAAAACAACTTTTCTTGAACACACCTTCAGAGGCAAGTGGCAAAATGGCTATGACTAATCTTTGGGATAATATTGACATGGAAATCGAAAACATCTATTTCCACACTTCACCCGTTTGACGCGTTGTTTTATTAACAGCCTCACGATCCACATCTTCAGTATCCGTTGGTACGCACTTACTTACATATTTGGCGATATGGTAAACAACAGCTGTTACATTTCCGCAAGTCTACAAGGCCATCTTACCCTGTCAAAATTCGAGTGGTCATAGATTATAATTATTTGTCATGAGTTCGCTCTCTGTCCTTTTTAGATTGCAAAACCTTCCTTTGTTTTTCAAAGTTTTAGTCGGGCGTAATAATTCGTCAGTTTATGTCCTTAAAGGTCGCGGAAACCCAAGTCGACAAATAGGTATTACCCGGTTCTTGTAGCTTTACCGGTTACTGTGTTTATGTTGTTGAACTTTTAGGATAAGTTCATTTAGTTCTTAATTTTCACTACTAATTGAGCATAACATTAATTGTTCAATGCATTTTTTTTCCAAAAAATCAAGCATTGATTAACACCACAACACAATCACAAAATGGCGGCTGCCGCGATTTTCTTAATCTATTCTATACCACCAATCAACTGTTTCTTCACATAGCAGTTCGCTATCACTTTTTGTGTATTTTATTGTAGCGTTGACTTTCAACATGAACTGGCGCGTAACGGTAGTGGGATATTTCTTTACAAGAAGTACTCTCTCCCCAAATGGTAACTCTGCAGGGTTTTCGGACTCACGATTATCAGCAATAAGCAATGCCTTTTGCATATAACAACTTAAGCCTATTTTAACGCGAATTTTAGTAATCGTGCGACAAAATTTATATACGCGAAGACTTCTTTTTGTAATAGGTAACTTAACATCGACGTCGCTGTGGAAACACCTATAAACATAAATGTGCAAATTATGAGTGGGATCTCGGAATATACTAGAATCGAATTAAGAAATAACATAATGGGTGCGTTTGGCAGAAAAAAGCGCTAGCAAGCGCTTGTAAGCAAAATGGCGATCGTAAGCGGTAAGCGCTGTCAAATCATAAGTAGCTATTTTCCTCCAGGACACGATGTTAGTTTTAACGGGGGGAACCTAACCTAATTTAAATATATGTTTGTAAAGTATTCATATTAAAAACTTACCAATCATGAATTTTTAATAACATGTATATGTTTATTCATGTCATTATATTACTTAAAACTAATATTGCACAAAACAACTTATAAACTCTACTTCAAAACAAACAAATTAAATAAGCAAAATGGCGGATTGTGTCAGCGCTACTGAAGTAGGAATCGTGTCCTGGCCGAAAACTATTTTAGCGCTTATAAGCGCTTGCTAGCGCTTTTTTCTGCCAAACGCACCCAATGAGTAATTGTAATTGTTGTCGTGTATTGACCATAGCACGGTCCCACTTAGAAGTTGTGTACAAGATGTGTAGATGTAAGAGAAACAAAGGTTAAAAAAATTGTGACTACTTATATACAACACGCAACTCGTCCCAGTTTCGCACGGGTAGTATTAAGTACCCGACCGGAAGACCTGTGGTGTCCTGGAGGCGCAGTGGTAAGCTTGGGAACACGACGTACGCGCACCGGGTTTTATCCATCGGTCTGTTGTGGAGCGATCCTTGATTTGTTTCACATTCAAATATTTTTAAGCAACATCGAAATAAGCAGGTACCCAAATCTTCAGCACATACATTTTTATGTATGTTCGGCCATAACTTTATTATTTTTCAAAATGATTTTCATGATTATCTTTTTGTTAAAGGATAAAACACTGGGCATGAAGATTTTTAGGTTATTATTTAAACGAAATTTTAAATAGGGATAGCTTTCATTCAAAAAGGTAAAACGTCTATCTTTATATAAAAAAAGTAAAAGCCGACATTAAGAACTAAAAAAAATAAATTATAACCACATAGTAGCTTCTAATGATTTTTCTTAATGTAATTGGGAGGCAAAGAGCACACGACCCGTCTTATGGTAAGTGGACGCTGTGGCCCATGGATATCCAAATTTCTATCCTCTATTTAAAATTAAATTATGTATTAAGCTGTTGAATGTGTGCTCGTGTGTGAGACTGTTACACTTTATTGCTGGCGGGATATTAATTCGGAGAGCAATGCAGTTGCAGTTGGTTGAGTGAATAAATAACACTTCTTGAGATATCTTCTTGTTTATTTTTCTGAGTACTTCTTCTTACATTGCCGGATTTGGGGAATGTTTTACCACAAAAAACGCCCCTTTTTTATAGGTACCTGTGACCAATCATATTTAATTAAATTTACACACGGCACTAATGATTCCCGTCGACCAATCGGAGCGCAGAACGACCTTTTCTAAGGGAAATTTAGAAATTTCTTTAAAATATGTGGTAAAACATACCTTACAATATTTTTACATATTCCTGACAATAGATATAACTTTACTTTACTATTTTAAACATAAATCATTTACATAAGTTTAAATTTAAGCTTGTAAAAAATAAAAATAGGTTCGCGGTCTCCTCACGGTTAAGCTCTGGAGTAGGATAGTATTTTTTCGCTGAACATACAAGTGATCAAGGATCTCCTAGGTGTGCGTTACTTGCAGTTATACAGTGGCTGCAAATAATCGCCGGTACGACAAACTCCGCCGAACGTTGAGTCCCGTGATTCCGTGAGGCGTCGAGGTCACCGGCCCCTAGGTGATTCTCGGCACTTTATGCGTTCCGTGCATTCTGTGCCTAGTCGCGCATTAAAGTGCCACCTTTGCACTTCCCCCAACCCTTTTGTTGTAAAAGGGGTAGGCAGTGCCCACAGTGTAGAAAGTCTCTTTAATAATATCACCACCATCCGCGTCGCGCATCAATATCTGCTGCCGATCGTTTGGAAGATAGATAGGGCCTTAATTAGATTACCGCTGACGCTGACTGTTAGGTTAGGAAATGTCAGGGGGAACCTCCTCCGAGATCGAGGAAACCACCGGACCGGCCAGGCGTATTGGATAGACCCATCGCCTACCGCGATATTTTCAACCCGGAGAGGATGAGAGTAGTCTCATCCTACTCACAAATACCTACCCGGAAACCTTCGTCGCCGGGTAAGGAGGCCGCACCTAGGGTTGCACACTCTCCCGTCGTACCTGAGTGTACGACGGGGCGTGAACCGCTGCCCTCACAGCAACAGCGGCCCAAGAAGACGCCACGAAGGCACACGCCACCGGAGACCGAAGCCTCCCTCTACGAAAAGAGGCAGTGCATCGGTAACTCATCCGACTCGCCAACATCATCAGAAGATGAAGAGCCCCAAGCAACGACTAGGAAGAAGGTCCACACCTCACCTCCTAAGTCGCCATCACCGCCACCCATCTCACCGGACCGACGCAGTCACGACTCGATTCAATTCGAGCAAGGAGGTGAGGAGTCCTACAGCTGGGGCTCGACAACATATGCAACCCTAGCTGCATCAGCTGGAAAGTCATCCCCGGTACAAATTACCAACCCGTCCGGGTTAGCTCATGATGATGGGCAGCGGCCATCAACGAGCTATGCCCACATGGCAGCAGCCCCGGCAGTACCACGACCGCAATCGGCGGAGCAACCTCAGGAAACTGAGAAGGAAAAGGAGAAGAGATATCCGGCGATTGTCGCAGAATGCCTCCCGGACTGGACCAGGCATTTTAAGGTCCTTAATGAGAAGTTGGGCCATCCACCTAATACCCGTCCGTTCGGGAAAGGAGTTAGGTTCACTCCACAGAGCCCGGATGAGTTCCGTACCATACAGAGGTACATGGTAGAACTCTCCGAAAAGGATAAAACAATGTCGTGGTATTGTTACACACCGGCAGAGGAGAAGCCCACCAAAGTGGGCATCCGTGGCCTGCCTGTGGGCACCGACGTAAAAATGATCGAGGAGGCTATTCGGGCAAAAAGGCTTCCCCATCAATTATGTGAAGGCCATACCACCACGTAGGGGCAGACCGGGCTGCCTCTACTATGCACAGCTGGAGCATCTGAGCCTGGAACGGCTACAGCAACTTTACCAACTCGACGAGCTCCTCTATATGAGAGGAGTCGTCATCGAAACCTGGTAGAGGAAGACCGGACCGGCACAATGCCACCGTTACCAGGCTTTCGGACATGCCTCCGCTAATTGTTTCAGGCCAGTGAAATGCGTTCGCTGTGCCGGGGAACATATTGCCAGCCTTTGCCCAAGGGGTAGAGAGGAGGAGCCAAAGTGCGCTAATTGCGCCAAGAACCATACGGCCAACGATCGACCGCTGCCCGGTACTGAGGAGGATAGCCAGGAAGCAGGGGATCGTCTTACCTGGGCTACAGCCGGAGAACCCAAAGAGGATCCCCCAAAGTCGCCCAAAGGCCGTCACTATACAGGAGGATGGGTGGGCCACCATCACCAGAGGGAAGGGTAGGCAACCAGACTCCCCACCACCCCCTCCCGTAGTACCATCAGAAACGGTTGGTCCCACAGATCAAAGGGCAACCACCGGGGCGACTCTCCAACCTCCTGCCAACGACGCCACCGAGAGGCAACCCTCCAGGAGGAAGAGGCGGAGGAACAGGAGTAGGAAAACGGAGCAGCCTCCTCCTCAGGCTGTGACCACCTCTACCCCTATGACTACAGGACCAATAGCCTCCCAGGCGCAGGTTACTACAAGAGCACCAGCACCACCTACGGCAGGTAGAGCACCTGAAAGGGCCCTGCCAGAAAGCAGCAGAGCTCGCTCTACACACAGAGCGCGCTCAATGCAAAGGAAGACAACTATTAATGCCCCGAGACCAGTGCCTTCACAGCGTAGTTCAGATCGCAGACCACCAGCGTCCGGCTTCGAGACGGCTGATGCCATCCATAGATTGGTAGGCATAGCCATCGAAGTCGGTACACAAGTCCTGGCCGACATAAGGGCCGGGACTGATCCTGTTACCGCCGTCATGAAGGCGCTGGCATCCTTACTGGCAAGGCACTATGGAGGATAGCAACCTGCGCCTGTTATATTGGAACCCGGACGGGATCCGTCAAAGGATCCACGAACTCCGCACTCTCACCCAGCAACAGGACATTCAGGTGATCTTGCTGGTTGAAACTAAATTAAGACCTTCAACGCATCTTAAGCTGCCCAATTACCACATATATAGGAGGGACGAGGTCGATCCTCAAGGGGTCGCTTACAGAGGGACAGCGATCCTGGTGAGGAGAGACATCGTCCACCAGGAGCTGGACCTGCCAGACTTCCAGACGATGCGTTCAATCGGCATAAAAATGGAGGCGGCGGGCGAGGAACTTAGGATCTTTGCAGCATACCGCCCGCCAGGGACTCCATTTCACTCCTCAGACATCCGGACGGTAATGGAAGGCACAACACCCACCATCATCGCCGGGGACCTGAACGCCAAACACCCGGCGTGGGGGTCCAGAGTGATCACCCCGCCGGGTCGTGAACTCTATGAAGACGCTGAACACCACGACTATGACGTTCTAGGTCCCGAGGAGCCGACGCACATTCCTAGCGACCATAGGAAGCGTCCGGATGTATTAGACATCGTGCTCACTAGGAACGTCAACTATCCAGTAGTGGTAGAAGTGCTGTATGACCTGAATACACAGCACCTCCCGATTCTGATAGCCCTTGGCACTAAGGCAGTGACCTCACCGCCCAGAGCCAGCAAGACCAAGATCGACTGGAGGCTCTACCACCAACACCTGCAGGAGAGACCTCCAGTCCATACACCGATTACCTCAGCGGACGACGTAGAGGCCGCTGCAACCAGAATTTCCACGAGCATCAAGGAGGCCCTCAACGCGGCCTCTACGATCGTCCCTCTCTCGGGAAGGAAAGAGGAGCTGCCGCTAAAGATACGCGTGCAGCTAAATCATAAAAGAGCGCTGAGGAAGCTCTGGGCGCGTACTCGCTGCCCTAGAGTAAAGAGAAAACTAAACACCTTGTCAGACGAACTGTCGGTTGCAATACAGGCCCACAGAGGAGAGGCCTGGGAGCGGCGCATATGGAAAGCTGATGAACAGCACGCGTCGCTCTACACATTGAACCGGCAGTTAACGAAAACTAGACCACCTGTTTGCCCGCTGACCAACAACGCGGGCATTCAGCGTTACGATGCCAAGGGCAGAGCGGATATCCTAGCTGAGCACTTCGAGGAGCAGTTTATGCCGAACCCTACAAGTGCGGAGTTCCTGGAATCCCATACATGGAAGGAAAGCCGCGTGCAGGAGCTCCTGTCGTCGCCCGCGCCACCGCTTGCAGGAGAGTGGTTTATCTCCCCCGCCGAATTGCGGAGGACAGTAACCCGCCTGCAACCGAGGAAGGCGCGGGGGCACGACGGGATTACTAACGCTGCACTACGACAGCTGCCCAATAGAGTCCTTGTAGAGATAGGTCGGCTCTACAATGGAATATTGCGGACATCCCACTTCCCGGAGGACTGGAAGAAAGGCAAAGTCATCGTCTTACCGAAACCCGGGAAGGACAGGCGTAGAGCTGCCAAATACAGGCCGATCACGCTGCTACCGCATATAGCTAAACTGTGCGAAAGACTACTGTTAAGACGTCTCCGCCCGTGCATCCAACTTCGGGCGGAGCAACATGGATTCAGGAGGGGTCACTCAACAGCAACACAGCTGACCAGAGTGCTGCACCTGCTTGCGGCCGAACACAACCGTGGCCGCATATCGTTGGGCGTCTTTCTCGATATCGAGAAGGCGTTCGACCGGGTCTGGCACACAGGACTACTCTATAAATTAGATGTGCAAACAAGTATCCCTCCTGCTATATTGCGGCTAGTGGCGTCTTTCCTGGAAGGCAGGAAGTTCTACGTCTGCGTAGAAGACGCCGAGTCCGCAATTAAGACCATAACAGCTGGTGTGCCACAGGGCAGCTGTCTATCTCCAGCCCTGTACGCGGCGTACACTAATGACATATCCACCCTGGCAGGACACTTGCAAGAATGGGAGGAAGACGTCGAACTAGCACTGTTTGCGGATGACAGTGCATACTTCACTTCGTCCAGAAGAGCCCACATAGCAGCTGCCAGGATGCAACGTCTGCTGGACCGGCTGCCACCATGGTTGGATGAGTGGAGGATGGCCGTCAATGTTAGCAAGACGACCGCTCTACTCACTCGCCGCTATAGAAATCTACCACCACCGCTAACCCTCAGAGGCCAGGAGATCGCATATGAGAAGGCCGTGACCTACCTTTGATGTCGGATTGACAGGATGCTGCGTATGACTGCGCACGTTGACTCTGCTATACGCAAAGCTCGATGTGCGCGGGCAATGCTACGTCCTGTCCTGACATCCAAGTTACCGACAAAGTCGAAGATAACCATCTATAAAACTTATATAAGACCCCTGCTAACATACGCTGCTCCGGCCTGGTATGCACTCCTGAGCGATCATCAGAAGCGGCGACTTCAGGCCCAGCAGAATTTGTCATTAAGAACTATAGTCGGTGCGGGTCGCTACGTCCGTAATGACGTCATAGCGGCCAACCTCAAGATAGAGAGCCTTCATGAATTCGTGGTCCGGCTGGCGCGCGGTATGTTTGACCGCGCCGACAACGAGCCACATGAACACCTCAACGGCTTCGCGCCGTTGCATGCAAGGCCGCCAGACGGGCGACCTTATCCAAGATAACTCCTCCCTATATAGATTAGGGAGTCCGAGTAAACCCCTCAATGCCGCAGAAAGGCCAACTTTGACAAAAATTGTGTTATTTAAACACAATTATTAGATAACCTCTTTTTCTTATAAATTAACCGACTGCGACAATAGTCGTTATAGCAACGCCTTTAACATCAAGGCGCCCATGACCGGCACATTGTAGTGTGCCGTGAGGAACATCCGGGTAAAGGGGTACACCCCGAGGCCCGAGACCTGCACGGCACTTATGCCCTGCAGAGGACAGCAACGGACATACAAGTAGCGCCGCCAAGAGGCAGGAATGTACAACGCTTATCACGATAATAATGCTTAAGATTCTATACAATATCTTTTCATATTCTATGAAATTTAAATCTATCTTATGATAAAGATTACATTATAAGTAATTAATTGACATATTAATTTTTATTTTAAATTACTTTAAAAGGAAAAAGAATTATATAAATCACTTATATGTTAATAGCTCTTAAAGTTATGATAAAAGAAAGCTTACTAAGAAAATAAGCTCATACTTTGCGTCTAATGTTCTAATCAAACCTAAATTATTAAATAGATTCATATATGTTATTTTAAGATAAGAATAGAAGCAATTAATTTACTTTCCTGTTATCAGCACTAATCAGTCTTTACACTTAGCTTTATATTACGAATAAGAACAATTAGATTAAATGCTAACACTTATTTTGAATTACTGATAAGAAACAATTAAGATTAAATGCTAACACTTAGTTTTAAATCACTGATAAGAAACAATTAAGATTAAATGTTCGAATTCACTTTGTCGTCGCTAACATTCTCCCCCACGGTGCGTAGCACTACATCTTCTGGAGGCGACGACTCCGCTGGCACCAGCACGATGACACGTCGAGTTGGAGGCGAAGTATTCCACCTGATGTCCGCACGTCCAGCACCCTGGTTCTTCCGTCTGGTCCGGGATAGGTCTTAACGATTTCACCGCGAGGCCATGAGTTTCGCGGTAATGTAACGTCCACTATTAACACGATGTCTCCTTCCCTTAGGTCTCTGATTTCTTTCCCTTCGAGTTTTCTTGGCATCAGGAGAGGTAAGTATTCTTTAATCCACCTTTTCCAAAAGTGGTCTGCGAGTCTCTGGGTGGTTCTCCAGTTTGCTTTTCCGATGAGCTCCGTGTCGCTGAACTCTCCCGGCGCCATTGCTCCGCATGATCTTCCCAGCAGAAAGTGGTTCGGTGTTAGGCTCTCCTCGTCTCCTGGGTCCATGCTGATCGGGGTGAGAGGTTTCGAGTTGACGATGTGTTCAACCTCAGTCATTGGCGTATGGAGTACTTCCTCGGGCGGGCTCTTCTCGTTGAGGACTACTGCCAGCGCCGTCTTAACTGTCCGGACGAGCCTCTCCCAGGCACCTCCCATATTTGGAGCTCCCGGGGGGATGAACTTCCACTGGATGCCCTTTTCCTGTGCGGCCTCTTCTAATTCCCTTTTTGCTCCGACGAAGTTAGTCCCGTTGTCGCTAAATTGGTTTTCGGAGTTCCTCTTCTGGCTGCCATTCGTCGGAGTGCCATGATCATTGAGCTAGTGCTGAGAGAAGGTACCAGCTCTAAATGTACTGCTCTAGTTGTGTGACAGGTAAATAAAGCTCCCCAACGCTTCTCGTTTCTTCTTCCGATGGTGACTTGCATCGGCCCGAAGTAGTCTACAGCTGTGCAGGAGAACGGAAATTGATGATGCTGCAATCTCTCGCTCGGTAGATCTCCCGTCGGTGGTATCTCTGGCGAACTCTTCTTTGTCTTGCACCATTGACAGCTGTGTGCGACCGCTTTTAGAGTTGCTCTTAAACCCAAGATCCAGAACTTTTGACGAATTTCGTTCATTACTGTAGCGGTGTTTCCGTGAAGGAATTTTTTGTGATAGTGTTGTATTATTAGACGAGTTATTTTTTGTTTTCCGTCTAAAATGATAGGATTCATTATTCTTTCGTTTTGGTCGTGGAATTTCATTGTTCTGCTCCTTAATTTAATTATTCCATCGTCTCCAATGTAAACGTCGATTTTCTTAAGTCGACTCGAATTTTCTAATGGCTTTTCCGACTTCAGTTTTCTTATGTCTGATGCAAAACTATCGCTCTGGCATATTTTTATTAATATCTCTTCGGCCTTTTTTAGGTGTTCTGCTTCTAGGGGTAGGTATAGGCGCTTATTTTCACTTCTGCTGGTCGACGGGATTGAGGTGTGCACTTCTTTCTTCTGGATTTTTTGTGGTTTCCAGGACTCATCCTTCTGGCATGCGGCGGTGGTCGCTTTACGGCTCTTCTTTAGTAGGTGTGTAAAGGCGATCACTCTGGCTGTAGTGCGCAGCAGTCGCTCCCAGCTCGAGAACCTTTCTAGGTTTAATAGGGTGTCTTCTGCTGCCATTGTTGCCAACACCTTTTGCTTGCTTTTTTCTTCTGGCATAACATTTTCTGGCTTGAAGTCGTGAAATGGCCATTCTTCTTCTGGTCGACGGAGAAATGACGGGCCTTTGAACCATCTGGCGTTGTGGTCGAATTCGATTGGGGTTCCCCTCGTGGCGTCGTCCGCTGGATTCTCCTTGGTTGGCACCCATCTCCAGTCTTCTGGCTTGGATTTTTCTTCGATCTCGGCGAGTCGGTTGGCCACAAAAGTTTTGAACTTCCTTGGTTCTGACTTTATCCACTGCAGTACTGTGCTGGAGTCGGTCCAGTAAACCTTTTTTGATATGTCGAGCTCTGATTCCTCTTCGATTGTGGCGGCTAGTCTGCTTCCGAGTAAAGCCGCTTGTAGCTCTAGCCTCGGAATTGATACAGGTTTCGTCGGCGTTACCCTTGCTTTGCCGGCGATCATGGAGACATGGACCTTTCCTCCGGGCTCGACTATTCTCCAGTAGACTACTGCTGCATAGGCTTCTTCACTCGCATCGGTGAATGTATGTAGCTGTCCTTTTCTGCCTTTGGGTGAGACGCATCTTGGGATCTTCAGCCTTGTTAATGTTGACACTTCTTCTAGGTATTCTTCCAGAAGGCTTCCAGACTTCCTTTTGATGTTCGTTGATTGGTTCATCCCAGTCTATTTTCTTTCGCCAGATGTCTTGGATTAGTTTCTTCCCTTGTATTAGAACCGGTGTAGCAAAACCCATTGGATCGAAGGTGGACATTACTGCGCTTGTGACTTCTCTTTTTGTTGGAGTCCTTCTGCCATCTTGCAGGTCCTCCGGCGTGTTGCGTAGCCCGACGTTGAAGGCTAATGCATCTTCTTTCACCAGCCATCTTAGTCCTAGAGCCTTCTCTTCCTTGGTCAGTTGTAAGGAGTTTTCTTTATTTGCGTCTTCTACCTCTGATATTACCCCCGAGTTGTTGCTGGCCCATCCCTTCAGATGAAAGTTTGCTCTTGCGTGAATGTCTTTCACTTCTTTGGATATCTTCTTTGCTTCGGTTATAGATGCGAAGCTCTGCAGATAGTCGTCCATGTAGTGATTTCTTCTAATTGCTTTCACTGCTTCAGGATGAGTGTTCTTAAATTCCTCTGCGTTCTTGTTCATTACGTATATCGCTGTTGCCGGTGATGACGCTGCCCCAAAGATGATTGAAGACATTCTATACTCTTCAGGCTTGCCAGTTCTTCGGTTTCCGCGCCACAGGAACCTGAGACTGTCTCGGTCGTCTTCTCTGACTTTTACTCGGAGAAACATGTCTTGTATGTCTGCCATGACGGCTACTGGTCCCTCTCTGAAGCGCAGCAGTACTCCGAATAGTGATTGTAACAAGTCTGGGCCCGAGAGCAAGGCGTCGTTGAGGCTCTTTCCTTCATACTTTGCAGCTGCGTCGAACACTATTCTTAGCTTCTTCTTGACTGTGTGTACAACAGCGAAGTGGGGTAGGTAGAATGTCCTTCCTTTGTTAGAGGTTTCTGGAGCATTCTCTGCGTATCCTTTTTCGATTAGACTCAGGATTTGCTCCTCGTAGTGCTTTCTTGCTTCTTGATCATGATCCAATTTTTTCTCGATGCTGAGCTGGCGTCGAACGGCTTGATTGTAGTTGTTGGGCAGGCTTTCGTCTTCTTTTTTCGACAGGAGTCCCGTTTCATATTGACCGCTTAGCAGTTTCCTGGTAGTTTTCTCGAGGGTTTCTAACGCTCTTCTGTCGCTGTCGTTGGTTGGCGACCGATTCTGAATTCCAAGAGACTCCAGCTGGAAGTATTCTCGGACGATTTCCTCGATGTTTTCTTCGCCAGTGGTCGCTCTGCCATAATGAGTGAAGTTTACCGTGGCAGTTGCTCCTGTTTCACATCCGTGTAGCACCCATCCTAAGTTCGTGAGGGAGGCCACAAGATCTGATGGTTTGCCCTTCTTCAGCTTTCTTGTTACTATTAGCCTCCAATTATCTTGGCCTATCAGTAGCTTGGGTCTCTCGGTGACGTAGAGGAGTTGGCTTTCAATTGCTCTCAGATGCTCGCATTTTCTCACGGTGTCCTTGTTTATGCATTGTTCGGAAAGCTTCAGATCGTCGATGGTTCTTGCTACGATAGTCTTCTTTTCTTTTCTGTGAGCCCCTTTTGTTTTGAGCTCAATCTTCTGTGAACTATCTTTTCTTAATACTTTCCCGCCGACGGTTTCGATTGTGAGCTTTTCTTGCTTCCCTTTGACTCCGATTTTTTCAGCGATTTACGCGTCTAAGAGTGTAACCGTTGACCCTTCATCTAGTAGTGCTAGTACGCGAACTTGTCTTTTTGGGCCATAGAGGTTCACTGGGATCATTTTTAGGTAGGCCTTTTCTTCTCCTTTGGCGTTGTGAATCGAGGCAACTTTTTCTTCTGACGAGCTACTGATATACTTTGCTTCTTTTTCAATTGGTGCTGGTGGTCTGTCAGAATGTAGGATGGTATGATGCCATCTTTTACACAGCTTGCAGACTGGCGCTTTAGAGTTGATCCTTGAGTGCCTGAACCGATGGCACTCGAAGCATATCTTTGCCTTTGGTCATATCCCATTTCCCATTCAGGTTGGCTTCCTTGAACTTCTTGCATTCTAGAGCGAAGTGTTCTTCTTCACAGAACGGACATTATTTCTTATATTTTTCCTTTGACGCTTCTTGTACCAAATGAACGGGTTTTCTTATTCCTCTTCTTTGCTCAGAATATGCTTCAGGCGGGCGAAGTCTCCGCACATGTCGGCTTCTATTTCTAGGAACGCTTCGATTAGTAATAGCTCCTGAATTTCTTCATCTCTTCTACTTCTGTAGTAGGCGAACCAACGGAACTTCATTGATGTTGGCATCTTGTCTACTATAACTTTCAGCGTTTCAGGTGAACTGAGGTACTGTGGTTTCTTCAGGGCTTTAATTGTTTCAACTGCATTCTTTATTTTGCTCGCAAATATGCATATGTCGCTTGGGTTCTCGCCGACTTTGGGGAGGTTCTTCATCTTTTCCAGCTCTGCTAATGCTAGTGCTCTTTAATTTAATAGTGATCTTTTTATTATCAAAATGTTATCAGAAGGATGCTGCAAGCTGTAACCTATCTCAAGGATAAGTTCTCCTCTGTGTTCTTATGATACCTAAAGGGTAATATTATGTGGTATTGAATATTCTTGCTCTACCATTTCACGGAAAAATAGTTCATTCTACCAAAATACTACTATCTACCATAATACTTTATATATTACTAGCGTCTGCCCGCGACTTCGTACGCGGATCCTGTTGCTTATGCCAGCGACAACGGGGTCGTCAAAATCGAAGATCTGAAACGTCTGATGTTGAATTCTAAGAGCCCGGGGACGGGAAAACAACATGATTCGCGAAACGATTTGAGACGTTCTAGATCTTTCATTTTTGTAAGTCAACAGGAAATGCCTATCAGACTAAACAACTTTTGCTAAGACGTCATTCCTATATAATATGTTATAGTGTCACTGGGCTTTGGATGGAGTGTAACTCCTTGTGTGTTATTAAGATCACGTTCACATGAGGCTTAAGGACTTATAGAACAAAAATACTTCAGCGCAATTCTTCCGGATAAACTATGTTGAAATGCGAATCCTGGGAATAAAGACGGTTTCTCCTGCACCGCAACCTGTTAAAATTTGAGCCTCGATTATATTTTGTTGCTACTGGGTTACTTTTAGCCGAGTTCCATTGCAAAGTTGTGGTGGTCTTAAATTTCGGAGCAGAATAATCGGAATGCCAATTTTTAAACAAATTTCACGAGAAGGAAGTCCGGGCATATTTAAAGAATTTAAAAATTCTATCGGGTAATTAGTGGCTTCTTGTTCATTGAGCATTCTATTTATTGAACTATAAAGTTTGCTTTCCCCCTGTATATTCGACAGTATTTTGTTAATAATCTCAGATGCCTGGTCATTGCGAGGAGTTAAAATGGATCGATCATTCGCATAGCCAAAAATTGTCCCTATTTAATATAATTGTTACGTCACCCTAAACCGTTTTATTTTTAATCGACTCGTTTAACAAAATAATCTACGTTAGAGGTCCTAACTATAGTTACCATACACTTAAAAAAATCTAAATGCCTATTAAAATAATATAACGGATCCTGAATAAATCTTTAAATCCAAAATTAAATTCTTAAAAATATATAAGTAGGTACCTAAACTACGTCTAATAGAATTAAATAACCTATTTGATACCTAGGTGCCTATTTAAAACTACAGCTAAATAAAAAAGTTTAATTTGTAATTAAGCTAAAACTAGGAAATATCTAAACACTAACAAAATAACTAATACCTATTTTATAAAATAACAACCAAAGAAATTTAAAAATAAATTATTAAACGTAAGAGTAACGTAAGAGTACCTAAAAGTCGCGCTGATAAGCACGGTTTGTTAAAATCAATTATTGTCTGTCAATAAGGTCGAACACTCTGAACGTCTATTCGCGTCAACAGCCAAGTATTGTATGAAGCTCGCACTTTTTTTTTTTGCGCCCGAAGCAAATATGGGCAACCCTCCGGAAAGCGGGGGAGGGAGGTGGGGAATGCTCATAGCATACCACGCAGCCGGCTGCGTGGTTATGTGGAGACTTTTACCCACTAAACACCACCTTTATGGATTGGCTTACCGATCTGACGAGAGATCTCTAAGCCGTATACGGACGCGACCCTCCTTGGCAGAAAGGAGGGCGCAAAATCTCGCACTTTTTTTTTGCGCCCGAAGCAAATATGGGCAACCCTCCAGAAAGCGGGGGAGGGAGGTTGGGAATGCTCATAGCATGCCACGCAGCCGGCCGCGTGGTTATGTGGAGACTTTTACCCACTAAACACCACCTTTATGGATTGGCTTACCGATCTGACGAGAGATCTCTAAGCCGTATACGGACGCGACCCTCCTTGGCAGAAAGGAGGGCGCAAAGCTCGCACTCGGACCCTCCGCCTTTTTATACCTCCCGCCGCGAGCCGCGTCGAGCGCGGCGACCGTTACACAAAAATAATCCTTATAGCATGATTCAGTATTCACGCGCGATGGCTTTTTAGCGTATTTCATGTATAACTTTGGTGTTTCTATACCGATTTCTATGATTCTTTTATATTAAATAGATAATAATGTAAACTTTTTTAATTAGGGATAAGTGAGAGTGTAATAAACGTAAGAGTAGACAAATATAATCAGAAAGCTCCGAACTGCTAAGTTATCGGGAGTTACACGTGTTATTGTGAGTCAATCATAAAAGATAGACATATGCTGTCGTGTGATATTTTTTATATAGAGAAAATTTCCGTTATACATGATTTCTGTGTAGCTTTAACCATTAAGGCTGCACACTGGCGTAATTTCTCTCATTTCCCCAACATTTCCCCTTACTGCTCTGCTCCTATTTATCGTAGCGTGATGAAAAGTATACTATAACCTGCCCAGGAGTATAAAGAATGATTGTACCAAGTTTTCTTAAAATCCGTCGAGTAGTTTTTGTTTCTATAACGAACATACAGACAGACAGACAGACAGACAAATTTACTGTTTGCGTTTTTGGCATCAGTATCGATCACTAATCACCCCCCTGACAGTTATTTTGGAAATATATTTCATGTACAGAATTGACCTCTCTACAGATTTATTTTAAGTATAGATGATATGTCGTGGAAAACTCAAATCGATTATATTTGTAAAAAATTGCTTTTGTTCTGCATAGGTTGGGAAAAATTGCAAACCAGAGAGCACTATTGGCAGCATACCATGGCTATGTCGACTCAATCCTGAGATATGGCGTTATATCTTGGGGTAATGCACCTAACATTCGCGAAGTGTTCATCGCACAAAAAATGTCTACGTGCGATCTGTAGTTTAAAAAGCACAAACACGTGTAAAACGCATTTTCAAAAATTAAAAATTCTAAAATTTCCCTCATTATATATTTAACAGCATATAGAAACAAGCACTTTTGTAAAACGTAATGTTATGAATAAATTCCTTAACGATACATTTTGACATTAAAATATTATTTTATTAAATAACATTGACTACCTACCTATATACCTATTATGACATGTGCTAATTAATACTTGATGACAATTAGACAAAATAATGACAATTGTTATATGCTATATTATACTATTACCTTTATTATCTTTAAATTTTTCTTATATACATACATTACACATACAGAAAAAAAAGGTTAATTAATGTTGCAATTATTTTTTTATATTTTGTATGCCTACTGGCGGGACATAGAGAACCTACCTTGTATTTTACTATGTATATTTTGAGATCTGTAAATTAACCTGTGCCCACAAAATAAACTGATTTGGTTTGATTTGTACACTGCAACACTTTAAACCGCATTGGCATACCACTGTGCGACAAAATTTTAAAACATACATTGACCAGAAAAAAGTTTCTGCCTTATTAAATAAAATAGATTGGAACTCAGCCAAATGTATTAGTTTCCCTATTGAAATATACAGATTTATAAAAGATAATTTTAATAGACGCTACAACGGTGCCTTAATTCATTCAGAAAAAAAACATTAACGAGAAAAGAAAATAAATGGATTTCATAAAAGGACTAAAAAGGCATGTGAGAGTAGGGACTATTAATTTTCCTTGTGGCTAAAAAATACAATAAAAAATGATATTAAACAAAATATAATAATATATGAAATTCGACTAACAAACTGATACAAAAAAACATAAAACTGATACATCAAAACGGATATATACAATAATAAAAATAACCAGATTAGACTTTGGCCAAAACCAAATAAGATAACGGTACGAACAAGTCCTTCCATCGATAATATAATATTAAATTCATTTGAAAGTGAATAAGTACAGCCACTGGATATCACTAAAAATTTCACTGAGGCCTTTCAGAAAAGTGTTACAAGCATCGTAACTTCCTGTAATCGGCCCATTTTACCGATGAAATTGTACAGATCACCTGTAAACGTAACATTTCAATGGCAATAGGCTACTCCAAGATCAGTAGCTAAAATAATTAAAAACATTCACATGAACAAAGCACCAGGTATAGACCAAATACGAGCAATAGACTTAACTTAATATCTATTGCGGATAAAATATCGTTAACCATAGCTGACCCAATAAATGCATAGATAAATAAGTTTACTAAAAACCAAACAACAAACCAAAAAAATCAACACAGTCTTTAAACGTGGTTTGGACTGCCGCATCAGAGTTGAATTTTTTTCTTCTAAGAAGTTGTCTAAATTCCGGAAAAAATGGCAATCTGTTGGCGCAAGGTCCGGGGAGTAGCGGTTCGCAGACATTCCAATTGTAGCTCATCTAACTAGCAGCTAAATTAATTTATAAATTTGAATTTGGAATTCTTAACTAAAGAAAAATATTTCCAAAGAAGAATATTATATCCAAGGAAGAATATTTCAGATCAACGTGATCAGTGAGACCCAATATAAAGTTCCCTTTTCTCCACTATTATCCCTTTACAAGGCTCTGGTCAAATCAATAATACGATACGGATTTAGTAGCTACGGCAGAACCTGGAAATCACATCTTTATGGAATCCATGAATTACAGCTTATAATCATCAAAACAATTGTCCTCTCTAAAGTCAAACAACAAAATAAGGATAACAACAACAAATTATTCAAATTCTGTAATATTCTGCCCATCTAATAAAAACTAAAACTTACTTTACCTGTAAAACAGTTCTTTAATACAAAATTGCAAGTCCATAAACAACAGCTTAGAAGTATTTATAACCCTAAATTTATTATAGCTAAAACATATAATATGTATGGAGATCATCAAAATGAGATTGATATTTTCCTTTAAAACCTTAAAGAAAAATATCAATTCCAAAAATATTAAACACAAATTAAAAACATACCTTTTGAATCAACTAACATAATATAACTAAAAACCAACATATTTAAAATTTGCAATACCATATTTATATTGCAAAAATATGAAATAATATTTCCTCCGAACATCCATGTATACTACTCTAACCAAATATTCACCACAACTCATCCTAATGTTATTTTTATAGAAGCGAGCGAACTACCTTCTTACCCTTTTCTTATAATATTTAAATCTTTACGCTCGAAAGACGGCGAACTGCAGTGTACAGAAAAATATTATATAGGTCTATGTTGCACTGTAATTATGAACTGTGTATAATATGTATTTTAATTGTTGTAAAAAATATTTCAGTAAATGTCATTGGACTACAAAGTTCAATGAGCTTCTTATGTTTCTCATTGTAATAAGAATGCTCCCTACTAAATTCTGGGGTGTATGCTCTCCTTGGCGCAGACGGAATGCAAGGCAGTAAGCCTCGATTTAGGTCTGTAGTATTCTACCACCGCCTGTCACAACCCATAACCCTAGCCTGGAAATAGTCCAGTGGTGATATTGGTATTGGTCCACTTTCTCAAAAACCATGGACGCCGTGCGGACATAAGGACCACCATGACAATTCTTCATTACTTTTCTCTCTTTCAACGTTTAGCGGGGGAGCAATTTTTCTGCGAATATCGAAAAACCGCATACTATTGTTAAATTGCAATGCAGTTTCAACTTCAAGAACTGTTTTATAGTGTAGTTTAGCCCTCACGACAGTATGTATTAGAGTTAAGGTAGAACAAATTAAGAATAGTATAATTGAGGTCTTAAACTGAGCAACACGTCTCTTTTTATAGACGCCTCTCCAACGTTACTTGGTGACGCTGCCAGGCAGTGTGCTGCGACAATGCACGCGCACCGCCGTGCCTAGTAAAAAGTGGAAAGTAAAATATTTATAAATATTACTACATTATATTATGAAGATTTACAATTTTGACAAAGTTTATAAACAATTCGCTAATTTTATAAGTTTTTTTCTTTTCTAAGAGCGATAAATCTTAAAGTATGATATTAACCTACTTAAAAATTAAAATTATTTTTTTAATATACAGATACAAGTAACTATCATAAATTATGTAGAAATTAAAAAATAATATTTAACACTATAATTTAAAGGGAAATTTTACTTTCATTTATATTATAACAACATATTGTACAAGTTATCATAAATTTGGTGTAAATCCCACCGCGTAGTTATAGTTCGATCTAATCGCAAACTTTCCATATACGTACTTTAGAATTTAAAACAAAGTTGTTTCAAATTGCTTGTGCTGCTAGGATTACATTTTTAATTTTGATCTGTGTGTTGCGATATCCATATCCATACTTTCATACTAATATTAATATTATAAATGCGAAAGTGTGTTTGTTTGTTTGTCCTTCTTTCACGTCGCAACAGAGCGTCGGCATGGCATGATTTTTTGTACGGGGACAGTTCGGTGGCTGTAGAGTGACATAGGCTACTTTTTCCATCGGAATAACATATCATACCCGTGGGAAAAACGAATATGTTGCATAATTAAATTCAGCTAGGTGGCGCCACCGTGATTCTACAAGACGGACGACGGTACGATGGACGAACACAGAAGGTCAGACGAAATGCCTCAAAATTAAGAAAAAGATCATCCACTGATCAAACATCCACGAGGGAAGAGACCGATAAAAAACATAAAATTCACCAACTGATTTTCTTCAAACATTTTGGTGCATTGTAATTCACAGAAAAGGCGATAACCTCGCAGACGATATTAAGTAATACGTTGATGCTCTACCTACCCCGCAAGGGTTACAGGCGTGATTATAAGTATGGATCAGAAATACTATTACCACCTGTCACGCTTTCACCCTTAACTATTACTTAACTGTGGTAGAAACAGTTCTTAGTAAGCCTTATTAATAAACCTTTGTAATATTTATTGAACGGAAATGAATACAGTTCTTATATATGGTTATGAATGAATCGGTATTACAATAAGAAAAATTGTGCAAATTTTAAAAAAATATTTTTGAGAGTTCTTATAAACTAACGTATACATACTTTAAATTGATTCCGCTAGATGTCGTTACTAGGTTTTTAAAACGCGGTAACGAAATGTTTCGTGACATATACTTAACTCCCGCCGTTGAGCCGCGCGTCAACTTATAGTGCATACGGTACCTATACGCTTAAATTGTTTCTACTTCTTAGCTTATTCGACTACCTGCTTTCGATTTCGGTTGTTTGTTAATTGCTTTGTGATTTGGTTAACCCTTAGCCACCTGACGTGCTTTGCAGTTACAATACCACCTGACGTCGGTCCTGGAGACCGCATGCGTATTTACCATGTTTTATAACCATTATTTAAAATATTAAATGAAATAAAAGTATATAATATACAGATGTGCTGTATTCTCATTTTATATTTATTCATGATAAGTTTCTAAACTATGCAAAAGTGTGAATTTACTTATCAAAAATCAACACTTAACATAATTATATAAATTTTAGCAAAAAATCTAATAACTTTGAAAATCTGAGATCTGAGTAGAAAATTCGCTATAACTCTGTAGTTTTACTTATTTACGAAAAGTCGATATATAATCTCTAGCTTAAAATAATTTTTGGCACGGTTAAGGTACAATTAAAACGAAATCACAACCCACAAACTTTCACAAGTTGCGGCGACAACTAAAGCACATTTTTTGGCTGCATTCAATGCAAATTGGATTCTTACATGCAAAACATATGTAAGCAGTTTTGCGTTTTTATTAGGGTCACAGGTTGAATATGTCTTGCGTTTGTCAAATTTTTCATAATTTTCAGTATTTGAAGTGCTGGAAATTTGATCTATTTTTAGGATTCGACGAAGGGTGCACTGAAGTTCCCTTTTGCAAATCACAGCTGTGCATGCCGCGTTGCAGATGAGGTCTTATCAGGTCTTCTGCCAATTTTTTTGTGAAATTCAGTCTTGGCATTGGCCATATTTGTATGGTTTGTTTGGCATATACATCTTGAAAATACACCTGCCACGAAAAGCTATTGACATCTCATCTATGAAAGCATAGCTTCCAATTGAACAAATTTCTCTGCAATTTTGAATTAACATATACAGTTAGGAAATCGGTGCCGCCAAATCACTTGCACGACGTTCAATTCGGGTAGTTGCATCATCAAACTGAAGAAAATTGAGCAGTACTCCAAACCTGTTTTTGCTCATTCATCATCATCATCATCATCAGCCTGCGGCAGTCCACAGCTGGACATAGGCCTCTCCCAAGGCGCGCCACTTAGCCCGATTTTTGGCTACACGCATCCAGTTTCTACCAGCCACCTTGCGCAGATCGTCGCTCCATCTGGTCAGAGGGCGTCCTACACTACGTTTGCCTAGACGCGGTCTGCACTCCATAACACGTCTACTCCACCGGTTGTCACCTCTGCGACAGACATGACCAGCCCATTGCCACTTCAGCTTACAAACACGAAAAGCTATGTCAGTAACCTTGTTTCTCCGGCGGATTTCTTCATTTCGAATTTTGTCTACCAGAGAAACTCCGAGCATAGCTTTTTCCATTGCTTGTTGAGCGATTTTAAGCTTTTGGAGCAGACGTATCGTCAGTGTCCACGTTTCGGCACCATAAGTGAGTACGGGCAGAACGCACTGGTTGAAGACTTTTGTCTTCAGACTTTGCGGTATTGTTATATTATTTATTTACTTTTGCTCATTATACAGCGATAAATTTCTCTGCCTGTGTCATCTGTGCTATACCACACAGTCACAGTCTTTTGACGCCTGCGTCAACGACCGGTCGTGTCACGCGCAATTATCGAGCGCATTGTAATTTCGCAATGTCGTCTAAAGTAGTGAAATGTCCTAATTGCAACGTAGTAATCAACGAAGTGTTAGCTTTTATTTGTAATAAAGTGGATGTGATAGACGAAATTAGCATTGCACAAATATGTACTAGTGCTTTTTCGTAAGGTGATATTGTGAACGCCAAGAATCTCTTATTCGATTCTTTAATGACTTCAAGGCGTAAGAAAATCAGGAAGAGACAAGGAAAGATACGGCGAGATATAGAAGATATCATCTGTGTTATCAAAGAGACAGATCCTGAAGAATTCCCTATTTTTGTCGCGCGGGAATTGCACAAATTACCCCCGGTTCTATTTGACCACGTCGATAAAACACGGCTCCTCAAAGATATCAAAATTCATCTAAAAACAGTTACTAGTAAAAAACATCTAATCCCTGAAGAAAACATAGAAACCATTTTACTGAATAAATTATAATATAGACCTCAATATTTCGATTAAAAAAGCTCGGTGCAAGCGAGCGATGAACACACGACCACGAAGACCGGCGGTTGCACTGCATTACCTTTACAACGATCGTTGGCAGAAATTGCGCGCGGCAGAGTATGGAGGCAACCGGCTACTGATGAAAAATGGGTAACAGTGCAACGCAAAAGACTTAAAAATCACTTTGTAGGAAATATAGGAAAAGCTTCAACAGAGCCAAATCAAAAGTTCAGAGCAGCGGTTGTCAACACTCCTATTTATATTTATAACGTGTCGAAGGAGGTGTCCATGTGTGACATAATGAATTACATTGAGAATAAGGTAAACATAAAGGTGACTATGGAAAAAATGGTTATGAAGGTAGAGAAAAATTAAGATGCATACAAGATCTACGTGCCTAACCATAAAGTAGATATATTTTTGAAGGATGACTTTTGGCCTGATGGAATTGCTTATCGCCGTTTTATCAACTTTGGTGAAAAAATGCTTAGAAAGCGTGGGTCTGTCGAGGAATAACATATATGCACTATGAATAATACACAAACAATAAAATTCGTTAGCTTCAATTGCAAGAATGTTATGATTTCTTATATTTACGCGAACATTGCACATGATTAAAACTACTTTTACGGATTTTATCGCGTTTATTTTTACTTTTTATTTTTAATTCCCGACGTTTCGGGCGCTTTCCAGCACCCATGGTCACGGGGGACTGAGATGACTGACGTCCCGATGTCATTGTTAAACCCGGAGTACCTTCAGCTTTTTTAATTATTGTTTATGGTCCGATCTATGCAAAATGAACTGACTATGGCCTGAGGTCTTGCAGTGGTATGCTTGGGTTTAGTTTTAATTTTATTGATTATAGGATCCCAAGCAGGTGGTAGTACCAGCCTCCTTCTCTATTGAAATTAGGATGTTTTTTAATTTCAATAGCCTCACGTATCATCCTTGGTAGGAATCGGTGTTCTTTCGCGAGATTTGTGGTCTATCAAATCTGATGTAATGGTTGGGGCCGTCTAGGATATGAACGTTCCGGGAAGTCTGCAGTTTGTGATCATATCCTAGACGGCCCCAACCATTACATCAGATTTGATAGACCACAAATCCTCGCGAAAGAACACCGATTCCTACCAAGGATGATACGTGAGGCTATTGAAATTAAAAAACATCCTAATTTCAATAGAGAAGGAGGCTGGGTACTACCACCTGCTTGGGATCCTATAATCAATAAAATTAAAACTAAACCCAAGCATACCACTGCAAGACCTCAGGCCATAGTCAGTTCATTTTGCATAGATCGGACCATAAACAATAATTAAAAAAGCTGAAGGTACTCCGGGTTTAACAATGACATCGGGACGTCAGTCATCTCAGTCCCCCGTGACCATGGGTGCTGGAAAGCGCCCGAAACGTCGGGAATTAAAAAAATAAAAAGTAAAAATAAACGCGATAAAATCCGTAAAAGTAGTTTTAATCATGTGCAAGAATGTTATTAGATCATTAGACTGTGTGAGAAAAATATGACGCACAGCGGACGTGGTGGCGTTGCAAGAGACATGGCTCCTGCCTCATGATATTTCGTTCTTGGGATCTATAGATGATGATTTTGCCTACACAGGTGTGTCCGCAGTGGACACCTCAGCTGGGTTACTTCATGGGAGGCCTTACGGCGGCGTAGCTCTTCTGTGGAGAAAGAACCTGCTTACGTCGGTGTCGGTGATACCATGTAGTAGTGTACGGCTCGCGGAAATCAAAATAGTTCTCAAAGATAAGTCATTCCTTGTAATGTCAGTGTACATGCCAACCGATTCAAGTGAAAATTTACCAGAGTTTACTGAGTGTCTCAGTGAGGTTAGTGCCATTATAGAGAGCTGTGGTGTTGAATCCGCGTACATACTTGGTGACTTCAATGCACATCCAGGTGAGCGGTTTTACTATGAACTTATTGACTCTTGTGCTGAACAATGTTGGTCTTGCATAGACTTGGACTTATTGCCGGCAAACACATACACTTTCGTGAGTGATGCACATGCCTGTAGACGATGGCTTGACCATTGTATTGTGACAAGTGCCGCTCGGAACACAGTGGCACATGTGTCTGTCATATATGACACTTTTTGGTCGGATCACTACCCTATTGAAATTATATTAAACACCGATGTAATAGTATCTAAAATTATGCATGGTAGCTTAAATATTAATGATGTAATATGGGGTGACAGGAACTCCTCTTAAATAGATAAATATAGGGAATACTGTCATTGTAAACTTAGAAACATAAATTTTCCTTTGGAACTCACGAGTTGTGCAGATAAAATGTGTTCTGATAGTAGTCATAGAGAAACTATTGATAAATTGTACAAAAATATAATTAGTATCCTCACAGAAGGTGCTAAAATTTGTAGTAATCGTATAAGTAAAAATAGTAAGAAAAAGAACAAACATGTAAGGGACGCTCACCGGTACGCTCGGAAATGTCTACAGATGTGGCAGCTCTACGGTAATCCGAGTGCTGGTCCAGTATACGTGAATACGGTGGAATCTAGGAGGGTATTTAAGTCTAAGCTGAAATGGTGTCAAAACAATCAGCAACAAATTAAAAGGGACATGATTGCACAACACCGTGTTAATAACGATTTTAAGCGCTTTTGGAAAGCTACAAATAAATTAAACTCAACATTGAGCCTTCCGGTGAGCGTCGCTGGCTTTCATGAGCACAGTGAGATAGCTAAGGCCTTCCAAGATCACTTCAGGGTGAGCTCGCCTCTTGGGCCTGCAGCTGCGATGTGTGATGATGGGCGTCGTGCTGACCAAATTAAAGTTAGATTCTCGGCGAAGGATGTGGACCGCGTAATTAAGAGCATGGTACGGGGTAAATCGCCTGGTCACGACTATCTCAGCATAGAGAATCTGCAGTGCGCAGGAATCCATCTACCAAGGGTCTTATCTTTGTTATATAACCTCTATCTCAGCCACTCTTACCTGCCTGATGACCTTATGCGAACCATTGTTGTGCCTGTTATTAAGAACAAGTCGGGGGAATCCATCGGACTTGACAAATTACAGACCAATCTCACTGGCTACTGTGGTGGCAAAGGTGCTGGACAGTTTGCTTGATCAACACTTAGTGGTTATTTAAAATTTAATGATGCGCAATTTGGTTTTCAACCAGGTCTGTCCACCGAAAGCGCTATCTTGTGTCTCAAGCAAACTGTCAAATACTACACTGATAGGAGCACTCCAGTTTTTGCCTGTTTTCTTGACCTGTCCATGGCCTTCGATTTGGTGTCATATGACATATTATGGAAAAAACTTCAAAATGAGACTGATGTGCCGCACGAGGTAGTTGCGGTGCTACGATCGTGGTATGAGCGGCAGAGCAACTGTGTTAGATGGGCGAGCTTATACTCTGATGTATATAGACTTGAATATGGGGTGAGGCAAGGTGGTCTTACATCTCCTAGGCTCTTCAATATGTACATTAATGGCCTGGTCGACGAACTGAGCGGAACAAATGTAGGCTGTCATATCGATGGTGTATGTATTAATAACATAAGCTATGCAGACGACATGGTGCTGCTCAGCCCTTCGATTGGTGCCATACAAAAACCATTAAAAGTGTGTGAAGCATATGCAGTGTCCCATGGACTCTGATACAATGTGAAAAAGAGTGAATTCATGGTGTTCAAGGCAGGAGTCAAATCCCGACCAAGTGCGACTACCTTCACACTCAACAACTCACCTCTAAAGCGTGTCTCACATTTTAGGTATCTGGGTCACTGGGTCACTGAGAATCTGCGTGATGATATGGATATTGAGCGGGAGCGCAGGGCGCTGTCCATCCGATGTAACATGGTGGCTCGAAGGTTTGCTCGTTGCAGTAGGCAGGTAAAGATTACTATTTTCAAAGCCTACTGCCAGTCTTTTTACACGGGCAACCTATGGGTTAAATATACGCAGCGGGTGTACAGCGCGTTGCGTGTTCAGTATAGTAATGGGTTTAGGATGCTGATGGGGCTGCCTCGTTTTTGCAGTGCGTCAGGAATGTTCACTGAAATGCACACTGATGGTTTCCACGCCATTATTAGAAAGCGTGTTGCATCGATGCTGAAGCGTTTGCGGGGCGGCTCCAATAGCATTCTTAACATAATGGCAGATAAATGGGACTCGCCGCTACTTGAACACTGGATACGGCTTCATACCAAGGTATAAAACGCCGGTGCCCTCTTAGCGGATATCTCAAAATCATAATTTATATCTGTGTTTATTATATTTATTTAAATTAAATTGATTACTAACATTAAAATTCGTAATAGTTATATTTAATTTCACTTCAATTTTACTAACATATTATATGGGCTTTCTGTTGCCTGTAATAAAGATATTCTATTTTATTCATTTATTTATTTATACCAGCATGTGTAGTGCGTGTGGTCTTATTTGAAAATGGCAGTGTAGTAAAACATACAGATTGAAGGCTTTTAATTCAAACACATCTAGATCATGAACAGATGTTTCCTTCTGACAATTCGGTTGAATGTTCTTAATTTTTTCATTTGTATGCTTTACTATTTGTTCTAACATACCTTCAGTAAAAAACAAGCTCCACAAATCCAGGAGTTTCGTAAATACTAATGCAAATGCATGTAGAATACCTTGAAAGTTTGGTTTGAGAACGGGTAGTTGCTGAATGATGTTATGCCGCATAGTTCTTGACCTTGAAACTGGAGGATGGGCTGAATAACGAAATCGTTTCTTACCAAAGTAGTTTCTGTACCTTTCCAATGGAACATCGTCATCAGAAGGTGAATCTTCCATCGGTGGCGGTGGTGGTGTTTTAATTTTTAGTAGGTTGAAGCTCAGATCCGTCACCTTCTACTTCTGATTCGCACTTACACTCGCCTTCAATGATGTGATCCATTGCAACATCTTCTACGTCACTGCAATCTTCATTCGGAAGTTCTGGAATACTCAGGTTTTCAGAATCTGAATCAGCTTCCACTAGCCATCGTAGTATGTTTGATTTAGACATTATAAACTTATAAAACAAAAAATATACAGTATAACTAAACAAACGTAACTACCTGACGTCGGTCTCACAGACCGCACGCGAAATATAAATTACCTATAATGTTTAATGCGGGCACGTCTGGAATTGCCGAGTGCACGGGGCGCACCGGCGGGGGAGGGGAAAAAGTACATGGACACACAATTGTGTCGCGTGCATAGTAACGGAATAATTTGAAAAACTAAATCACTGAGACCGGCGTCAGGTGGTTAAGGGTTAAGTTTGAATGGATTTATATTGGCTTTCATTTTCGGATTTGTGTATTTTATTGGATCGGTTTTGTTGATTTGGTTGGTATTCCTTTATACATATTTAGACTTGGGCTTTGATTTTGGATTTTGTTTATTTAGAATCATGAATTGGTTTTCGTTATTTTAGGTTGTTTAACAATATTTCGAAGGAATATTAATAGTATAGATAGTGCATACGGTACCTATACACTTACTTATTTTTTCGTTGGTTATATTTATATTGACTACTGCTTTCGATTTCGGTTTTCTGCGATTTGTTTTGTGATTTGATTGTTTTCGGATTCATGTTGTGTCTTGAATTGGTTTTGTTGTTTTGACTTTAAAAAATATTTAAAAGGAATATTTATTCGTTTTAGATATAAAAATATTAAAAGGAATATTTATTCCTTTTAGATATTTTGGATTTGATTAAAAAATATTTAAAAGGAAATTTAATTCCTTTTAGGTAATTTAACGTTTTTTATAAATAGGTTTTTTGTTACTTCATAATGCCTTGCAAACGTAAGTCCTAGCCTTTCAAGAGTATCTTCTCAAAGACAAGCAAAAAAATTAGCTCGATCACTAGAAACTTTAGAAGATGCTGAACTGAGAAGGCAAGAACAAGCAGAGCGTCAGGCTGCTTTTAGAGCATCTGAGACACCTTCTCAACGTCAGCAAAGGCGTTTTGAATAGACAGAGCGTCAAGCTACTTTAAGAGCTACTGAAACACCTGATCAAAGTCAGCAAAGGCTATTCGAAGAAGCGGAACGTTAGGCCACCTTAAGAGCCGCGGAAACACTTGATGAAACTCAACACAGACTAATTGAGCAAGCTGAACGTCAATCTATTATAAGGGCATCTGAAACACCAGAACAGACACAGGCGCGAAGAGATACAAATGCACAGCTCCAAGCTGAACGTCGACAAAATTTTCAAAGAAACAATTGGTCGGTTTTTAATGACGCAGCATTCAATTATGATCCGTTGATTGATTATAAAAATCACAGGTTAGTTGATATCGGACTGATTGACAAGGCGTGTCGATTTTGCAGCGCTTTAAAATGGAAAGATGAGACCGCAGGCATGTGCTGTTCCAATGGTAAAGTGTCTCTTCCATTACTTGGGGAACCAGAAGAACCTTTGAAAACTCTCTTTTTATATGATGCTAATGAGTCACGGCGCTTTTTAAACAGGTTCCGGAAATATAACTCATGCTTTCAAATGACGTCCTTCGGAGTTGACCGGGAAATAATAATGCCGGGATTTTCACCTACATTTACGGTGCAAGGGCAAATTTATCATAGAATAGGTTCAATTTTTCCAGCTGAAAACGAATAGCATAAATTTTTACAAGTATATTCTATGGGTGACGAAGAAATTGAGGTAGACCGTCGCTGCCAATTTATCCAGGGAGTTGAGAGAGACACAGTGTTCAAAATTCAAAGATTCTTGCATGAACGTAAAATTTTAGTCAAAACATATAAAACTGCTTTAGAAAACTTACCTGAAGAGGATTATAAAGTCGTCATTCACGCAGATCGGACCTCTCGAGGAGAGCATGAAAGGCGCTACAATGCACCTTTGATAAAAGAAATAGCAGCCGTAATTGGTGGTGATCAATTTTCTTCACGAGACATTGTCTTGCGAGCACGTGATGATTGATGTTGGAACGGGTAGCCGATACACACAAGTTTGATGACGCTCTGCAATACCCATTGATTTATTGCAAAGGACAAGAGCGTTATCATTTTCAAATTCCACTCATTAACCGGTCACAAAGGAGCCTACTCCGAACAAAAAAGTATCATGTATGGATTTTTATGCGTATCATATGATGTTGCAAGAAAATGATTTTAACCTCTTAGCCCGGTGTAGACAATTATTTCATAAATTTTTGGTAGACATGTATGTGAAGGTAGAAAGTGAACGTCTCCGTTATATATCTTTAAATAAAAAAAAGCTGCGAGTTTAGAATTATATACATTTACAAGATGCAGTTTCTAGCGACGCCCATGCAAACCCCAGAGATTTAGGTAAAATGGTAATTCTGCCCTCATCATTCGTTAACAGTTCCCCGCTACCTACATGAGTAGACACAAGATGCATTCGCCTATGTACGAACTTACGGAAGACCTGATATTTTTGTTACTTTTACTTGCAATCCCACATGGAAATAAATAAGCGAGGAGCTAATGCTGGGCCAAAAAAGTACTGACAGACACGATTTAGTTGCTAGAGTATTTAGATTAAAAGTACAAAAATTAATGTATGTAATTAACAAAGGGAAAATTTTCGGAGAGGTACAGTGCTTGAACATTCTAATATGGCTTAAAGAGAAGTTGCGGCCCAGCCAAATAGACTACATAATAAGCGCCGAGATTCCGGATCCTGAGCAAGATAAAGAATTCTATGATACCATCGTCCGAAATATGATTCACGGTCCATGTGGAGCACGATATTCAATATCGCCATGTATGAAAGAGTAAAAATGTACAAAGAAATTCCCTAAACAGCTATTAAAAGAAACAGTGCACAATGACAATGGCTACCCTTTATACAGACGCAGAGCTCCCGAAGATGGTGGCAGAAAAGTTACAATCAAATCTCGCTCTGGAGCGTTCGAAACCTTATATACAGCTGGATTGTCCCGTATCCGCCCATTCTATGTAAAATATTTAATGCCCACATTAATGTAGAAGCATGTAGCTCTGGCCGCGCAATCAAGTATATCTGTAAGTACATAATAAAGGAAGCGACCAAGCAATATTTAATCTCAGGAGTGTATGTGAGGAAAATCCCGTTAATGAAGTAGGGCCCTTTCAAGCAGGGCGTTATGTTAGCAGTAACGAGGCAGCGTGGCGTCTCCTCTTTACTCACCTTGCTGTGCACTTAGAAAATGGAGAGCGTGTATAATTCACCGAAAGAAATTTCCAAGAAAGAATTGCATCACCGCCAAAAACTACACTAACAGCCTTCTTTCGACTTTGTCAAACCGACTCCTTTGCAAAAACGTTGTTATATTCTGAAGTCCCCCGCTATTATACTTGGAACACATCTAGGAAGGAGTGAAAACGCCGTATTCACGGCGCGCCTGTTGCAAATTGGCCCGGTGTAAAGTCATCAGATGTCCTTGGTCGTGTGTATACCGTCCATGTAACTAATTTTGAATGTTTCTGTTTACGATTGCTGCTGCACCATGTTCGGGGACAACATGAAACCACGGAGGAAGCTGTGCAGTACCAGTCACCAGCCAAAATTAGGGATCCTTATGCAACCCTCATATCATGTTGCTGGCTATCTAATGCACATGAATTGTGGGACAAATATAAAGAGTACAAGGCGGAAGATATTTTGCGAAGGTTACAGCAGACACACGCGAACATGACATACAATGAACACATTTATAACGAAGCACTTGGAAAAATTTAAGATAAAGTAATGGCAATGGTAGGCAAAAAATTAATTAATTTGGAATGATAAGCCCTCAGCAAACAACCGAAAATGAACTAAGTGATGAAATTATATGTGAAACAAACTACGATATACCAGCCTTGCAGCAGCAAGTAGCCGAATTTGTACCCCACTTGCTTCCCGAACAAAAACGAGTTTTTGACAAGGTATTAGGAAAAATTGAATCTGGAAATGGTGCACTTTTCTTTTTAGATGCCCCTGAAGGAACTGGAAAGACATTTATGTAAAATTTATTATTAGCGCAAGTACGGAAATATAAAAACATTGCTGTGGCCGTAGCTTCCTCCGGTATAGCCGCCACGCTGCTAAGCGGGGGCCGCACTGCACATTCTGTTTTAAAACTCCCTCTAAATCTAGCCCAGGAAGAATCGCCGATCTGCAACTTTAGCAAAAATAGTGCACGAGGTATAATACTACGACAATGCAAACTTTTAGTGTGGGACGAAAGTACAATGCCGCATAAAAAGCTGTAGAAACACTAAATCGAACGCTCCAGGATTTGCGCAGCAATACCGATGTAATAGGAGGAATGGTGGTTTTACTGGCTGGTGACTTTCGCCAAACTTTACCTGTCATTCAAAAGGGCACACCTGCAGGTGAAATTAAAGCATGCCTCAAGTCGTCTATTTTATGGAACAAGGTGACAAAATTCAGTTTAACTACGAATATGAGAGTGCGTTTGTATAATGATATCAATGCTGGAAACTATACTGACACACTATTAAAAATTGGCGATGGGCGGTAGGAAACGGATGCTGAGGGCTGCGTTAAATTGACTGGAACTTTTTGTAATTTAATACAGAGTCATTCCCAATTAATTGCGAGCGTTTATACAGATTTAACGAACAACATGCATGAAGACAAATGGTTATGTGAAAGAGCGATTCTTGCACCAAAAAATGAGAGCGTTAACAAAATAAATTCAGATATATTAAGCGAAGTTGCAGGAGAAATAACAGAGTATTTGTCAGTGGACATAGTTATAGACACAGAACAGAGCACTTCATATCCCGTAGAGTTTCTAAATTCTCTAGAGTTGTCAGGTGTGCCCTCATATAAGCTTCAATTAAAGTTAGGCGTCCCAATCATGCTAATGCGAATTTTAGATGCTCCTCGGTTATGTAACGGGATAAGGCTGCGTGTGGCATATCTTGGACGGAACATAATCGGTGCTACAATTTTGATAAGCGTAGGAAATGGTGAAAATGTTATTATACCACTGATGCCTATAATTGCCACAGATCTTCCTTTTCAATTCAAAAGGTTGCAGTTCCCTATTAAGCTCAATTTTGCAATGACAGTTAAAAAAGCGTAAGGGCAAACGTTACAGGTAGCGGGGGCCAATTTAGAAAAACCATGCTTCTCTCATGGTCAGCTGTAAGTAGCATCTTCGCGTGTGTAAAATGCCCAGAATCTCCAAATTCTTTCCCCGAATGGAAAAACATATAACATTGTGTACATTAGCGTCTTAAAATAGTGCTCAGATAGTTTTTTTCCAAAATTCCCACAATCAATTAATCAGAATTCCCACAGATCTTCCCTTTCAATTCAAAATTTCCTATTTAGCTCAGTTTCTTTTCAATTCCAAATGCTGCACCTCTGACGAAACTATTAAGCTCAGTTTCCTTTCAACTCAAAAGGCTGCATCTCTGACGGATCTTTTATTTGACTCAGTTTCCTTTCAATTCAGAAAACTGCATCTCTGACGAATCAATTTAGCTCAGTTTCTTTTCAAAAGTCTGCATCCCTGACGGATAATTATGCTCAGTTTCCTTTAATTAAAAAATATCCCATTTCCATTTGGAATAAATAGGCTATTTTCATGCTTTCCTATACGCTGCGTTTCAAAACATTTAAATAGGCTGACGAATCAATTTTGCTCGGTTTCCTTTTAATGGCTGCATCTCTAACAAATCTATAAAACTCAGTTTTCTTTCAATTCAAAAAGCAATGGATAGTTCATTTCCCAGGGACCATGCGGTCGAAGCCGCGGGTAACAGCTAGTTAATGATAATTATTATTTTGCTTAACATAGAATTTTTGTTCTGTTCATCTTCAGTAATTTGTTTTCGGTTTTATATTGTTTGATCTTTTAAAGCTTTTAAACTATTACGATTTGTTATTTTCTGGGTAAATAGTACTTATTTGTGTGGATTATAAAAATATTTTCTTCGCTTTTGAAACACATTATATAGTGTATACAATTAATTAATTTAAATTTTGTTTTGCCTATATTGTGGGCTTCAATCCCTGACTGACTAAATATTATACGATACTATATAATATGGATTTGTAAAAGATGTAAGAAAATTTATGTACAAGATAAGGAATAGATAATTATAAATAAAAGAGTTGACAGTGTGTCCGTTTGTGATATAGGGAAAGAACATTTTCATAAGGTAGCATATCCATATACAATCAGCCTGATCAGCTGAGAGTTTGAAAAACCTAATAACCGATAAATTTTTAAAACTTTTCGGATGTGATGAAATCCGGAATGAGTTTTACTGAATTGTTAATGAGGCAAATACGACTTTATTAAGAACTGTATTGAAATATTGTCCGTTATCTTGATCGTGTATGTACGCTAACCGTGTACGTGAAACTTATGATGCAATTAAATTGTGAATTACGTGAGCTAAATTGTAAAGAATTGAATTAAATGATATAGATGGCGGTACCTACTGTCACGTAAATACATGTCTCCGTGATTCTGTTTTATAAATATAGCTAAAGTCTTATTATTCTACTTTTTACTTCATTAATTTATTTTTGTGATGTTAATTTCATGTGAATACGTTATCAAAAAAAAAAAAAAAACTATAAATACTTTATCTAGTTATTTAAATATTGGTGAAAAAGTGTAAACTTCTACGTAAAACGTGTGAAACAGCTCATTTTAACGTAAAGTGACAAACTTAACAAAATATTTTACGTAAAACAGTGCCCGGTAAATCAAAATAAACTATGGTTTTATCATATAAATGTGGAAAACTTTGAGTGATTAACAGTGACAAAGTGCTAACATTCCTGCGCAAATTCCATTACCATTAGTCATAATAACGAACTTTTACGTTCACTGCTGTCTTATGTACGCCTATTTCGCCCTTAGCAGTGAAGAAAGGATAGCCTCGCGGTTATTAAAGCGCATATCACGTAAGCGAGCACCGACTTCAAATCTCACATTGCTGGTTCTTTTTGTACATATTATTTATTTGAGAAAAAATATTTCTAAGATACAAAAATGAATTTTCTGGAGAACATAACATTACGACGCACTCGTACACAATCTGACTCCAAGGACAGATCTTGCACTGTTTCAACACTAGATGACACTGTTAGTAGCCTACCGGATTTATCTACAGAAGACGGAGATGACATCTTAAGTAAATATAAAGAACAGATAATTGCACTCACTACACAATTGAACAGATCACAAACAAAAATCGAATCTCTTACATTAGAAAATAATAAATTAAGAGAATTAAACAATAAATTAGCTAACAAAAATGACAACCACAATAAAAGGATTGATATTTTGAACAAAAAACATAAAACAAATACGCCAAAGGAACAGACTTCAAACATGAATACATCTATAGAAAAAATACAAACAGATGAAGTAACGGAAACATGTAGTATATCTAACGAAAGGAAAAACAATAGTAAAATTGACCCTGATAAACAGAATTTAAATATTGACAAGTCCTTAAATAATTGCAAACAAATCAAGCGATCAAAGAAGATCTCCATACTAAGTACAAATAAAAACAATAAAATACTTCAAATTGCCGAGAATAATTTCCAAGACTTCCTAGTGTGCCATTACCTCTACCCAAATTGTGATTTACAGTACCTATTGAAAGATATTGAGCAAAAATTGGAGGGATACTCCATGGACGACTACTGCGTTATAATGATCGGAGAGGCTGATTTTAAAATAACCAAAAATTATTTCGAATTGATTTATTATATTCGTGATATCCTACAGAAGATCAAGCACACGAATATCATAATTTGCCTTCCGACTTATAAGTATGGATACCTAAATAACATCTTAAATTGGAGGGTTGAAACATTCAACAACCTTTTATACCTTGATATAATGACCCATGAACATGCATTCTTATTGGACTCTAATAAAAAAATAAATTATGACTACGACATGTTTCACAAGCATTATGGTTTTGTAAATAATAATGGAATGAATACTATATTCAAAAACTTAAAGGAGTTAATTTTTGAAATTCAAGACTACTACTACTACACGAGCGAAGAGCTTATCATTAATGACCAAGAGTCTCCTAAAGAAATAGAATCTTCGTTTTTTCGAGACTAAATTCTTATACATTATGCATCAAAACATTGCAAGTTTACTGAGCAAGTCGGATGCGTTGATGGTAAATTTGGAAGAACTACTTGACAGATATATAAGTGTTGACGTTGTTTGTATTACGGAACATTTTATGAAAGCAGGATCTGAATATTTTTTAAATCTTCCAAATTATATACTGGCGGAGTGCTTCAGCAGAGAGGACATCAACAGAGGTGGTGCTTGCATTTTAATTAAGAAAGGACTCAAATGGAAAGAACTTCTAGAATTTAAGAGGTTATCAATAGTAAATGTATTTGAATGCTGTGCCATTGAACTAACTGACTATAAAATTGCAATTGTATGTATATATCGCGTCCCAAATCGAAGTAACAATTTTGATATATTCTTTGACAAATTAGAAAAGCTTTTAGTGTGTACTTCAAAATTAAAATGTAATAATGTACTAATTGCTGGTGATTTCAACATTGACATGTTAAAAAATAATAATATAACGTCTAACCTAGAATGTTTACTATTAAACTATAATTTTAAATTAGCTCTTAAACAACCGACTAGACTTAGTAGTAAAACTTGTATAGATAACTTTGCACATAACTGTGGAAAGGCATGTAGGGCTGAAGTGTTGGAATTTGGCTTGTCTGACCATACTGCACAATTAATAAAACTCCCGGTTAAAAAAATAATTAAACTAAAACACTGGTACAAAACAATACGAGATTACAGTAAAGACAACATACAAAAATTTAAAATGTGCATGGGAAACCTATCCTTTTCTGAAATGTATACTATGAATGACCCAAATTTGGCATATAATTGTTTTTTGCTAGAATATAGACTTTTCTATAACTTATGTTTCCCATTAAAACAAATTAAAATAAAAGTAACTTATAAACCAAAATGGATATCACATGGACTAAAAATTTGTAGCAAAAAGAAAAGAGCTTTATTGTGGAAATATAGAAAATCACCAACTAGTGCTAATAAACTTAACTACAAAAAAGTATACAAAACTATTTAAAAAAATTATATATCTGACTAAACGAGCCCAAAATAATTACAAAATAAAAACAAGTGACAATAAGTCTAAAACAACATGGCAAATTATTAATAAATCGAGATTAAATTTACCCACTCAGTCTATATCAAAAATAAGGGTAGGCAAAGAGCATATAACTAATACTGAACAAATTGCTGAGGCATTTAACAACTACTTTATTGACAAAATTAAACCATTAGAAGGATGTGGAAAAAATATTGATAGAAACCTCAGACGCATGCTCGGCTCTATGTTTTTGGCTCCAAGTCTACCACTACATATATTTAATATTATCAAAAATATGAGAAACACAAGTAGCGTAGGGCATGACGGCATTGCTACTAAAATAATCAAGTCCGTAAATAAAGAAATTTGCCATCACCTGAGCTATATCATGAACCTGAGCATAGAAAGGGGTATTTTTCCCGATGAACTTAAAGTCACCATCGTGAAACCTGTATTCAAAAAAGCTGAGAAAGAATCAATGGAATGTTATAGACCTATAGCCTTAATATCAATATTCTCTAAAATATTTGAAAAATATCTTTATAATGAACTTAATGATTATTTGGAAAAAAATGACATTTTGTGTAGGGAACAAAAAGGATTTCGCAAAAATAAAACAATAAATATGGCACTCTATGATTTTTATAAAAATGTAATAACACACGTTGACAACAGAACACCGGTATGTTCACTATACTGTGATATGACTCATGCTTTTGACTATGTTGACCATAATATTTTAATTCACAAACTCGAGGCATATGGTATTAGGGGCAATGTATTGAGTTTGTTCCAGTCTTATCTAAATAACCGTCGTCAAAAAACGGAAATATGTGGGTTAAATGTAAAGACCAAATCTGAGAACATAAGCTCATCGACAGAGCGTTTGGTAAAATACGGTGTCCCACAGGGCAGTGTCTTAGGGCCTCTCTTATTTATAGTATATGTAAATGACCTCCCAAATGCCACTAAGCAACCTATGACCTTATTTGCCGACGATAGTACTATAACTATTAACTGTGATGACATCTTTTCTTATAAAAATGACATAAATGAATCATTAATATCAATAATAACATGGCTAAATAATAATAATTTGAAAATTAACCTAAATAAGACACACATTATGCATTTTAGCCAAAGACCAATCACCCCATCTAATATTAAAGTAAAATATAACGACACTGTTATTGCTGAAGTAGATACAACCCGATTTCTCGGCTTACAAATTGATCAAAAACTAAATTGGAAAACCCATATACTAGAACTAAATAAAAAATAAATAGTTCGGCTTATGCCCTGTTTAGACTTTCTGCTACAGTTAACATTGACGCACTTCTAACAGCTTATTATGGGATAGTCGAATCTGTCCTTAGATATGGAATTATTTTCTGGGGTAACTCAACTGACAGAGAAGTAGCATTTAAAAGTCAGAAAAGATGTATCCGTGCAATGTTTGGTCTTCAGGCTACCGATAGTTGTGCGCCGTATTTTATTAAACACAGAATTCTTACACTTCCGTCCTTATACATAATGGAGACGGCTCTCTTTGTCAGGGCCAATCCCAACCTATTTCAACGGTTAACTGACAAAGTAAAGCGCAACCGTCGTGACGGAAGTAAATTGTATTTGCAACAAGCAAAAACGGCTCTGCTAAGAAAGAGTGTAGTATGCATGGCTCCTAAAATCTATAATAAAATTCCTCAGATGTATAAATCATTGAACAGCAATCTTTTTAAAAATAAATTCAAAAAACTTCTAATTGAAAAATGCTACTACACTGTAACGGACTTTCTCAATGATAAATTTTGACATTATATAATTGCCTTATACATACATATATTTTTAATTATGACTGTAGTAAGTAATAATCTCGCTGACTTTGTATATTGATAGACTTTGCCAATGTTAAATGAAAATTAACAATCTAATCACTTTAAATTTTACACACCGAATATGACGGTAAGACATGTTGACACTGATAACACTAACACCCAAGAACATATCTCTGCCCATGCATTGTATATCTCACACATGTTTGAGTAAATAAAAATATCTTATCTTATCTTATCTTATCTTATCTTATCTTATCTTATCTTATCTTGGTTATT
>CAJQZP010000918.1:285000-555901 GCA_907164705.1 Parnassius apollo
TTGCCTATCCGCCAGCGGCTAAGAAGATTGCCGATAGCACGTGAAAAGGCAGTGGAAACCATGATTGAGGGAATGGTGAAGGATGGTGTTATTGAACCTTCATCTAGTCCATGGTGTTCACCCGTGGTGCTGGTAAAGAAGAAGGATGGCAGCATGCGGTTTTGTGTTGACTACCGTCGTCTGAACGACGTTACAAAGAAAGAGTTCTTGGTAAGGGATAGCTGATCCCTTGACGATACGCTGGACATGCTTACAGGAGTGAAGTAGTTTAGCACGCTGGATCTAAAAAGTGGCAACTGGCAAGTTGAAATTGACCCTAAGGACAAGGAGAAAATGGCGTTCTTGACGGGAAAAGCTCTGTGGCAATTCAAGGTAATGCCGTTTGAATTGTGCAATGCTCCAGCAACGTTTGAAAGGCTGATGGAACTTGTACTTACCAGGCTAATTGGCGATGCCTGTTTGGTCTACTTGGATAACATCATCATCGTAGGCCGTACGTTTGAGGAACACCTTCAAAACCTGGAACGCGTGTTCATGAAGATTCAGAGTGCCAACCTTAAGTTGAGTCCGAAGAAATGTTCACTATTCAAACGGCAAGTTAACTTTTTGGGGTATGTAATATCGGAAGAAAGTATCCGCACGGATCCAGAGAAAATCACCGATGTCAAGGATTGGCCGGTTCCAAAAGACAAGACGCAGGTTAGAGTATTTTTGGATTTGGAACCTTAAGTTGAGTCCGAAGAAATGTTCACTATTCAAACGGCAAGTTAACTTTTTGGGGTATGTAGTATCGGAAGAAAGTATCCGCACGGATCCAGAGAAAATCACCGCTGTCAAGGATTGGCCGGTTCCAAAAGACAAGACGCAGGTTAGAGTATTTTTGGATTTGTGCTCCCATTACCGGCGATTTGTGAAGAACTTTGCAGATATAGCCAAACCTCTGCACAAGCTAACCGAGGAAAAGCGACATTTCTGCTGGGACGAAGGTTGCGATATCGCATTCCAGGAGCTCAAGGACCATCTGTGTAAAACACCTATATTAGGGTACCCTGATGCAGGCAAGGAATTTATGGTTGACACAGACGCAAGTGATACCGGACTCGGCGGTGTGTTGTCTCAACGGAACGGTGATCGAGAGGTTGTGATAGCGTACTTCAGCAAGTCGTTGTCAAAACCTTAAAGGAACTATTTTGTCACAAGACGCGAATTGCTTGCTGTGGTAAATTCGTTGCAGCATTTTAGCAAATATCTTCTGGGGCGGATATTTCACCTACGAACTGACCATGCTGCGCTAAAATTGCTATTACAGTTTAAAAATCCAGAAGGACAAGTTGCGAGGTGGATTGAACTACTGTAGGAATACGACTTTGAGATCGAACATCGCAGCCGGAAATCTCATGGCAACGCAGATGCATTGTCAAGAAGACCTTTTCCTGAAGATTGCAAACATTGTACTAGGCAAGAGAGTAAGGAAGTGGTATCCGTGAGGATGCTTAGGGCAGACCACGTCAGCAACGAGTCGAAGGACCGCTTACAACGTGCACAGCAGGAAGATCCGGACATCAATCCTATTCTGTAATGGATGAAGGCCCGTGCTCCCAAGCCCAAGTGGAGCGACGTCTCAGTGACCACTAAAAGCTATTGGGCCCAATGGGACAGCTTACTGCTTCAGGATGGAGTTATGTGCCATAAGTGGGAAAATGTTCGGGGAGACAGCTGTCATTTGCAAATGGTTGTCCCTAAAGCTAAAGTACCGGATGTACTACAGCTGTACCATAACGATTGCTCTGGGAGTCAAACGAACTCTATTGAAGATCCAAGAACGGTTTTACTGGGTCCACTGTCGAAACGATGTCGAGTACTGGTGTCGCAAATGAACAAGTTGTGCGGCTGTAAAGGGACCTCAGACTCGTAGTAGAGGTGCATTGAAGTTGTACAATGTTGTGGTGCACCATGGGAGAGAATAGCCATTGACGTGGCGGGGCCGTTTCCCAAGAGTGAAAGCGGTAACAAGTATTTCATGGTTGTGATGGATTACTTCACTAAGTGGCCAGGAGTCTTCGCCATTCCAAATCAAGAAGTTTCAATAGTTGCAGAAAAACTAGTTTATGAAGTCTTCTGTCATTTTGAAGTATCTTTAGAGATTCACAGCGATCAAGGAAGGAATTTTGAGTCTCAAATATTCCAGGAAACTTGCCAGTTATGAGTATTCATAAAACAAGAACGACTTCTTATCACCCGCAATCTGATGGAATGGTAGAACGATTTAATCAGACCTTAAAAGGTACCTAACAAAAGTTGTAGACAACCGGCAACGAGATTGGGAGAAGCACATACAACCGTTTTTGTTGTCATATCGAAGCGCTGTTCACGAAAGTACATCAGTGACACCAGCTTTCGCAATTTTTGGAAGAAAATCACGGCTGCCTGCAGACCTGATCACCGGGATACCACCTCATGCCCCACGCAGTATAACCGATTATGCAAAGGACTTCCGGAAAAAAATGAATGACATTTATGAGCACGTCAGACAATCGGGCCAGCCAATGTCTGAAAAGATGAAAACCCGGTATGACTGCAAAATGAACAACAAAGGGTTCCATGAAGGTTCACTAGTGTGGTTGCACAATCCAGTCCGCAGCAAAGGGAAATCTCCTAAGCTTCAAGCTAAATGAGACGGCCCGTACCGGATTGTGACCAGGATCAACGATGTAACTTACCGGATACAGAAAGGCGCAAGAGGGACTCCTAAGATCGTCCATGTGGATCGCCTGGCCCGTTATTATGGGGCCGATAATGCTCGGGATGAGCATGTCTTGGAGGGGGCAGTGTTGCGCGCCTAAGTTGTCGGCTTGTACCTGGCACTAGCGCCATCTGGTGTCGGGTAATAGAGCGAGAAGAGCTTTCCAGAAAATGCCACGACTAATCTTTCAACCAACAGCGCCATCTAGTATCGAATTACATTATTCAACGAAAATTTATCTCCGTAAAGTGAATCGCTTAAATTCAAAGAATATATCAGCGAGCAATTGGCGCTGTGGCTTACGCATTAACGCAACAAGAAAATAAGTATAAGAGGCGTTAGATCGAATCCCAACGGCTGAGGTCTTTTTTAACTTTATTTACAAAAATTTCTTAGTTTGATATTAATAAAACAATTAATATGAATTGCTCTGCCTGCAATAAGAAGCTACTTTGTATGTTGTAAAGTTTATAAATAACTTAATATTAGGAGACAGGAACATTTCTTTTTAAATAGACTGGTGGTTATCATAATAAATTACATTTAGATGACCTATTATAACTGCCTTATCCCGAAACAAAACGAACCGTTTACACGTTGGCCAGACAAGTCAGCAACGAAGAGCAATGAGATATACATTTATATATATATATATATATATATATATATATATATATATATATATATATATATTATACGCTATACGCTAATACAAATATTACAGAAGTCAATGATTAAAATAATTTAGTAGTCTCAATTTAAAACAAAAATGTTGAAGTTTAATTTTTGTGTTTAATGAATATAAATGTTTATTAAATTAACCTTTTTCTGGAAAAATTCATGATATTTTATTTTTCATTGTGATATATTTATTTCCCGTCGTAAACTATCCTTTTATGCATATAACCTGTAAAAAATAATTTCGAGTAATTTCGTTTTACGCCAGGCATCCCGCGAAAAAGCCTTATCATGTTCGTAGACTGCATTTGAGAGTTTTATTATTATGATATTTTTAGTTAAATAATTTTAAAATTTAAGATATCTTGAAAAAGGAACGCATTGATAATGAGCTCTTACGATTCTAGAGAGAATTATCGGTTTTTTAAACGAGTGCAAATTTTCAAGTCAATCAGCCATCTACAAATTGGTGAAAATTACGTTAAAGATTCTTTTATAAGATTTGTAGATTGGTGAGTAGATAGAAACATGCAAATTTAAAAAAAGTCTGTTAAAAAAGTAATTTCTTTTCGCATTTTTACTACAATTTACGAAGCAAATTAAATCTTTGTCTCTGTTCAATTCAAGGTTAAAGTTAAAACGCATGAGATAGACAACTTTAAACAAACTTTCAAGGTATTTATTTATCTGCATTTATTTAATTAAATTAAATATACACAAAGCCAAAAGCCTGTTATTAGAACGAGGCGACTGGTAATAAAATTCGAAACTTGAATGGTAAAGAGCCGGCTTAAAGTATAGTGAGTTATACAGATTGATTTTTTGGGAAGAAAGACCTTTTCTTTTCCTGTCAATTATGCAAAATTTGGCCGCAACTTTAATACAAATGAGTTTGGTGTTCATTTTATTCATATTAGAATTAAATAGAAATACTTAAACAACATATAATTGTCATAAATCCCGGTGGTGAGAAAGCTAGCTAAAAGTCATGAAATTATTGTATTGTTATCGGTTACTAATACGACTGCAGAATTATTTAATTTTAGTGGCACGAAATTCACCATCGGTCATTAAGACACTTGTCTTTTTTTGTATGATCTTAAGCCTGGCGTGGACTACAGCAGAAACGCGGCGAATCGAAGCCTGTCGCCTTTATTCCCAATGCGTCCATCTCTAAAGAATCGAATCGAATTGTTCACTAATCGCATACTCTTCATCAAATTAGGTCGTTTTTGCCTAATAGTGGATACACGACATTTATATGAAAAGAAATAAGTATAGAGAATTTCATCATTTATATCCAGACTTGAAAAGGATCCTGTTAAATATTTTCAATATTTTCATTTATCCTATAAAAAAATTTAAGTTTTGTTAGAATTATTTGGACCGTGTAAAGGAATTAAAAGATTTAGTGCTGAGGAAATTAATGAAAATACGTTGGCGCGCATCCATTTCTCCGCGTCGACTGAGGCGCGCCGAGTTGAATCAAATCGCATCGGCATTTTGATATAAATGTCGTGTATCCAGTATTTAGGAGCACGCCGTTTCCTTTTTCTATTCTTCTCTTCTTCATCAAAAAGTATTTGAAATAAAAACATGTCTTCATACTAGCTGACCACGACGCAAAAACCACTTAATTTGATGAAGAGTTTGCGATGAATTAACAATTCTATTCGATTCTTCAGAGATGGATGCACTAGGAATAAATGCGACTCGCTTCGATTCAATGCGTTTCTGCTGTAGTCGACACCGGGCTTAACACCGCATTACACTATGGACATAATGTGGTCATATAGTACACGATCATAAATATATATTTTAGAAAGTAGGATGGCAATTCTCGAAACACCCGTCAAACATTCAAAATAGGCTTAAAGCTCATCGCACACTACAACGCCCCGGCACCGGACCAGCACCCGATTAACATCGCAAAAACAACTCTACCATAGTAAAAACAGAATAGTAGGCTATCTTTTAAAAAATGTACCGAACGCTGCTAATATGTGTGCGTGCCTGACACGTGACGGTACGGACTCGTACGCACGAACCACAGCACGCACACAACGACACTTGCTAAGTCGGAAAGGTCTGGCCGAGATGGGGACGGCCACTGCCACACACTCCGCAAACACCTTTGTTTGAGACTTTGTTCACTTTTAACAAAATTTTGCTAGCAGTCTTTTTCTTTTTGTATAATAATATAATATGTGGGTTTGTTTCAGTAAGTTAACTTTTTATTAATAGGTAACATTACTGTATCTATACATAAATACATACCTCATAAGTACATTAATTATTATATCACATCACATCAAATTAATTATATTTATTAAATCTGAGCTGACACCAAACTCTCAGTGTTAATTTGCATAAATACAGGAGAGGTTGAGTTTGTATAACCTTAATTATTAAATAGACGGTACTTGTTCATGGTTCAGCAAAAACTTAGCTCCGTATCCGAGAACATTGTCTTGAATTAGTAACGTTCAGTTGAAAATGGTTTACTTAGCGGAGTCAGGTGTATCGCCCTTGAACTAAGGTTCTTTTAATGAAATTCATTTTGTAGCTATTGTTTAAATTTTGTTTCACTTTTTGTTTTTTCAACTTTTTGTAATTTTGCGGTAAAAGTTACTTTTGAATAATGCCATAAGATGTTTTCTTCTCTGTCATAAATAGTATTTGTAAATAAATTTAGTTTAGCTGCTTTGGAGAAAGGAAAACAGAAATTATTTTAAAAAGTGAAATATATCTAACTTACTTTTCATCGTCCCGTAAAAAATATTAAAGCTGTACTTTGCTGTAGTAACAGGTTTTACTAAGGTCATCCGGCGATTGATGACTGCAGGTTAGACTTTACGCACTTTTAGCGCCAGGCGGAAACAAAATGATTATACCGTTGGAAGCCATGAGGTCTTTCTAGCGTAACTCAAAGTTGCGTAAGATGAAATGAGATGATAGTTTCTCAAACGCCATCACCACATATCTGACTAAATGAGTAAGCCCTTTATCACACGATATAATAATCTTTTAGAACCGATTATCCCATCTCGGTAGGGAGTAATTACGGAGACATCATACTTCGCGGTTAAGCATAGAGAGCGAAGTTAACTAACCACGCCCACTATACCTACGCGACAAGTGCAGCCTCGCTGCTGACGATCTCTGATGCTACATTCTGCTGATGGCCTAACGGTACGGAGTTTTCTATTCAGGCCCTTAAGTTTAGTTCGAGTCCACCTAAGAATGATAAAGTTCACGGGAAGTTGCATGACCCAATTGTTATACGCGTGTGTCTTGTTCACATCACAGAAAAGTCTATTAGGCACTTTTGTGAAGCGCGCTTAACACACTTTTCGAACTGCCTGTTTCATATCTGCCTCATCGGCAACTGTGTTCTGTGACATACCCAGGTATCGGTTTGTTCCAGCCTCGTAAAATGTCCCTATGCTGTTTGGCACAGATAACTACTATTATTGTTATTGTTCAGGAATATTTTGTAATGTTCTCATTTAGATTATCCGGGTAAGACTTTTAAATGTATAAAAAGGATAAATAACATTTTTTACGAAAAACCAAAATACATATAAATAAAGAGAAATGAATAAATAAATAAAATGATAGGCGTACATTACACGCTCATGCAGGCGTCAATCAATTCCATCAATCATGATTGATAATAAACGGATGATGACTGATAGGCGTACATTACGCGCTCATGCAGGCATCAATCACTGCATTTCACGGTAGGTTATAGGTATATATAGGTAGGTATGTGTATAGTTATATAGGTTATATAATAGGTAGGGTATTTAGGGGATATATCTTTTCTTCCGCCAGTTTCTTTCTCTTTCCCGTTTTTGTTTTTCTATGGCGTACATTACACGCTCATGCAGGCTGTCAGTTTTAAAAAGGCGGTTGTGGTTGACGAATAACCTACCGATCAATGCAGTGATTGACGCCTGCATGAGCGCGTAATGTACGCCTATTAGTCACCATCCGTTTTTTATCAATCATGATTGATGGAATTGATTGACGCATGCATTAGCGTGTAATGTACGCTAGACCGGTACATACATGCGGAATTCCGTTTCGATATACCGTTTCTGAATTCCGATTCAGGATTCCGTACATACATAACACACAAATGTTTTTTTCCGTTCGGAATAACAAGGCTCAGTTGAAAGATGCCAGCCATTGAGTACAGATATTCAGGCAGCGAATATGGACGACGATATTGCGATTGCATTGTTGCTGTATCTAGCTAAGAAGAAAGCATATTGCCACCGTTACTGTGTGCATCCCCTTAACACTCTAAGATTACAAGATAGCCAGTATTATGTAAAAAAAGCCAAAGTACGAGCATATGCAGATTTTTTTAATACCGTCCGATATCTACAAACTCTTTCGCCAAATTATTTCATTTCTTACATCATTTCTTAATGATGAGCTAGATGGACAGTAACAGGGGCGGAACAATCATGTTGAGCGTAAAGTCTATGGTGCTTAAATCTTATGGAAATGACGAATTTACGACTTTTCTGCCTCCAGGGCGGCACCATTTAAAAATGAAGTGTAATATATGATAGATTTCATAGCGTGGAAGTTAATTTGTTTGAAAAATGTAAATGATAATGTTTTTTTGTACTATTAGTTATATCTTATATTAGTTAGATTTTGTGTATTAATATAAGACTGGAACCTGATAAAGTTTTATTTAAAACTATCTTTTCAATTAAACGACATTGTGTGACAAACTGACAAAAAAAACTGATAAAGAACTTCTGCAGTTCCTTTAAACTGAGCTACTATATTTTTCATAAAAAAATATAATCCTCCAAGTAATAAGTCACCCATTCGTTTTGGTTGTGCGACCCACACTGGGCGCGTTCCGTATGGCACAAAAAATTAATTTACCGATTTCACTCAAAATTTAATGAGGTCTAAGTTACATAATCATGCCCATGTCAATATCATTCTGTTCTCGAGATAAACGAGGCGAAAGCTGAATCCGAACATACATACATACATACGTACATGTGCACACACGGACATCCTCTTAAAAACCATACTATTCGACTCTAAAGACCTTGAAGCGTGGAGATATGGTTAAATTTTCAATTTGCAAAATCGGACCCATTACAATAACTTCCCACTGGGAAGTTAAAAATTAAATTTATTATTATTATGGAATATTTGATAGAATTTTCAACTAGTTGGTACTTATAAATATATAAACAAGGATAAATATGATGAAATATATTTTGAATAAAATATCAATTACAATAGTAGTATAGGTAATACAATATATTATGTGTGAAAATACGTCTTGATATCAACAAGATTACATTTTATATCATATTATTCTGTTTTATTTTGCCGGGTTATTTGATCAGAAGCTGGAATAAAAGCGATATTACGGCGGGAACAATTATTTACATAGAGGCTGACATGATCAATAATATCATTGAGTACAACGGAAAGTTTGTTTATTGCACTGAAACAAGCTTTAATTGTAGCATTAACAAATCAAACTGCAAATGACCTTAATCTAAGCAATGATGTTGGAAATATTAGAAGAAAAAATATCTATCCATCACAGCCTATAAAAGTCAACTACTGAACATAGGCCTCCCACATTTTTGCCATAGTTGCCACGCTTGGCAGGCTGGTTGGCAATCGCAGATTTTTATTACTTTGAGTTGTTATCAGACGGATGCTGCTGCCTTCTCCTTAAGCTGTCTCTTATTTCAGTTTACCCAATTTATTTCCTTTACCATACACAGACTGGAGATGCTATTGTTTTTAATATGCTCAATAAGGATATTTTTTTAGAATAAGCACACAACAATAAACATCTTCATTTATCTTCAATTAATAATCAAAGTTTAGATGCGTTGTCACCCTGTTTTTGCATGGGGAAATGCCTACGCATACCCGCCTCGCGGGGGCAAGGACGGGTTATGTCGGACTCGCACCGACTAAAACCCCATGGTGTTCCACCTTTGTCGCATATTGGCAGGGCTACGGGAACGCTTTCGCACACATCCGCGGCCCTACTAGCGCCTGCCGCCCCATGGCAGCACCTCCTCGGGAGAGGAAAATTCCTCCCCGTTTTTCCTTCCCAGGTAAGGCGCACCAGAACACATGGCGCGCCTTCCTCTACGGCCTCCAACTACGTCTGTGCAACAGACGCCCCCGCGTCCGATGCACAAAGGCCATGGGGCCAGGAAAAACGAGCACTTAGAAGTACTAGCCTTCCCGACCCCAGCGGCGGATCTGGTGTATGGCTCCGCCGCCAACCAAGACAATCCTCTCCCCCCCCCACCACCGCATCAACGGTGCGGCCCCGTTAGAGTCGCGAAGGATAGGGCGAGTGGCGCATCGACATACCAACACTCCTCTTCCTCCGCGACTCCACCTCGGCTGCAGCGGTAGAGGGTGCGCGAGTCCCCACTCGCTGCAGTCCACCAGCACACATCCGAAGTGGGCTCCCCAAGCCCACTCGGAGCGGCCACCTCAGGCCGGCCTTTCACCTCGGGCCAGCCACGTGGGCTCCTCTTTGTTCACCGTGGGAGACCAAGCCACGGCTACTAAGCCCCCCCCGCCAAGACAAGGCGGGAACCCGTTCGGGGGGGATGCGTTGTCACCCTAGAAGTCCAATTAAGACGAAATGCTTCGTTTACAGTAAAAAGGGAGACCCTTTTTACTCTCCTGTGCTCTACAGTCACCATACAAAACACAATAGCATTAAGCTGTTTTTCTGCGAGAGCATGGTCCTACCGGGCCGAGTCGACCCATACGTGCTACAACCATAATATAGCTGAAGCGTGGCTCTACCACGTATAAACTACATGCATATATAGAACGGTTGTAACGTAGCACTTGGTAGAAATTTTCATTGCTGATTTGCTACGATTTAACTCCATGGTGAAGAAAAACATCGTGAGGAAAGCTGTTTCAATAATAAGTAAGAGTCTAAGACATATTTTGAAGTTTTGTCAATAACGAATTATATATATTCGTTATTGACAAAACTTGTGACTGATTTGTTTATATATCCCTGGCTCTGAGAGGAGACCCTTTGCTAGCAGTGGGATATTCAGAACTCCTGACGCGGGTACCGCTTTATTTTCTCTGCTAATGCAGGTGAATTCCGCACTTGTGTGACCGTCCTTCCGTACTCTCGTTCACTCTGAATACTGACTGTAACTTTATGGGTAATGCAAATGCCGACATTAAACCTTTGTGGACCAATTAATAATCAAATATTAGATTCATAAGGCTGATACTAAAGAAAGAAAAGACAATAATCCATTCTGAATCCGCCACATTATTGCAAAATTTATTCTTTCCAAACATTAAGTACCTATAAACTGTCACACAAATTCCATATGAACACGTAGTTAAGCGACAAGGGTCCTGCTGTACCACTAAGCCACTTGATGGTTGGTCGGATTAACCGCCACTTTATTGATTTCTAGCTCAAATACTTAAGGGAATTTCAAAGGAACATAAACTATTCAATCGGAAGACTCGCTCCAAAGATATGTTAGTTGAAATTCATTACTATATATGAGCGTAAGTTGCCATCTATTGGCAATAATTGGCAAATATTGGTATTTATGTTTTAGTTTGTCGTTAAGTAAATATATTATAATTATTATTAAGTATTGAATTATCTGAAATATATAAGATTTAAATTTAAGTAGTAGTAAACATAAAATCATTATTTGTTAAGGTCTGATATTTACTAGACACTGTTTTGCCTGTTTGAAAATATTGAAGACGTTTGATGTTTCATTTATTGTTTCAATACTCATTTTACTGTGTAAATGTTCAAATTATTATCTATTCGAATTAATATTATAATATTGCATCAAATTTTATTATTTTATCCAATAAGTCTTGCTTAATTTCATTCGAATGATGCTTGCAGCGCCATCTTTCAACAGACTATGTAAAACTAACGTTTGTTCAATTTTTTTAAAAAGAATATTAACAATGCTATAAACATTACTAATATTCCCCTTAACCACTTGTGGTAAGCTTAAATTGCTTGTGTTACGAGTGGTTCACGCCAGTAGTCGAATGGCGGAATCGAACCCACGACCTTTTGAGTTCGCGGTCCGCGCCCTACCATTAGGCTACTGTCGCTTGTAAATTAATATATTTATGTAATATATGTCATTTGAAATTATTTAAATTCATTAAAATATTTATCATTTATATTAAGCTGTATTTTAGGAATTATTTTATAGTACCTAATTTTATTTGTTTTAAAAGAAGTTGTATTTGATCCATCCATTTTAACTATTGTAGCAGCTACGCTGAATATGCTACAATGGCTTGGACGCTCTTCAGGAGGGTTCAACCAGAAGATGCCGATGCTGAGATAGTGGATGCACTGATCACAGGTATTTATCCTGATTTTATTTGTTCTGAGTTGTTGAGACATACCCCCAATTCACTTTCCAAATTAGTATCAGTTCTAAAAATATTCAGAAACGTCTTCGTAATACTGTCTTCGTAAGTGCCACTTAGAGAAAAAATTGTTACCACCATTACATTCCCCAAATAAAACAACAAACTATTGTTCATCTATTAAACTTAACACTTTTAATGTAATCATTGGTAAGAAAAATTATAACTGTCTTTTTGATACTGAAGCTGACTGTTCATTAATTAGAGAGAAAATAACTGGCTCCTTTGCCGGAAGACGTAAACATGTTGATGAGAAGTTTGTCGGTATTGGGGGTCAAACAGTTGTCTTAAAACAAAGCATTACAACTATACTTGAAATTGATAATATTCGCTTAGAGCTCCAGTTTAAGAGGGCATAACTTGCGTTTCTGTGCTTCGTACTCTAACTATGCCAATGTTTAAAGGGCTATGCGATATTTTCCAAAGGCGATATCGTAACGACGTGAGGAGATTATTTGCTGAAAATTAGGGCTTTAGAAAGATGAAGTCTTTATTTAGTACATAGCAATGCAAAATCATAGTTTTTAATGACGGTTTTTTAGGGCGAAGACAATCCCTTCACAGTGTTTTACGAAAATATGCATCAGAGTTATCTTTCAGGTTGAATACAACCATTATTATAAGCCAACCATTAATATAAAATACTTTATTTTAAGCGTTATTATAATGGAATATATAGTCTTTTAGTGTATAGCAAAACCTAAATTACGAAAATATTTCGATTTAATATTATAAAATAATATTATAAAATCACTAAAACTGTCTACTTCAATGTATTTTTTTCCATGTATTTGCTTATAAACATATCTATTTTAATTATTTTATCAAAATACATGTAATGTTAAATATCCAAAAAAAATTTAGCTCGTTTTATTTCGTCAATTATTTTATATAATTATTTTAAAAATACTATAAAACATCATGCGCCGACACCGCAAAAGACATGCCATCAAAAAAATAACTTGTAAAATAACCAAGTCTCGCAATGATGATACGGCCGTGCCGCTGTTTTGCTCGACTTGGCGGGGGCACTACCGTGCCCCCAGACATAAAACATATGAGCCGTGCTTGAGTTGAGTAGCTCAAGGGCGTAGTGCTCGCCGTAAACGCGAACAATCCGGGCTCGATCGCCGCTAGTGTTGCCAGGTGTCCCGATTTGCGCGGGACGTCCCGATTTTCAAGGGCCTAGTGACACGTCCCGATTCACCCTTGATCGGGACGCCAAATGTCCCCATTTTCACTAACATTCTTATTCTATACTTTAATCCATAATTTAGACAGCAAAAATGATTATATCTGTTAGCTACTACCACATTAAAATATTTTTACTACGACATTGTCTCACTAGTCGAAAACCACAAAAGTTTTAAACAGAATTATATTAAAATAGTGATTTGAAAAATTCAAGGACTGCAAAAAAGACAAATAGTTCAAAAATGTTTTAATTTGCTTAAAATGAAAAACAAAATCAGTTTTTACGATGTTTGGATGAAAAGTTATTCGTTTATGAGATCAGACCCGAATAATAATTATAAAGCACAAAAATAAAGTAAAGTTACAGTCACAATTTCTCGCATTACTCGCATGTGATAGTTACACTTTACAGTTAGCGTTGACCATCTGAGCTACCACGGCTCTCAATAAAGCACAAAAAGGCTACAAAGAAACCTATATTTTGTAGTCATTGTAGTTGTCTGGATATGAAAACCAAATCCCCGATTATTTTTACCTTCCGTCCCGAAATTTTACTTGCTAGACCTGGCAACACTACTCCCCGCCGACACTAATGAAATTGTTATAATTATTTTATAAAAACGTAACCCCCACACTTGCGTTTTCTCCTGTATCACGGAGGCAGCTTGCAAACATAAATTGCACAAGGACACACATCCAGACCCCAAACAATTATTTGTAGGATATACAAATACATGTTCCGTGCGGGATTCAAACCCGCGGCCCCCGGCACAGCTACTCATTGCTAAGCCACTGCGCCACGGAGCCGTCGTTCGTCCGCACATTGGTCCGAACCGAAGTAAACTGAACGACCTTCCAACGTGTGGACGCCGTCACCAACTCTCGGCCAATATATTCGCCACTACATTCGCCACTGTATTGGCCAACGTGTAGAGGCGACATTAGAAAATATATCTATTAATCGCGAGCTTTTTTTATCAATGAATGTCTAAATTTGACATCCCTTTTGAATTAGATACCTACCTTACTGACCCAATACAAATTAAAGAAATTTATTACCCTTTACCCCGTATAAAAGACCAAATTGATAGATTAGGCAAAGCTCGATATTACAAATTTATACGTGGTAGGTCCTTGCTGCAACTATATCATGGTTGTAGCATGAATAGGTCGGCTCGACCGGGGAAGGACCACGCTCTCACAGAATATCAGCGTAAAATAGCAGCTTAATGCTGCTGTATTTTGTATGGTAAGTGTAGAGAACCGGAGACAAGTTTTACTGGAATCGAGGCATTCCATCTTAGCCACCAAAGTCCTATGAAATTATTATTAGGAAAAAGATCTTCCTCACCTACCATTAAATTTTGCAAAATAATAATGATATACTTACAGACGACTAAGGGGAGGTTAGATTGATTGCTAAAAAATTTGAAGGTCGGATGGAATTTTTAGAAATGTTACCAAATAATCGATATAGACTCAAGCATGTTAACGTTAGTGGCTGTTCAGAAAAGATTACAAGTCGCGATCTCTTACGTCCTGATCCCGTAGCTCAATCAGACCCTTATAAGATTCTGACAGCTCAGACGAATTGACCGTATAGACAGAGAAATCTGTGGAGACTGAGGATGCTTCCACTTCCTCTGCGGACCATGTTGATTTTTTTTAAATCAGAATATTAACAGTGCTATAAGCATTACTAATATTTTCCTTAACCACTCGTGATAAGCTTAAATTGCTTCACGAGTGGTTCACGCCAGTAGTCGAATGGCGGAATCGAACAGACGATCTTTTGAGTTCGCGGTCCGCGCCCTGCCATTAGGCTACTGTCGCTTATTATATATGATTGCATTCTTGTTTTTTGATAATTGATATGATTAAGGATTTAATTTTGTAATTATTAACGTGAAATGTATTTTTCCTATCCACCATCCTTCCTAAAACGCTGGCTGGCCATCATAAAAGGTGACTACTGTCACTGGTGGCATTGAAACCGCCAAACCGTTAGCCAAGTGCTCCTATCCAGTAGTGAACTATTTATGGATGGTAAAAAGAATAAGGAAGGCATAAGAGTGATTCTTAAGATCATCACTAAGTCATTAGACACTCATCCATCTATCAATATAATACAGTTGCATTTATGTTGCATGTAAGGGTAATATTTAAGAAAGGAGTTCATATAACCCTTTTTAAAATAAAGAAAATATAAGCATCTTACCTTGTAGGGTACCGACATATAAACTAAATTATTTTCTTTCTATTTGTAGCATAGGATATAACTATAACAAAGAAGGAAGCTTGCTCTCTGCCTCTGCTACAAAAGGACAAAATTTATTATTTTAAAACATTTAGTTTAATTCAGCGTTAAATGAACTGTCACACAAATTCCATACTATGAACTCGTAGTTAAGCGACAAGGGTCCTGCTGCGTCACTAAGCCATTAGATAGTTGTTTATTATTTTATGCAATAAGTTTATTATTTAATGCAATAAGTCTTGCTTAATTTCATTCGAATGATGCTTGCAGCGCCATCTTTCAACAGACTATGTAAAACTAATGTTTGTTCAAATTATATTAATAAATGTTATATAAATCATTTGAAGTTATTTAAATTCATTAAAATATTTATTATTAATATTAAGCTCTATTTTAAGAATTATTTTGTAGTACATAATTTTATTTCGTTTAAAAGTTGTATAATATGATCATCCGTTTTATCTATTGTAAGGAAATTATAAAGGCGATTGATTTATATAAAGACTGTTCTGTTCTATATTAGCATTTGTTCCAAAAATAATAAACCACGTAATACTTAGTGTGCTGTTTCATAGTGATGGGCTCTGAGCGTGAAAGCCCTGGCTTATCGTCGACATATACATACGTGCCGTCGAGGATCTAGGTCTGAAAGACATTATTCGTGATGTGAAATAAGCAACATAATATAAAAACTCCCTTACCAATGCAAATGGCTGCCATTTAATAATAATTATAAAACACACAAAACACAAGAAAGAACTGGAATTTGACGCCGAGGTCAAAGTAATGACCTTCAAATTTTGTTGCGGCCCGTGCCGCATATTATGTTGCCGTGTAAAAGTTTTCCATTTAATTAAATTTCATTTTCTTTTTGCGGGGTTATATCTTTAATTATTATGTGAAAGGAATCAATAACACTATATGAACCCAATCATAATATCACGATACATAAAACCATTTTCTTGAGTAAACAAATAATTATATCTTTTTATTCGTCGATCACAACTTAAACATTTTATGAACATAATTAAAAACTAAAAATGAATCAGTTCTTTATTTTTACGTAGGTCACTCAATAAGTTTTGAATGCTCGAAATTTAAAAATGGAACGCACCCGTGTTACGTTTCTAAAAAGCAAATTTATTTAAAAATAGAACTCCGTAAGCCAAAAGCTCTATATAAAAAAACAAAGATCTGTCGATTTTCCTGCAACCCTTTTCGCGCTTTTCATTTAAAACGATGGATCTTAACCGTGAACGTTTGCGCGCTATGATCTATTATGATTTTAAATTTGGTTTAACCGAACAATTAAGTTTACAACGGTTACAATCAGCATTACAGGACTCAGCTCACTCGCAACAGGTTTTAGGTGGTTTGCTGAATTCAAAAGGGGTAAAATTAACATTAAAGATTACCAAAGAGAAGGGGCTCCCCAAACAGTTGTAACGGCAGAAACTGTGTGGACTACTGAAATGTTGGTGCGAGAAAACTCACAAGTTACATATACGGACATCGAAAAAATTGTAGACATTAGTTCGGGGAGCATTCATACCATCCTACATCAACATCTTGGAGTGAGGAAGCTTTGTTGTCGATAGATCCCTCATTTGCTATTCGAAAGCGAAAAACAGACTCGTGTGGATTGGTGCCATGAAATGCGCCTGCGTTTTGAAAACGGGACATCTAGAAGTGTTTCAGAGATCGTTACTAGTGACGAGACATGGAACCATCACTATGATCCGGAAAATAAAAGGCAATCATCGGTAAGGGTCTACTTAGAAGGACAGTTGCTGAAAAAGCTGCAAAGACCTCGCAACGTCGGTAAAAAAATGGTGGCTAGTTTTTTTTTTCGCAGAGCGGACATTTTCCGACGTCAATGCTGAAAAATTGTAGGTCAGTCAACTCTGAATGGTATACTACAGTTGCATTACCCAAAGCTTTTCAGGCTGTGTGGGAGAGAAGACCAAAGACCGGGCTTCGGGGAATCATGCTGCATCACGATAACGCCTCTTCACATACCGCCCTTAGAACAACAGCATTTATTGAGGAATATGGTGTTGAAACTCTAAGTCACCCACCCTACAGTTCTGACTTAGCTCCTTTTAATTTTTTTTGTTCCCAAGATACAAACAAAAATAAATAAAAGGCAAAGCGCTGAAGAAGCCGTGGCTGCCTTCGAAGAAGCGATTTCCGACCTGTCAAATCAAGACTGGTAAAAGTGTTTTCAGAGTTGGTTTAGGCGAATGGAACTTTGTATAGAGCATGATGGAAAATATTTTGAAAAGATGTAAAATAAATATTAATAGTATCTAGAATACTTTTTGTATATCTCAAAACTTATTGAGTGTCCTACGTATTAGTATCAAAAATATAACGTGCAAAAAATTAAAAATAAACTTTATTTTACTCGTAAATAATTAAAATTTAAGCTCAATTAAGATCAAGATTACATTTTATTTTTTCTACAAAACGTTGAGTCTTATACTGTGTTGTGTATTGGTGTAGGAGAATGAGTCACCTCATTTCATTCCATAAGTGATGACAAAATGGGTGCGTTTGGCAGAAAAAAGCGCTAGCAAGCGCTTGTAAGCAAAATGGCGATCGTAAGCGGTAAACGCTGTCAAATCGTAAGTAGCTATTTTCCTCCAGGACACGATGTTAGTTTTAACCGAGGAACCTAACCTAATTTAAATATATGTTTGTAAAGTATTCATATTAAAAACTTACCAATCATGAATTTTTAATAACATGTATATGTTTATTCACGTTATTATATTACTTAAAACTAATATTGCACAAAACAACTTATAAACTCTATTTCAAAACAAACAAATTAAATAAGCAAAATGGCGGATTGTGTCAGCGCTACTGAAGTAGTAATCGTGTCCTGGCCGAAAACTATTTCAGCGCTTGTAAGCGCTTGCTAGCGCTTTTTTCTGCCAAACGCACCCAATCTGTCATGTAAAAATCCTACCCTCTAAGAAAATACCCACATTTTTTTCACTTAAATACTTGACGACAGTTTAATTGTTACTCTGAGGCGTCAAATTTTTTTTTATTAAAAACCCCGACCCCGACCCCGGCCGACTTCAAACAACTGACATGAATGAGATACATACGAGCTACTGAATCCGGTGGTCGAATCGACTCTGAAGCTGTCATATTTTTTTATAGCATTGGGTGACAAACGAGCACACAGTTCACCTGATGGTAAGTGGGTGTTGTGGTAGATAAACATCCACATTTATCCTTAATTAAGATTAAAATGCAGATACGTTTTCACCCCTGAGGACTAAAATGTAATGCCCCGATTCCAGTAAAAAGAGTCTCCTGTTTGCTACACTCACCATACGAAAAGCAGCAGCAATACGCTGTTATATCACGCTAGTATTCTGTGAGAGTGTGGTCCTCGGTCAAGCCGACCCATTCGTGCTGCGACTATAATATAGCTGCAGCGTGATAATATTTAATTTTTTGACCGCTTTGAGTGGATTAATATCCTCATTTTTAAGTTTATCACGCAGAGAAACTCCGAGCATAGCTCTCTCCATAGCTCGCTGAGCGACTTTGAGCGTCCTCATATGGCCAGCAGTGAAGGACCACGTTTCAGTTCCATATGTTATCACTGGCAACACGCACTGGTTGTACAACTTAGTTTTCAGGTTTTGAGGTATGACGAGAAGATGTGTCGTAATTTCCCGAACGCTGCCCAGCCGATTTGAATCCGTCGATTGACCTCTCGGTAACGTACTCGTCAACAACTTCGAGCTTAGTGCTCCCAACAACTACCGGCATAGGTGTGCCATGGAAATTAAACATAATCTTTGTTTTGTCCATGTTCATCTTAAGACCTATCCGTTGTGAGGCACTATTGAGGTCATTCAGCATAGTGCTTAAATCCTCCAGCGATTCTGCCATAAGGACTATATCATCGGCAAATCAAATATTATAATATAATATAATATTCCACAACTATCACACAACGCCATCTAGTCCCAAGCTAAGCAGAGCTTGTGTAACTGGTACTAGACAACTGATAAACATACTTATATATTTCTAAATACATAAATATTATAGATAAATTACACCCAGACACAGAACAAATGATCGTGCTATCACACAAACATTTGTCCTGACTGGGAATCGAACCCACAATCTCCGTCAGTCAGGGTTACTAACCACTAGACCAACAGGCTTGTCACACAAATGTGAGTGATGTACTCGCCATTGATGTTAATACCGTATCCTTTCCAGTCCAGTAGCTTGAAAACGTCTTCCAATGCAGTGGTGAAGAGTTTCGGGGAAATAACGTCACTCTGTCTTACTCCTCTCTGCAGATGGATAGGTTTCGTACTCTGATTCTGCACATGGATAGCCATCGTAGCCCTACTGTACCAACACTTCAGCACTTCGATATACCGACAGTCAACTTGGCACCACTGAAGAGACTGTAGCACCGCCCAAATTTCGACAGAATCAAAGGCTTTCTAATAGTCCATATACGCCAGGCAAAGTGGCAGGTTGTACTCTTCGGACTTCTGTACAAGCTGCCGCAGGGTATGTATGTGATCTATGATACTAAAGCCTTTTCGGAAATCGGCTTGTTTGGGAGGCTGGAAGTCGTCGAGTTAGCGTGCGAGACGATTCGTAATGACTCTCGAAAATAGCACGTAGACGCGGCTCAGAAGGGATATCGCTCTGTAGTTCTTCAAGAGGGCGTTGTCACCTTTCTAAAACTGAAGAACAAGACCACCGCACTTCTCCAATAAAAGCCCAAGTATCCCCCCAAACCCCCCCCTTCCCACAGAATCTCAGGTGTCCCAGAAACGATGCTGCCACACACAGTCTTCAGCTTTGACAGTTGGCTCTTACTGGCAGACAGATCTTTGGCAAAGACTTTGGAGCCCTGGTTCCGCTCAATCGCTTCTTCAATACGAGCAGTATTAAATTTGCGTAAGTCTCACCGCATGAATTTGTAGATCTGTCTGTTCAGTTGCCTGTATGCTGTCAAATCTGTTGACGATTGCAGCCTCATCTCCCGTCTAATAGCCACGAGATTAAGAGTGTGATCGGAGCGCTTTTGTGTTCTTCTGCGGCCGTTCTTGCAGAACTTAGCTCCGATCGCATGGACAGTTTCCACGAGCTTGTCATTCATATCGTTCACTGCATTACAATCTTCTAGGCACTGAACGCGGTTACGTAACTCGAGCTGAAATGTTTCGGAATTCTGGATTAGAGCACGAGGGGGACGGAACGTTGACTTCATTAGACGAGACCTCTCCAACTTAACTTTTAGGTTCAGTGTGCCTCTAACCAATCGGTGATCGCTGTCAATTTTTACCCTTGCGATCACTGAGACATCACTGAACAGTTGGCGTCTGGTCGTCATAATGAAGTCAATCTCATTTTTTGTCGAACCGTCGGGGCTCAACCAGGTCCACTTCCTGTGAGGCCGCTTCTGGAAGGAAGAGTTCATCATGAAGAGTCCCTCTTTCTCCATGAAATCGGCCAGCTGCTTGCCCCTACGGCTCCGTTGCCCTACTCCAAATTTTCCTCACTTCAGTTCACCGCTTTCTCTTGTTGTTTTGCGTTAAAGTGGGTCAACATCGTGTAGTGGGTTTTAGAAGAATGCATGTCTCTAGAAATATCCTCATACATTTCTTCCACCTCCTTATCGGGATGTGCCGAGGTTGGTGCGTAAACCTGTATGACCTTCAGCGAATACTGTTTGGTGATTCTGAGTATCAGGTACGCGACCCTCGTCGACACACTCCCAATCTTTACAAAGTTGTTGACGAGAGACTTGTGGACGATAAATCCGACACCTCCTTGGGACAGATGGTCGCTCTCCCGGTGATAGAACAAGTTGCCGGACTCGAGGATTACCGTGTCCTCCCCCTCTCTTCGGACCACGGATAACCCAATAATATGCCAGCACAACTTGCCTACCTCTTCTTCCAACTCCAGTATCTTCTCGTCAGTCCTCAGGGTGCGTGCGTTATATGTTTCTAGGTCGAGTCATCGTAGGTGGCAACCGAATCTCCACCGGATATTCTTAGCACCCCCTGCCCCGGCGTTACCATGGTCGCCACCGTAGCCAGAAAGAGCGGGGCCGCCGGGGACTGGGGGCCGTTTGTTTGCGTTGTTACTCATGAGGGGATATTTGCCATAATTGCATGCTTGTGGGATCAAAATAGTTATTGGAAATGCTTCAATATTGTATATTTTAATTGAAAAGTTTAAAAAACGTACTTATGCCATTTCACACTATTAAATTCACACTATGATACTATGAAATTACTTATACAGAAATTAAAAATAATTTTATATATATTCTTTTCTCGATATTTATTTAGGCGCGGAGTGGCTAAAAGTATTAACTACCAGTAATAGCCGTGTCGAAAGACGAGACGCAGTCGTGGCAACTATGGTACGAATAGCTCTTATCGCCCTTGTGGGAGGTACAAAAAATAGGCCACTAAACCCTGGCCGCGGCGCTCTTGACTCATGCCAATCCTGTGAATGATGGTAAAGAGACCTGATGAAACGTCAACAAATAGTTGATGGATGCTGTCGGTAGTTCAGATATCAGGATGGTACTATTTGGCAACCCAAGGGTAGGTTTACGTTTATCAGTAGGCTTGTGATGGGCTGTTATGATGGTTAATATTTGTTCAGGGACTTGCTGCTGCTCACGCGACATTCTTAGAAGTTACAGAGTAGGTATAACGAAAGATTTTCATAGCCAAAAGTCTATGTAATACGTCAAGAAACATCAAACTTTGTTAAGTCGTTTTTGTTTGACAACTACATAAAAGTGGTAAAGCCGCTCTACGTAACTATATTAATATTGTAGAATGAAATAGTCGGTTCGGTAAAACTACGGAGTAAACAACCAAAAACCCTTTTCCGAGTAACGAGGTATTTCGTCATCAGTGAGGGCTATGATGGAATGTTGACTGCGTATCTGCATATAGATTCTTAATAGAGGATAGATTTATATGTCTATGGACTACAGCGTCCACTTGTCATAATGTAGATTGTATGTTCATTTGTCACTCGTATTCTATAAACAAGGCAATTAATGTAAAGTTAAAAGACTATATGACTCACGTGAAGATTAAAATAAAAACAATTCAATTTATAATAACGAATTCGCCATAATATCGAAACTGCTGCGTAATGGTCCAAACTCAATAGGATATTAAAGATCTTCGATTTAATTCATAAATTAATATCGATGATCGTGTTTTACATAATGTATTATACGTTATAGCAATATATATATATATATATATATATATATCGGAGCTTAATCAAGGAACGTACGCGTGAACTGACGTATATCCTCCTGTCGAGGTAATCGGCGTCTTCCTACCTGTAAGCCTTCTGTTGATGAAATTTTGAGACATAAAATTCTTATTACCGACTTGAAAGAAATAAGATGTCGTTTATATAGGGTGTAGGTATTAGATAATCTGAAGTCAGTACTAATAATTCTTCAAGTGTCGTTATCAATCCGTCAGATCTTATCTTAAAATAAGTTCTATAACCTGCATCGTTTACGATAACTTTAGTAGCTTTTTGCCATGGCAAAAGCTATGGAAACTATCATTAGCATCGCGAATGCGTTAATGCATAGGCCCATCTTAACTATTTTCTTGTTTTAAAAAATGTATTATTATGTCATCGATAACGAATTTCGGTCACGGTAGGTAAAAAGCTGAACATCCAGATACGAGTACAAGTTGGCAAGCGCAGTTTTTTATTATTTTACGTTCTTATCAAACAGAGACTGCTGCTCTTCTCCTATTTCAGACGCCCTCTGTCACCTCTTACGACACCAACGGGGCGCAGTATGCGGCACTCATACTGTCATCATATATTGCACGATCATAAAGATATTAGGTACACTTTATTAAGTATAGCCAATGCTCAAAACTCCCCACAAACATTCGCCGAACAAATGCTTGGCAGGCGGGGCCGCAGCTTCTGTTTCTTTTTTCTACTTCTTATAAGGAAGACGCTGTTGCGTATCTGTGCGTCATATTTCTTCATTATTATTATTAAGTATAGCCAATGCTCAAAACTCCCCACAAACATTCGCCGAACAAATGCTTGGCAGGCGGGGCCGCAGCTGCTGTTTCTTTTTTCTACTTCTTATAAGGAAGACGCTGTTGCGTATCTGTGCGTCATATTTCTTCTTTATTATTATTAAGTATAGCCAATGCTCAAAACTCCCCACAAACATTCGCCGAACAAATCCCGGCAGGCGGGGCCGCAGCTGCTGTTTCCTCCTCTACTTCTTATAAGGAAGACGCTGTTGCGTATCTGTGCTTCATATTTCTTCTTTATTATTATTAAGTAAAGCCAGTGCTCAAAACTCCCCACAAACATTCGCCGAACAAATGCTTGGCAGGCGGGGCCGCAGCTGCTGTTTCCTCCTCTACTTCTTATAAGGAAGACGCTGTTGCGTATCTGTGCTTCATATTTCTTCTTTATTATTATTAAGTATAGCCAATGCTCAAAACTCCCCACAAACATTCGCCGAACAAATGCTTGGCAGGCGGGGCCGCAGCTGCTGTTTCCTCCTCTACTTCTTATAAGGAAGACGCTGTTGCGTATCTGTGCTTCATATTTCTTCTTTATTATTATTAAGTAAAGCCAGTGCTCAAAACTCCCCACAAACATTCGCCGAACAAATGCTTGGCAGGCGGGGCCGCAGCTGCTGTTTCCTCCTCCTACTTCTTATAAGGAAGACGCTGTTGCGTATCTGTGCTTCATATTTCTTCTTTATTATTATTAAGTAAAGCCAATGCTCAAAACTCCCCACAAACATTCGCCGAACAAATGTTGGCAGGCGGGGCCGCAGCTGCTGTTTCCTCCTCTACTTCTTATAAGGAAGACGCTGTTGCGTATCTGTGCTTCATATTTCTTCTTTATTATTATTAAGTATAGCCAATGCTCAAAACTCCCCACAAACATTCGCCGAACAAATGCTTGGCAGGCGGGGCCGCAGCTGCTGTTTCCTCCTCTACTTCTTATAAGGAAGACGCTGTTGCGTATCTGTGCTTCATATTTTTTCTTTATTATTATTTTCCCCTTATTAAGTTTAACTTTTTCCTTTTTGAAACCGTGTCATAATAGTTTGTCCAAATATTTTAAAAAACGCCTAGGAGAAACTATCCATCCTCTATTAAGAATTAAAAACAGAGACCGACGTTCTTGTATTTGGGTAACCGCATTATCAATAAAATGGTCTCCGGTTATTGTCACTAATCACACGGCGTGTTTTGTTAAAGGCTAAAACAAAATCATCTGTTCATTCTAGAATCTAGATGATACTACAGTTGTAGGTATAAAGGCACATTTACATTTGCATCCAGAATTGAATTTATAAACTTAATATTCGAAACCATCAAAAAAGGGACTTGCAAGTATCAATCCTAAAATAATATCACATTTGCATTTTAATGTAATACTAATTGTAACCGGCCTCGCGTAGCTGTAATTCAAAAAGGATTTTAAACGCAACGTTGTATCAAAATTTCAAAAGAATCCGCGAAGAACTTACAGAGATTTAAGATTTTGATTATTTATATCAAATAAAAAAATAATATATATTTTTAAAACTGATAGATTAGTAGATAAGCAGTTAAATAATTTAAAAGGGTCGACTCGCCTAAAATATCATAGTGCGTACGCAAGGCTTGATCGAATCCCGTAGACAGCAATGAAATATATAAATAAATTAAAATAGCTATATGATATAATTGTATGTGGTCTTTCACGTTTATGTGAAACTAGCAAATGCAGGAAGATTGGTTGAACGGGTTGGGAAGTTGATGTGCTGCAGCGCCATCTAGTAGTAAGTCGCAACAACATGAATGGCAAAAACCCTAAGCATGAAAACTACATGTTATATATTCTCCTAACTTTTATCGTTATCCCACTACTATTATAAACTACATGTTATATATTATTAATGGTGTCGACTTTTATTAACCTCAAATAGATATACTAACAGCTATTTATACATATATAAAAATAAATTATCTCTTAGAAGTATGTTTTTAAAGATAACTATACAAAAATGTTGTGTTGATTTTTATGTTACAACTTCAACACCAAGTCCCATAATAGTGCCATTAAATAAAATTGCATTAAAATGACAGTTTCAACTGCCCTCGCAGAAAATAAGAAATGAAGTTTTCAGTTTTCCTTTAATGATTGTAAGAAAAGTTTAAACCATTTAAATATCGATAAAAGAATAACAACATTAATAACAACAAAAAAATCATTTGATGCAGTTGAGCAAATAGGTACATTTAGTCATATATTTTCAATTAGTTATAAATATTTACAGGCGCTTGCTGGCTTAAAATGCGTGTTTTAAGTTACAAGTGAGTTTGTTGGTTTGTACTTAATTGACGTAGCTACTAAGCAACATAACTACGTAGTTTTACAGATAGTTCATGAACGTTTTTACCCCGAAAAAATACACAGTTCCTGTAGCTAGAGCGTTATTCTGTGATAATCTTTTCATGTGAATATGGTCGAACGGATTTTAATAAATTTTTGATGATATTCTTTGTGATGATTTCTTCAATAAAACATCCTTTTTATCCCAAATAAATGCAGGGTTTCTGTGGGAAACTTTTTAAATATATACAACATCATTCGTAACGTTGCACAGGTTATAACGATATTCTGTAAGGATATATTCTAGGTCCTTAAATAACATATTGATAAATTTATTTATGTCAGAGCAATACACAGTTACTGTATAGTTTTAAATTCTGTTAGTTATATTTTTGAATACGAGCATATTCGTGTCAAATAATTACATCGCATTATGCTACATAATTATTCCAAGCTCCGTATAGATTATAGTTGTAGCATAAATACAAGAACGTATTAGCGGAAAATATTTGAGGCTTGCATAAAGATTTAATCATCAATAAATTGTTGAGTTTAATGGACGATAAAATGTTATCAATATCTATCAAAAAGTTGTCTGAAAACTGTTTGCACACACCGCAGTAAAGGGGAGAAATAACAAGCAATGTTTTGAGGGAGCTCATTTACAACGCCGAGGGTAAAGGCACTACGTTAGTTTTTGCAGCGCATACATAGCTCTGCTATGGAAATAGGTTCTCTTTTCTCTCGTCGCACCAAGGATAGGAGTAAAACATTCGTTCTGAACTTACTAATGGCTTAACTTCGCAAGAACCGCAACATAGCCTTAGAGGTAGCTTACTCAGGTATAGCTGCTACGTTACCTCAACGGTGAACTGTTCGATGTTCAAATTGCAGCTTAACCTTGCAGACGAAAAATGTCAATTTTTTAAATGTGTATTCTATACCTCGTGTGAGATGTTCCGTAGACGCGTAGACGGTAGTATTCAGAGTCCCTAGTTTATAATATATATGTGTATATATATCATCATCATCATCATTACAGCCCTTCACAAGTCCACTGCTGAACATAGGCCTCCCCCAAGTAATGCCACAAAGCACGGTCCTGAGCCACCTGCATCCATCGACTTCCTGCATGTCTTACCAGGTCGTCACTCCATCTAGTGGGGGGTCGCCCTACACTACGCCTACCGGTACGAGGCTGCCACTCGAGAAACTTTCTTCCCCATCGGTTATCGGTTCTTCGAGCTATATGGCCGGCCCATTGCCACTTCAGCTTACTAATCCGTTGGGCTATGTCGGTCACTCTGGTTTTACTGCGGATATCCTCATTTCTGAGTCTATCACGCAGAGAAACTCCGAGCATAGCCCTCTCCATAGCTCGCTGAGCGACCTTAAGCGTCCTCATACGGCCAGCAGTGAAGGACCACGTCTCAGATCCGTAAGTCATCACTGGCAACACGCACTGGTTGTACAATCTAGTTTTTAGAGATTGAGGTATACCTGACGAAAAGATATGCCGTAATTTCCCGAACGCTGCCCAGCCGAGTTGAATCCGTCGATTGACCTCTCGGTCGAAGTTTGACTTACCTAGTTGGACTATTTGTCCCAGGTAAACGTATTCGTCAACAACTTCAAGCATAGTGCTCCCAACAACTACCGGCATAGGTGTGACATGGACATTGAACATGATCTTTGTTTTGTCCATGTTCATCTTAAGACCTATCCGTTGGGAGGCACTATTGAGGTCATTGAGCATAGTGCTTAAGTCCTCCAGCGATTCTGCCATAAGGACTATATCGTCGGCAAATCGAAGGTGAGTGATGTACTCGCCATTGATGTCAATACCGTATCCTTTCCAGTCCAGTAGCTTGAAAACGTCTTCCAATGCAGCGGTGAAGAGTTTCGGGGGATATAACGTCACCGTGTCTTACACCTCTCTGCAGTTGGATAGGTTTCGAGCTCTGGTTCTGTACTCGGATAGCCATCGTAGCCCTGCTGTACAAACACTTCAGCACTTCGATATACAACCAAGTCAACTTGGCACCGCTGAAGGGACTGTAGCACCGCCCAAATTTCGATATCGTGTATATATATATATATATACTAGTTTGCCAGGCAGACATTTTTCTGCCCTTTTCGACGACCTTTTGTCATGTCCTAAAAGTCCTTAAATTCCCAAAAAAATATTTGTGGGTCACTCATGAGCCAAAAACTATCCTATCTCTCAAGTTGAACCAAACTGCACACAGTGTGACAAGTAATTTATATACAGGCTGGTCCAAACAGTGAGGTTATAAAAATTTTTTTTGATTCCTCACACTTAGGGGTATCCGTAAATACCCTATGTATGTTACGCGATTTTTTGTAGTTTTCGAGTTATGATTTTTTTTTAACCTTTTTTTGAAAATATTCACCCTAAACAGCTTAACATTAAAAAAATGTAATTGTGAAATTTTTCCCAAGTTTTTTTGTTTGTAGCATGATCCTTATGAGTTGCCCTATTATGCATAAAATAATTAGCTTCCTAACATTCACCGAAGATACAATAATTTTAATCGAACCTTAAAAATTTTCTGTCAGGAGAGTGGGGCTTGAATTTTCAACATTAAATGAAAAATAGTAATAAATGATTTCATACTTTCTAGTTAATTTTAAAAACTTGGCAGTACCTTAATCTTTCATAATAACATTAAAAAAATTACACTTAATATGCCAGTTTTTCTGTTACAGACTTCTGAAGTCACTCAGGCAGGAAACTACCTGAATAGTTAATTTGATTTAAAAAAATCTCTTTATCATTTCTAGGGCTAAACTAAGATAGTAAATGCTTCGGGTTACCAAAAATAACATCAAGTGTCTTTACTTATTGTTTAAAATTTATAGACAACAAGGTATCATTTTACTACGTTCTGGACAAATGATTTCAAGATTCATAATAAAAGTAGTAAATAATTTAAGATAAATTTATTTAAAGTAAATTTTCGAAATGGCGGCCATTAACTTCGATACACAGTCTACATCGTCTTAAAAAATTTGCTTTTAGTAAAAAAAAAATTCGAAATTCAAATATTTATGAGCGGCCAGAAGCGCAGAATTTTCAGTGTGAAAATAGAACTATATAGTAGTATAGTAATGAAGATAGAAACAAACACATAAAACAAAACTTACATACCTCTACTAAAATAAACCGTCAACTCACAACACAAATAGTATTATGAAAATTGACGGCTGGCGTGGCCAAGTGGCTTAGCAGTGAGTTACAGCGCTAAGGGCAGCGAGTTCGATGCCCGTACGGAACAAGTATTTGTATAGCCTACAAGTGATTGGTGCAGGTCTGAATATTTGTCCTTGTGAAAATTATATTTATAAACTGACCCCACAATACAAGAGAAAATCCTAGTGTGAAGGTAACGTTTTTAAAAATAAGAACAAAATTGGTAGATAGTATTTTCTTTGATTTTTTCTGCGCACTGTCTCAATTTTTCCCTTAATTCATTTTCCGAATTAATTTTTCTAGCATACACCATCTCTTTGTAGAATCCCCAAATAAAAAAATGTATAGGGTTTAAATCTGGTGAGCGTGCAGGCCATTCGATTGGCCCTGCACGCCCAATCCACCTTCCTGGGAAAGTTCTGTTGAGGTGCTCGCTCACTTGTTTTTCAAAATGGCAAGGAGCACCGTCATTTTGAAATATCATATCCCTCCTCGTTTGTAAATTAACTTCAAACAATAAACTATTTAAATTATTTTGTAGAAAATTCAGGTACTGGGACCCGTTCAACCTAGACGACAATTCAAAGGGCCCAACCATTTCTCCATTTATGACTCCTGACCACATGTTGATACTAAATCTATTCTGAAAATTAAACTGCCTTGCTTTTTTTTGGGTTTTCAATGGCCCAGCTATGATGATTGTGAATGTTAAAGACGCCAGTCCTTTCAAACAGGGATTCATCCGTCCAGAGTATCTTGTTAAAAAAATCCGGGTCTTCCGCAGATCTTTCCAGCATTATTTGGCAGAAAGCAACACGCCTTGGATAGTCTGCTTCGTTAAGTTGTTGAACACGCTGAATATGAAACGCGTGATATCCCTCTGGAAAAAAAGATTAGTATTTTTATTGTAGGTTGTCATTGTACACAATACTAGAGGTACGTACCAATAGAGCACGTGAACGTGAAACTAAAAGTTGGGATTCGCTAGAGTGGCGTCCTAGCGCCTATTTTTGAATTACGAGCGCTTGTTTAAGGGTCTCTATATCTCTCTCTTTTTACACGCACACACAACACATTAGACATCGACAATTCACAGTAAATTAAATGAGTGTGATTTGAAATGGCAGTGCAGCAATGTGTTGGGATTTTGAATAAAGAGGTCTACAAAATAATAAAATGCACTCACCTGATTTCAGTATTCTTAAAACTGAAGTCCTTGGGATTCCAGTCCTTCTCGTAATCGCTCGTGAACTAGTAGAAGGGTCTCTTTCTATTTCTTCAATGATTACATCTCTTCTTTCTGGATCCACTCTGGGTAGTCCCTCGCGACGTTGATTACGCCCAGGAACGCGTCCAGCCATCAGGGTTTCGTGGGTCTTATTAAAAACCCTGTAGCCCGGGTAATGTTCTAACACTTCTCCTCGCCGCTCTAGTTGCTCTCGATAAAGCCGTGCCGCTAATGCGCCGTTTCCTTGGGCAACGCCGTAGAAATAGTGCATCTCTGCGTATTGACTGAGAGAATAACTCATTGCTAAAAGTAATCCAAATCACTAAGCAACTCAAGGCCATAAAACAAGCACAGGTCAATCGTAAGGCAAATCAAGAATCCGGGAAACAAAGCGATGGTAGTCAAATAAGAGATCCAAATAAACGTAAACGTGAGTAGTGGTTGCACGCGGGAAAGCAGTGAATGACTGGCGGGACCGAGCGAGGTGAAAAAGCGACGCAGTCGGTGTGGCGCGGGGCGCGGGGTGCGGCCTGGTAACAAAATAGAGCGCAAAGCAGGAATGTTTACCTGAGCCTTTGTTTAAAATTCCTTTGTGTGTTTGTGACTGAATGTGCTATCATTTAGTTTCAGTGAAATAAAAAAAAACATATAGTTTGTAGTAAAATGATACCTTAATGAATGTCACGTTTTAACCATAAGTAGTTTTCTTTGCTAACCTGAAGCATTTACTATCTTAGTTTAGCCCTAGAAATGATAAAAAGATTTTTTAAATCAAATTAACTATTTAGGTAGTTTCCTTCCTGAGTAACTTCAGAAGTCTGTAACAGAAAAACTGGCCTATTAAGTGTCATTTTTTTAATATTATTATGAAAGATTAAGATACTGCAAAGTTTTTAAAATTAATTAGAAAGTATGAAATCATTTATTACTATTTTTCATTTAATGTTGAAAATTCAAGCCCCACTCTCCTGACAGAAAATTTTTAAGTTTCGTTTAAAATTATTGTATCTTCGGTGAATGTTAGGAAGCTAATTATTTTATGCATAATAGGGCAACTCATAAGGATCATGCTACAAACAAAAAAACTTGGAAAAAATTTCACAATTTCAACATTTTTTTTAATGTTAAGCTGTTTAGGGTGAATATTTTTCAAAAAAAGGGTAAAAAAAAATCATAACTCAAAAACTACAAAAAATCGAGTAACATACATAGGGTATTTTCGGATACCCCTAGATGTGAGGAATCAAAAAAAATTTTTATAACCTCACTGTTTGGACCATCCTGTATATTAAGAATATCGAAATGACAGAAATAAAGATAAATTTATAATTTTATGTATAAATTAAATTTATGATTAGGCATATTAAATCAATAGGTATTCTTAAATAATGCATGTTCAATTATTTATGCTTCGCTTCTGTTCGTTTAATAAAAATTCTTTGAGTGTATTTTAAAATTACCTAATTTTAAATTCCCTAATTAGATTCCGTAGTGGCGGAGGTATATTATTCCAGCAGTGGGTGGCTGTATATTTGCAACTGCCACTGAACGCCGAGGAACTATGCCAAAGCAAACGTGGTGCCTACATAAGAAGGGTAGCAAAAGTAAAGTTGAAAACTACAGGGGGATCTTAATCTTAAGGGGAAATATAACCTCAAATGGCTTAGCAAGATCCTTCGTTATGCCGAAAGTATTGCAGCATTAATTTTGAAATAAATATATGGTAAAGTTGAGGATTAATGTTAAGGACTATGTTAGACAAAACACGATTCCGTAAAATTTTCTGGAAAAAAAAAATCCAAAGTTACCTCCGAAATAAAAAATAAACCGCTGTTATTCATAAAATACTTTAAATAAGATCATGAAACTTTGCATACTAACTGAAGTAACTATAGAGCAGTGTTTATGTTATTTACTTTTTTTTTAAATACAAGCAACGTTGAGTTGCGTGGTGCTTCCCTCCCCCAACTCTCTCCACTCAGAAGTAGGAGCCCGGCTTTGTTCCTACTTCTGAGTGGTTTATAAAAAAATAACCACGAAGGAGATGGTGGGGTCTATTCGCTCGCTCATTCGACCCCGCCATCTCGTTCTAACCTAACCTGTCCGAGTCGGGATGCCCTAAGTACCGAGCTCGCATCGCTCGATCTTACACTCAATAAAAACCAAAATAAAAAATTAATAAACAAACATTTTTTATTTTTAATGTTCGTTTTTTTGTGTAGATTATGAAAAAAAAATAACAAATTCATTCGACTATTTAAAAAAAAGTTATCAACAATTATACGTGCATGAGTGCATTTTCATGAACATGTAAAGCCTTGAAACCAATATAAATTTTAATTTTTTTTTGTAATTTTTCTTATAAATCATTTATTTAAGTGAATATTTTTGCTTAAAGCCTGCTAATAATTTATACTTTTAATGTTATTTTTATGTCAATAAAGTGAGCATTTTTGTTACCAAAAGAAAATATTTATATCGACACACGAATTGTCGTAACTCAAAAAGTGAGGTTCACAGGAGAGCGAAAAATCGATTTTGCGCCTTTTATACCTTGTAATTTGGGCATTTTTATGACTTGTTTACAATGTTTAATATTTAATAGTAATATTTTTTATGTTTTATAGAAATATTTAATTATTATATAAAGTTTTAATTATTTATTCATATTAACTTATTACTAAACGCATTTACTTTTTATGTTTGTCCGACGAAAACTAACGTAACTAGACTTATGTAGCTAGTCTTTGCTTGGATACTGACTGCGAAAAAATATTGTTAATGAATATAAGCTTACAGAAAGAAACAACATATATTGTTACTTTAAATAAAATTATATTGTAACAAAAGCTTGCGTAAGTTATAAGCACTTAAGCTTTTATGCGAAATGTCATATTCTATTTATGGATTACTATTATCTATAGAGCTAATAAATTAAAAATAAGTGAATTGAAACATAAATATATTTAACATAAAGTGAATAATGAATATATTCTTGTATGTAGAATATAAAGCAGTATGAAAATAATTACAGTCTTGTCACCTCTTAAGGTAAAGAGTGGGGTGCAATAAGCTTTGTCAACAAACTTGTTCAAATGTTTAGAATGAAGGAAAAAGTCACGATATCGTTTTGCTGTCATGTTATAGTTCGCAAAGCGAGTTCAGTTATTTGTATTTAGTAATTCTTACTAGTAACGCTTTTGTGAATGCAGTGTAGAATCTGCTACTCTCATGACACTGCATTTAGTGGTATGCTTCGTTCAGTGTGTACTGTATAATCAACTAATGACTTTTAGGGTTTATAGGATGTCTAATATAAATATTATATTATTTATGTATTACCCTTTTGCGTTTAAAAAATGTGGTGGTCACTTTATGCATATTTGTATATAATGCCTTAATCGTATTGAAACAAATACATACGTTAGAGCCACGCTGCACCTATGTATATAATGGTCGTAGCATAAATAAGTCGACTTGACTGGGGGACACGCTTTCGCATAGCAGCTTAATACTGTTTTGTTAATGCTGAGTGTAGAGAACCGGTGACTCTTATTACCTTATTAGAGGCATTTCATCGTAGTGATCAAGAGTAATACCGCATCTGTATTTTGATCTAAAATTGAAGATACACCTAGAAGTCTGTGGGTCGCAGCATTCGATTACCATTAGGGGGACTGTGTGCTCGTTTGTCGCCCATATTCTATAAAAAAGGCAGAAAGTTATATAGTTCACATAAAATGTTTGTTTGCAGAAGTCTATATTCATTGAATTTTATATTCGTATCAACTGCTTATAAATCACTGAGTTTTGGTAAAATTATTAATACTTCCACCGGCGCTACTACTGGTACTAAGCTTTTGCATTATCTCTGTATACTAACCAGGTGGACCATGTTAAATTTAGAGATACCTTAGTTGATAAATATATATTATGTAATTGATTTTTATTAATCAATTTGAATATCGATGTTATAACTTGCAAGGAATATATTCCAAATAATAAACTGATTACAAATGCTTTATTTTTTACATATTCAAGAAAACGTAAATAATAAGCTTATAGAATTTAGTATGTATTCGCGACAGCGATATTCTCTGCATTCTCTTTGCAAGTGGATGCAAAGGATTGTGTCGGTTTACAAAAGAAATGCAGCAATATATTTGATCTATAAATACGAATGTAAGGTAGTGCGGTTGAATTTTCAAGCTTCTTCATAATATCGAGTAAATTATAATTATCATCGTAACATTCCTTTACAAATCCACTGCTGAACAAAGTCTTCCCCACGGAATGCCACGACACACAGTCCTGAGTCACCCACATGACTGAAAAATAAAATAATTTAGGGATTTAAATTTTAATGTGCCAAAAATCCACATGGAAAACTCATCTCTGTTAAGTCACTTTTCGCAGGAACGAGTACCAGATTGATGCATAGCTTTTATAAGATAGTTAAAAAACTATAACTAGAATGACTATAGAAGTGAAACTCATGAACATATAAACTAGCTTTTACCTGCGACTTCTTTCGGGGAAAAATTTACAAAAAGGTTACAGATTTGTAATCACGTTTTTTAAACAAGTAGTCCAATTAACGAATTGTCACTTTTATTTCAATTATTTGGTATTATCTTAAAAACTTGTGCGATATGGGAACGATATTTTAATTTTACGTATGAAAGATCTAACTACTTTATTATGTAATACTTATAATTGCGTGTAAACTCCGAAGCTTGTACAACCAGTGCGTATTGCCAGTGATCACTTAAAAACCACCTTTATATTTCAGCGCTGGCTTGACAGTCATTAACATGAATGATTTATGATCGTAAAATATTTTATCAAGCAAATTATTTTCTAAAGATTATTTTATGTTGCGATTTCTTCAGACTTCGAATATCTTTATTAGGTCCCTCGTTAATATTCCTTATATATCGATCAAGTTAGTCATTAAGGATTTTAACAGCGTTTTTGTGTGGTGTTTGTTTTGACCTAAAAATCGCAAAGATAAGAAATAAATTATAATAAAAATTATTAATTACGATATGAACTTATTGATAAGATTTTTCATTTTTGAATTGGGTTGATAATTTAAATTTTGTAGTAAAAAATTTTGTATTTTTTATTTTGTACTAAAACCGTTAATATACGTTTCGTTCGTTTTTTACATTGTCAACCAAATCTTAGCTATTTTTAAAATTTTAAGTGTCTACGAAAGAAAAGTAGTGTTCCAAGATTCCACTCGGGACGACAGACAGATAGATAAACATGAAAGTGACTGAATTAACGTGGTAATATTAACCGTTGTTTAACACCCCCTATAGTATCTAATTTAATTAATTTATTAATTTGTTTGAATTTGTATGCTCGATTTATTTTATTAATTTTAGTTAAAATGTAATATTATGATAAAGTATATTTTCCGAAATAAATAAACAATAATTATATTCTATATCGATTGAATTTATGAATGAATTAGGTCCACCACATACATACGGAATTCCGATTCGGGATTCCGACCGCAACAAGTCCATATTATAAAATCAAGGACCCGTCACATATCTACGGTAGTTTTTCGTTCGAAATTTTGCATGTATAACGAGATTCCGTATGTGTGTGGCCGAACCGTTCATTCCTTTACAGAATTACGTATGTATGTAGTGTATGGCGAACTTTAATGAATGAATGAAATGCTCTATTGTATACCACAAACAAATATACAGATAACAAAACAAAAAGCAGGATTATATGTACAATTTGATGGCATTATCGCTTACATAGCTATATCTTCCAGGCAACCAAAGGTGTAAAGGAATGAAACAATGAGTCTACTAACTACTGGTAAATTCTAGTACTTTTGTCAAAACTGAATACCTAATATATTTTTGTGGATTAGTGAGTTGATGCCGTGGTCCATAGATATCCAAACCTATCCTCGATAGAGAATCAAAATGCAGTGGCGTTGTCACCCCGGAGGGCTTTACCAGGGTAGGCTTCACCTTTTAAAAGGGTATTCGGTTCTCTACACTCACCGTATAAAATACTGCAGCATTAATTAGCTATTTCATGCTACTAATCTGTGAAAACTAGTCCATTACCGATCGAGCCGGCCCTTTCGTACTCAAAATACATAGCTGCAGCATGTCTCTAGTACAAATGATATTTGAATAATTACATCACTTAAAATTATAACGATTTAGCTATTGTAATGAGTTTAGAATCAAATAGAAGATGTCTAGTGAAGTAAAACTTTCATTTTATGTAGTATACCAATTTCGCCATTTATATAAAGAAATTGTAAATTATTTTTTAAAGATTAAAGATGGACAATGAAAATATTTTTGGTTTAAAGAAAAGATTCATAAGAGCAATTAAAATCCATGTCCGGTACATGTCTCCCCTTAAAGAAAATTTTAGAGAAATAAATATATTTAACGAAAATGAATACTAAAAACGGACCGACTCGGTTTCTTGCTGGTTCTTTCCAATACAGAGGTTTTCTACAAATAAATAGTAAAAGCATAAATTAAATTCGATAAGTACACGTATTATTGTTTTCTATGTAGAGTAAAAATTATTCTTTTCTGTTTATTTAAAAAAAATGAATTATATATTATATAAATGATAAGGTATTTAAAGAGTTTTACACAAACGTTATAAATTATCCATCGGGTTAGAAGGACCATACGTTATCCTTTTCAATAGACATCCAAATTAAATTAGTAAGTACGGGCTGAAGCCCTTTTCAAAGCGTAAAAAGTGGTTAAAGTAAGCTTTAACAGCCATTATTCACGATAATAATGTCATCCAAATCGGTTTCAATAATTTACAGTCTGACGTTAGATATAAACCCGTATAGTGGTGTTGTAAGAATATCCACTGTATAATATTATACCGTAGGCGGAACGCATCTAATTCAAATCACGACACAAAAGTTCCAAAGTATCTACTGCGGTATATATAGAATAGCCCTGTACTACCACACGGAGTGTTGGTATAACCTCGGTCTGATCAGCTCGCCCGGCAGGAGATCTCTCCTTTTCCTTCCGCGACAAAATCCACTAGCACTATCGTATCCCATATCGTCCCGCGATTGGTCGTAAAATGTAACTAAAAAAATGAACTAGCAAAACAAGCAGTAGCTACATCTTTCTGATAATACCCCAAAGCTATATAAAAACTGTGGTTGCCAACCTTCGTGCCAAGCGACATGATAATGAAAACTCCCCCCCCCAACGAAACAATCTATGAGGGAGGCCTATTCTTTGATTATGAGTTCGGCATTAGACTTTATAGGCTCTAATGGATGGATAAATGGACGGTTTTGGCGACAACTTACTCCATGAGGATTGCTGCTCTCTAAACTTTTGTTCATATAATGGATTAAATTGAATTTTAATAAACAAAACTGTTATTATTATAACTACTAAAAACAATGAAATAAGTAGCTCACTTAAAATAATCTTAGTGAAAATTTATCAAATTATATCGTCCATTTGGGAGATACTACTATCATAAACTCTCTCTCCTCGGTCAAGCCGTGGTTTGAAACTCACAGACATATATCACAGTACAAAGCATAAACATGAAGATGAAGAACATTTGATTTGTTGCGGAAGTTAAAAAAATATTTTTTCAACTTTTGCCCTTGAGCCCGGAGCCCTTGTTTGCATAGAAGATAGCTTTTCATCGGTCAATCATTTAATAAAGAGTCAATATGGCGATGTTTTATCGACACCACATTGACAATTGATATTATAGTAAATAATTTTAGTCGATTTTAGTATGGTGTAGTTTAGAGAGTTTTTTTTATTTAGATTTTACGAAGTGTTCCTAATTACTGCCAAAGCTAGTTTGCTATTTCTTTCTTCATATATTAGTTACGAAGTCCCAGTTAACTATGATGAACCAACAGGAACCGAACGAACGGAATTAGCTCGTTCGCAGAAACGGCTACAGGTATAATTTCGGTCAGCAGACCATCCCACATGTCAGTCATTATGTGAGCTAGGTCCAAATATTTTGTTCGCGTATTTGTTTAGACTTTCACGAATGTTTCATCATACGAAACAGTAATGTCGACCAAAAATATCCTTGACTGTGCCCGGTCCATCAGCACCAATCAGCAAAATATTATTATTATTTAAAAAAATTCTAACCACGAAAAAATTAAAATAAATAAAAGTTGAGACCGTGTCCATAAAATTAATGTGGTTGTTATAATGGACGTAGTATTAAGTGTAGCAGAAAATTGTTGATTCGAGTTGCTATTAGATTATCGAATACCGAGTTATTAAGCGCTGTTCAACTGAGCGAATGAAATGTAGCATTCCTTGATCACAACTAGATACTTCTATTTTCACAGTTTCTTTTTCCCTTGAGTGAGAATATCCATTTTATAAAATAATTTTTAAGACAAATTGTAGAATACTTTCCTTCTTCACGAAAGCATCAAAATGCAGCCACCGGTTAACAGACGAGATATTTCAGAGTTCACCTGATAAGAATGTTCGTAAGAAATCCATGCGAAACGAAAAAGTAGTAATATATATGAATATACATGTATATTTCTGATTATAGCCTTGCTTTCTAGTTTCGACAAAAAAGATGACAACACTTCTTTATCCTGCTTTGTTTCAATTTGATATAAGTCCGCTTATCATCGAGTGTACTGTAATTTTGTTTCAAATCTTATTTTATATACATATATAAAAAGGATATTTGTATATATGATATCGTTTAAATTAATATCTAAAAAAATAGATTGGTTTTGTATTTGTTTCTCTAAAATAAAAATAAAACGTTGCTGAACACAACCTATGATATTTACTGGTAGGACAACGCCTGCCGGGTTCAGCTAGTATTATATGAAAATACTTTCTAACTGTGGTAGAAATTAATAAAAATTGGTTATACAACGATTTGTACAGCAGAATGATAAAACTCGAGGGCGTTGCAGCGAAAATTTTTTTTAGTACCTACTGTGGTTAAGAACAAATTAAGGAGCTCGTGGAATGATTGAGTGAAGCTGAAGTCTTTTATGCACATCATGTAAAACACGAAAGAAACCTATCGTTTGATGTACATTGTAAGATACTGTGTATGTCTGGTTCAGACTCCTTTTTCTACGAATGTAAAAGATGTTTGTCTACTCTTTAGACATATCTGTATGTAAAATATTCGAAATCAATATTTATTAAAATAACGTATTGAACACAAATGAATTTTTATAGAAGGAAGGGCAAGAAATGAGCTGGACGTCGACCTGATGGTAAGTATTTGAAGATGCTGTGGCTTATAGACACTATGCTCAGTAAAAATTAAAAATGGAGATGCGTTTTTAACCTTCAGATCTAAGTTGGAATGCTTTATCATAAACAAAAATTCGCCATACGTAAGAAGCAGCAATATGCAACAATTTTACGCTGGTATTTATTCATTCACCTCATACATGTTGATATGTTCAAAATAAATAAATAAAAATAAAATAAAAATTGTTTATTTCGGACAACTTGAAATCCATAGGAATTGTTAGTAGAGAAAAACTTACATCTATGTTAGTAATATATTGAACTTTATGTCGGTTTGAATATTTTAGCCTACAAAAACATATTTCTAATTATGAGAACCAAATATTTTTCCACCTCCAAAAATGTACGGGATTATATATAACAATATGCATAAGTTCATTACCTCTTTTCATCCCAAAGGCAAAATATCCGATTATGGGAATTTTTTTTATTTTCGCCATTTTATTTCCTATGTACCAGCTGGGATCGAACCGAAGTTGCTCAAGTACTGTTTTAAATTTATCGTAAAAAAAGAAATATGACAAGGTTTTTAAATCTAAAATAATAAAATGTGAATATTATAACGGCCTGTTACAACGTTGCACTCTAATCACTCCAAGAATTATCCTCAGACTTGAATAGAGGGAAATTTAATAACGCCTTTTCTCGCAGCATTTCTATCTGCGTCCAGATCACCGCGTCGATACTCGCAATGATAAGAGTAGATAAGGTTAATGTACTTATAGATTACATGTAATAGATTACAGTAATTTTATATTTTTTTATATTATTTCTATTCCAAATTTACTTAATAGGTACATGAGAAAGTGAGCGTTCATACTCGCACTATACAGCACGCACTCAGAGAGTTTGCACTGAGATTGTACCAACATTTAATTGACTTTAACTTATTACACACACACACACACACACACAAATATATATATATATATATAAAAAATATATATATATATATATATGTGTGTGTGTGTGTGTGTGTGTGTGTGTGTGTGTGTGTGTGTGTGTGTGTGTGTGTGTGTGTGTGTGTCAATTGTTAAAGTCAATTAAATAACAGTCTAATGTATCTAATGGTAACTGGATACTGTGGACGATTGACTCATCTATCAATTAAGACACAATGTGCTGCAAAAGATGCGTTGCAACTCTGTGTTGGTGAGAGCGTTCTCCATTCTCGGTCAAATCGACATATTCCTACTGCGGCCATAATACCTTGGAGTAATAGCCCACAATATATCTGCAGCGCGGCTTTACGACGTACAAACAAACGACAACGGACAAGCGTTATTCACTTTGCCCTTCAAGTGTAAACGTAGATGTGGTAATCTATGACGCAACAAAACATTTATTATTATCTGCCTGTAGTGCGGTACGTGCTGTTAATTTTATGATAAATGTAAGCCATACATTTTATAGAAGAGGCACTACTTAACCGTAGGTCACCTTGGCTTAACGCTTCTGATTGTATTGTAATGTATATTGATTGAGTAAAAATCCGAGGTTGTCTTATTTTAATTAATTACTAGCGACCAATCCCGGTGGTGTCTGGATAATATATTAATTTTACATATGGGTTTAAAATAAATAACCAACAAACATTTTTTGTTTCTTGTTTTTAACCTTCGTTTAAAATGTAAATCCCTTCTGGCATTGCTTTATTTCTGTTCATAAAATTTTATCACAGTCGGTTCACCCAATCCGAAGATTAGCAATGGATATTACATTAGACATTACATTACATTAGACATTTCATTAGACGTTACATTACATTAGATAGACAAACAGAAAGACAGACAAACATTTTAAAAATTGTTATTTATGTTTTAATGTTATGCAGATGCCTTAGCTCGGTGAAAAGCCAGTTATTTTGATTTTAAAGACAGGCGCTTCAATTTTATTTATTTGCATAGATTTCACGATTTAAATTAGTGTAAAACGAATCAAGCGACCGCAGCGTATCTTTTACCAATATGGTTGATGCAAATGTAATTAAATGTCAATACAATTGGCACAAATTACCGTTAATTGTAGTTTTGTTTCCTTTTATATCATTTAAGTACCGTGTGGCAGTTAGACTTAAAATATATATTAGGCATTTACAGTTATAGAAAATAGTATTTTTTTAATTAAGGGTGGCAAACGAGCCCACAGTCCAACTGATGGTAAGTGCTGTGACCCATAAACATCCATCCTCGATCAAGAATCAAAATGCAGATGCGTTGCTATCCCTGACGACTAAGATGAAATGCCTCGTTTCCAGTAAAAAGGGCCTCCGGTTCTTTACGCTCATCATTCGAAACAAAATAGCATTGAGATGGTATTTGACGGCGGTATTCAGTGAGAGTGCGGTTCTCCCCGGTAGTATGAACACATTCTTGCTACAAACATAATATAACTGCAGCATAGCTATGCTAGCTATACAAGCGGTAGAGCTCTACCGCTTGTAAAATAATAAAGAAATTATGTCATTACATACGCCGTAATTAGCTACGGAACCACCGCTGGGACTCTCCCGTTGTAGAAAGGATTTGCTTTAAGGATAGGATTTTCTACATTAAAAAGCTTTTAGTGCACTCTTTTCCGTTTCATGCTAATTTGTCCAGTACGAAATAAGCGTGCAATATTCGGTTAACTAAAGGTTACTAAATTGACACGTTTTTGCTTATATCAGAAAATAAATTATATAAATAAAAACGTAGCCGAAAAATAATCTATTTGTTCAGTCTATTAATTTTTTAATGTGGTAATAATAAACAAGTACTCGAACGTCAAAAACTTTACCCGGCGATAAAATTTTATAAAGTATTCTTCCGTATGTATATATTTCGAGAAGTATCAATTCCAAGCGTCGAATGCGTGCTTAAAATACGATATTTTTGTCAAAACCTGGCCTTAAGTTATCGTCATCCTTGGCAGACAAATTGAGAAAGCTGTACTATAATGGACGTCTTGCATCTTTGCCTTTGATTCCGCAGCGTATTTACGTTTGGAACAAATGCGACGGTTATACCATCATTGGAAGCCTAGATATCTTTCTAGCATTTTTCAATGTTGGCTCCCTATGATACCTTCGGGACAAAATGGGGTGATGGTTCCTACTTCGCCACCACACGTTCATTTATGGGGGCCAATTTTTCAAACATTAGGTAAAAAATATTATAAAAGATAACATTCAACAGAAACAAATTAAAGGTTATAGGTAGTTCTATAAATAAAAAAGTTGTTTAATTTTTTGTTGGCCTGCTATTTACTACATAGCTTTTCTATACATATAAATATAATTGAAGAATCTGTCTGTAATAATGGCTTCTAATAAACTCAGGGGATTAGTAGCATTCTATTGCGACTTAAATAAACATCTTAAAATTATTTGTTTGTATTTATGTCTGCCAGGCTGCTTGTCTAGGCAAATGTTTGAGTAGCTGAAACGATTTTGATGAATATTTATGAATAGATAAACATACTAAGAAGGACCTCGGCTAAATTTTATTCAAAAAACTTAATATTTTTGTTTCGAAAAATATTGAAATATTGTTAAATAAATGGTATTTTATAAATATAAATCTAAAACGTCACATTAAGAGATCTTAAGAGAAGTCGGGTCAGGTCGCTATTGTTACTCACCATAATTAATGCCCGGTATATGATGGATGATTATTAGCGCCATCTAGTATCAAGTAGCAGAAACAGGAGCGTCAAGATCTTTCTAGAACTTTCCCACAAGCAACATCTAGTGTCGAGTGGCGAGGGCTTTCTGGAGGATTCTTTGAGAGAGCTTTCGACATTCTACTCGAACATTCTAGATATTTGCGGTGGAAAAGATCCTATATAATGTCGGTAAGGAGCGCGTCCGGGGCAGTATTAAATTGGCGATACAAGTGAAGACTTAGGACAAAGTTTCTTAATTTTGTCACTCACTGACAGACCGATCATCAAAACTCTAAGGCCCTTCTAGCAGACATAGAAGCTTTAAACTTAAAACACAATTAGCGTTTAGTATACAAATGAAGGAAAAACTAAAATATTTTTTAATTGCGGTCCAGTTTTCTAGATACATTAACTGCATAAATTACGTTGCAGCAGAACTGCAGCAGTGAATAAATCAGTGTACCTGTATATGTACAATATAACGAAATAAAAGGTGTGAATGGGTACTTTGTTGGTAATCAAGAAGTAGAAGGTACTGGAAGGAAAAAAGTAAGACTATCTGCAAAAGGAAATGAAATGCCATCAAAAACATAACTTGTAAAAAAACCATGTCTCGCAACTCAGTTCTTCTATCGTAAAAAGTTGTAAGATCCACGTAATACCAAGTCGGTTTATTTATCAGTCCCTACTTAAGGGTCCTTCTGTCTTAAGTTATTACGTAATTGGCTAACATAACATCTCATTGTGATCATATCAATATTAAAAATCTTTTGTTTTAAATAAATAGATTGACTTGGCAATCGCACTAAGCAATCGAATTTAATACAATATGTATTACTTGTGAGATACATTGTGTTTTCATGAGATGGTCCACGTCAATCTATTTATTTAAAACATAAAAGATTTTTAATACTGATATGGTCACAACAAGATGTTGTTGTGTTGGCTGATTACGTAATAACTTAAGACAGAAGTACCCTTAAATAGGGACCGAATAAATTAACCGACATGGTATTACATAGATCTCACAACTTTTTACGATAGAAGAACTGAGTTGCGAGACTTGGTTTTTTTACAGGTTATGTTTTTTATGACATTAATAATTTACTAGATTTTAATACCCGACGTTTTTAAATGCTAGTAAATTAAAGACCAACATTTCTAGGCGTCAATTTTTCTACCGCTACTCGTGAAATAAAAGTAATCCACCAAATAGTTTTTTTATGGATGTGAAGGCAGACGAGCATAGTACAATACCAGGGAATCGCATGTGCGATGCCGGCATTTTAGAAAGGAGTAGCCTTATCTATTGAAGGTCCCTAAGTCGTATCGGTCGATAGTAAATTCCACAGTATGATGAACAGGAAATCTCGCGTAAATCGCACAGTAGTGGACAGGTTGGAATTTTGAGTGCTGTCGCAGTGTACGATGGTGGAATTCAGAAGTTTAAATTAATCCGAACAATTCCTCTCTCCCCGTGGTATATGCGGTAGAAGATGCACAAAAATGAGTCGACTCTTCGCTAATTGCTTTATTATTATTAATGATAATGATGACTTTACTGAATGTAAAAGTGAAATATTTGAACTAATTTAATATTCAACTTTTCAATTTTCATAATATATCGTCTATTATCCTATATTAATCCTGTCCTAAATACCTTTCGTCCAAGTATTGGAAAATCAGCCCTGAAAAGTCTTCAACATTGAAATATTTTAAACCAAATATTAAAGTATTTGAACATATTTAGTGCGTACACGCCCACGTGCGTATGCATGCGTGTTTTGCCCTCCTTTTTTGTCTTTGCAGATGCAATATATAAATATGAGATCTATGTCACAACACACAAGAGCCGTGGTAGCTTAGATGGTTAGCGCCCGCTGTAAATTTCACAGTACGCGAGCAAACCGGGTTCGGTTTTTCTATAAATTATTTAGTATTTTAGTTAATCGGAAAATGTCTATTAAATGGAAAATATTTACGAATGGGATATAGAAATAAAGAATGGGATAAGAAATGGCAGCTCATTGAGCGTGTACCGTCATCACTGTACTGTGCAGTACCAATAGCGGAAACCCGCTAATAACGGTTTATCGTTATAAATTTGTAATATTCAGTTAATTGAAAATTTGAGTATTAAATGGAATATTATTTTATTTATATAAAATAATATTCAATTTCATATTTATATTTGAAAAGCATTGTATGCGCAAATAGGTATGTAAATTTTAAAATAACAGATGACGACCCGCTCGGCTTCTCCTGGATGGGATCTATTAGTGTGGCGTTTTTTAGTCTCTAAATAATTCGGATAAAATTTAGTCTAAATCATTCCCGTCTACTTGTTCGCGAAGTTTTATTGCAATTGGTTTAGCCATTCCGAAAATTAGCTAGAATAGACAAACGAAAATTTCAAAAATGGGTATAGAGCTAATGTTAATATTTTAAACACAAATAATAACAACCAAAATCAACCGTAATTATTTTGAAAAAAAAACTTACAAATTAACGAAACTGGATGGTACTTTCTTTCTTTGTAGTTTGTGGCATTTTGTTATCATTGACTCAAATGACAAGTTGGACTGAAGATAAAGAACGTACGAAAAACGACTATCGCAAAATATATTTTTGCTGTCTACACCGGCGGGTGGGAGTATGGTTATCGTCAGTGTACGAGCGAGAAGTAAATTGTGGCGACGCCATTTTCAATCCCATTTTTTAAGCGCACGGGTAGTACATAAATATTTATACATGCAAAATAATCTCCCAAGACAATACCCTCCTTCCGGGGCAATCGTGTAAAAGTTAATAATTATAAAAATTAAAAGAGTTTAAGGATTTTCGCGTCTCTACATATTGCTTTACAGTAACATATTAAGTAACAAAATGTCTATATCAGTTTGATGTTTGTGGGAAATCTATTTTTCGAAAGTCTAGTCACGTAAACCACGAGTTAAATAATTTTGCTGCACATTGCGCGAATGTTGCAGATGGGTTCTATTACAGCTCATTAAATTGATATTTGTCGCCTTTAAAAAGTTTTATTTTTAGATATTCTAACACCACCATTACACGGTAACCGCCGATCCATTCATGCTGCAACCATTTTATAAATTACAATAAATATATTACAGAATGATATTTTACATATCGTCCTACATAATTCTCACACGGTTGATTTTATTTACTATTAAAATAAGGATGTAATTGTTCAACATTTGGATGTAATAAAAAAAGAAAGTAAAAAAAAAGTAATAGAGTTTTTCGTAATAGAAATATTATTTGTAAAAAATAAATATTAATATCGCATCAGCCCTATTATTGAAACTGCTTTGATATATTTCAAATCAAAAGCTACAGTAGATTTTTTTTGATGTAAAAGGTTGTCACATAAATGTATAAATTGCTACCTGGTGTACAGAAACGCTTCAAAAAAATGCAAATAAATAGTAAACAACTTCACAGGTATGTTTTTATATTCTTCAATTTGTTTATCAAATTGAATTAAATAAATTTCAATACAATTATGAGAAGATTTATTAAATGAGTGGCGATCCTTTTAAGCTACTCGGTCATTTATACTCGTATAGTTTGTCCTAATCTATTGAAATATCGCATCAATTTAGTTTTCTAACCTTGTCTGAAATATAAGAATATTATGACATATTAATTTTTTTCTCTTTGTTCGTTAATAAACTTTACCTCCGCACTAGAACTTTCTCCTACTAGAAATTTCACAAGGAGGTATTTATGTATAGTTTTTGTATGTTTTTTTTTTTCATTTATTCAAATCATAAACAAGCTTTTCACTAAGGTTTTTAGCTAAGCTATAGAGATTTTAAATTTTATAAGATATTTAAAAAAAAAAACATGAATCAAACATGCCAACAATCAGAAAAAGAAACGAAAAAAAAAAACACGTTATAATAACTTAAGAGAGTGATCGCGTAGCTTATTATAAATGTTATTTTTTGTGATATTTCACCATTAGCATCAACTCCGACGGCAAGTTATTGATAGCCGAGGCATTAAGACGAGGTCTTAGCACAATTTCAAATTCGTTTTTCACCCGCGCGTCCCGCAGTGGGCGGAGCGCAACCGGCTGTCGGAGAGCGCCGCGTGAACACAGTTGCGCAAAGCAAGCAGACAATTCACCTCCAAACAAAAACTTTTCCGTGAGGTCTACTGCTCTCAACACTACTAGGGATTATAGTAATAATATTTTGAGTACCTACTCACTAATATCAAAACTGTTTACAATATCGGTAGTCTGGACATCATACTACATTTTAATTATCAATATTTTTTTAAAGTCAGTTTTATGATATGAGCAGGTACTTAGATTATTATTTATTATTTACATACATAAACATTTAACACGCCAACTCACAAATTCTAAAAAAACCCAAGTTTCGTTGGCAAAATAGCTAATATAAGAGAAAAAGAATAGTTTCAAATAAAACCATTAGAAAATTCAAATTTATTTTACTGTTTTCTATTACCTTACCTCCGGACTTGATGGAGTGACCTGAAGGTGTACTTTGGTAATCGGTATTGGAACAGGTCGCCGAGTACTACTAAGTGTGCCGAGTTTGGTCTCGTTTTGTTAGGTATGACGAGCCCTTACCTCCGGACTTGATGAAGTGACCTGAAGGTGTACTTTGGTAATCGCTATTGGAGCAGGTCGCTGAGTACTACTAGGTGTGACAAGGTTGGGCTCGTTTTGTTAGGTATGATGAGCCCTTACCTCCGGACTTGATGGAGTGACCTGAAGGTGTACTTTGGTAATCGCTATTGGAGCAGGTCGCTGAGTACTACTAGGTGTGACAAGGTTGGGCTCGTTTTGTTAGGTATGATGAGCCCTTACCTCCGGACTTGATGGAGTGACCTGAAGGTGTACTTTGGTAATCGGTATTGGAACAGGTCGCCGAGTACCACTAGGTGTGCCGAGTTTGGGCTCGTTTTATTAGGTATGACGAGCCCTTACCTCAGGACTTGACGGAGTGACCTGAAGGTGTACTTTGGTAATCGGTATCGGAACAGATCACCGAGTACTACTAGGTGTGCCGAGTTTGGGCTCGTTTTGTTAGGTATGACGAGCCCTTACCTTCGCACTTGACGGAGTGACCTGAAGGTGTACTTTGGTAATCGGTATTGGAACAGATCGCCGAGTACGACTAGGTGTGCCGAGTTTGGGCTCGTTTTATTAAGTATGACGAGCCCTTACCTCCGGACTTGACGGAGTGACCTGAAGGTGTACTTTGGTAATCGGTATTGGAACAGATCGCCGAGTACCACTAGGTGTGCCGAGTTTGGACTCGTTTTGTTAGGTATGACGAGCCCTTACCTCCGCACTTGACGGAGTGACCTGAAGGTGTACTTTGGTAATCGGCACTGGAACAGGTCGCCGAGTACTACTAGGTGTGCCGAGTTTGGTCTCGTTTTGTTAGGTATGACGAGCCCTAACCTCCGCACTTGACGGAGTGACCTGAAGGTGTACTTTGGTAATCGGCACTGGAACAGGTCGCCGAGTACTACTAGGTGTGCCGAGTTTGGGCTCGTTTTATTAGGTATGACGAGCCCTTACCTCCGGACTTGACGGAGTGACCTGAAGGTGTACTTTGGTAATCGGTATTGGAACAGGTCGCCGAGTAATACTAGGTGTGCCAAGTTTGGGCTCGTTTTATTAGGTATGACGAGCCCTTGCCTCCGGACTTGACGGAGTGACCTAAAGGTGTACTTTGGTAATCGGTATTGGAACAGGTCACCGAGTACTACTAGGTGTGCCGAGTTTGGGCTCGTTTTGTAAGGTATGACGAGCCCTTACCTCCGGACTTGATGGAGTGACCTGAAGGTGTACTTTGGTAATCGGCATTGGAACAGGTCGCCGAGTACTACTAGGTGTGCCAAGTTTGGGCTCGTTTTATTAGGTATGACGAGCCCTTACCTCCGGACTTGACGTAGTGACCTGAAGGTGTACTTTGGTAATCGGTATTGGAGCAGGTCGCCGAGTACTACTAGGTGTGCCGAGTTTGGGCTCGTTTTATTAGGTATGACGAGCCCTTACCTCTGGACTTGACGGAGTGCCGTTGCCGGTAACGTTGGACGTGTTTTTTTTTTTTTTTTTTTTTATTAGGAAACTCAACAGCATATTTTTAACAATCATACTTAAAATACATATTAACATACTTAGCCAATAACAGAGTTTCACAACATGCTGAATAACACTTACAAAGGAGAGAGGTAAAATTGTAACTTAATACATATTATCTAAATACATAATATTTTACACACGATTGCAGTACATGGTTCTATATTATGTGATTTGTATACAATTATGTTTAGATTTAAATTTAACTTTAAGTTGACAGCTTTTTATAAAATTAATAAAACAACAAAAATAAAATGATATTCACTGAATAAAATAGAATAAACAATATAAATACATAAAATAAATATGTTACATGTTATTTTGTATACCTTATGGTTCTATTATAACTAATATAACGACATGATTTCCAAATTGATATTTTTTTTACAGAATTGTGATAATACAGATGGAGTTATAGAATAGATGTACATTATGTGATAGTTACTGCTTCTTAGACAGCTTCAGGATAAGTTTGTGTTTAAAGTTAGACTTAGAAAAGTTGAAAATATCAACATTACTATATTTACTATTATAAATTTTGGGTAGACGAGTCATGACAGCGTTCATACCGTATTTGGTACGATGTTTAGGTACATTGAAAAGTGGGGTCTTTCTAGTACGGTACTTAGGAGTGCAGAACTGGATACCTGCGAGAAGATTAGGACTATAAATGTTACTGTGAAGGATATCATGCAAAAAACACATATCAAGTAATTCTCGTCTAGATTCCAGCGACAAGAGACCGTATTTAATACACTCCTCATTATAAGTTTCACAACGACGCATGCCGGTTTTGTAATTGAGGTGCTTTATGAAGAGTTTTTGTATTCTTTCCAATCTGTTTATATACAAAGCATATTGCGGCGACCATATGGAGCTACCATATTCTAGAATACTGCGACAATATGCGTAGTAGATAGATCTGAGACTGTTTATGTTTTTAAAAGGTTTACAAGTCCTCATAATGAACCCCAGATTGCGATATGATTTATTTACGATATGGTTGACATGCTCAGAAAACGTCATTTTAGAATCAAGGAAAACTCCTAAATCCTTTACTATCTCAGTCCGTTTTATGCCTTCATTTTTAAAGTGATACGGAAAAACAATTTTATTTTTCTTTCGGCTAAAACTGATACATTGACATTTACTTATATTTACTGTTATATTGTTTCGGACATAATATGAGTGTAAGTTATCCAAGTCACGTTGAATTAGTTCACAATCTTTAATCGAGTTAATTTTCAGGAACACCTTTTTGTCATCAGCGTATAGTAGATGATTTGAAAATTCAAAACATTGGTTAATATCATATATATATGCAGAATAGAAAAGTGGACCAAGGTGTGATCCCTGAGGAACACCTGATGGAATTTGTATGAAATCAGACTTGAAACCACCAATGACAACAGCTTGAGAACGATTAGAGAGATAAGAGGTAGTCCATCTTAGTAAGTCACCATGAATTCCAAGCCTGTACAATTTGTCTAAGAGGATGCTGTGATCCACACGGTCGAAAGCTTTTTCAAAATCCGTGTAGATCACATCAACCTGTCCACAGTCTTCCATCCCACTAATAACATAGTCACAAAATTCTGCCAAGTTAGAGATGGTAGACTTTCGTTTTAAAAAGCCATGCTGATGATGTGAAATGCCTTTTTACAATTACAGGGTAAATGTTATTATAAACAACTTTTTCCATCATTTTACTAATTGTGCATAAAATAGAAATGGGACGGTAATTACTTATTTCCACTTTTGAACCCTTCTTATGAATCGGTATAATAAATGCTTTTTTCCACAATGTAGGAAAGACGCATTGGTTTAACGATGTCTTAAATAATAAATATATAGGATATGCTAATGACTCAGCACAGTTGCGTAAAAATACGGGTGCTACTCCATCACACCCAGGGCCTTTAGAAACATCTAGCGTCTTAAGCATATTAAAAACGTCATCCTTTGTTACGGTTAGACCAGATATTGTGTCAAAGGTGCAACATTCACCGTCACCATTTACAGATCTAGCACACTGAGGGCAAGAACCAGAAAACATACTCTTAAAGTAACTATTAAATTCAGTACATATAGCATTGCCATCAGTAATGGACTTACCTTGGTAACTTAATTGCTTGGGGAATCGAGAACCACCACGCTTCGATTTAACGTATGACCAAAAAGCCTTGGGAGTGAGGTGAATCCTATCCTCCATGCAGTTGATATACTTATTAAAACATTGTTGCTGAAGTAATTTTTCACGAGAACGTAGCAAAGCAAACTCATCGTAATCTCGAGGATTCCTAAAGCGTTTCCATTTGTTATGTATCTTGCTCTTTTCACGTATGACTTTTATTAAAGCAGAGTTATACCAAATGGGATAATATTCTTTAGTGCTAGTTTTATTTTTTAAAGGTACAAATTGATCAAGACATTCTTCTAATTTACTGTAAAATAATGTCGTAGCCACGTCTATCGATTTATTCTGCAGCGTACCATCCCAGTCAGTTTGTATAAAGAAGTTATTAATTGCAACATAATCACATTTGTAAAAATCACGTCGCGGTGTGACGACTTCTTTGAAAGGGGTCACAAATAGATCAGTGATGTCAATATACAAAGAAGGGTGATGTTTGTCCTCTGTCAAAAGAGGGGAAGAACATCTTAGAACTTCTGTGTTTAGATTGCAGAATACTAAGTCCAGTGTACGTCTGTTAACATTTAAAATACTATTAAATTGTTTTAAGCCCAAGAAGATCATACCCTCCACAAGCGATAGTGCTGCATCCTGAATTTCCATACTCATATTATGAAGTAATTCGTGATGACCATCCTGCCATTTAAAGCACCGAAGATTAAAGTCACCCACCAATAGGCATGTGTCTCCTGGGTACCGCTCAGTTAATGATGTGACAAAGTTGTTTACTTCATTTAGTTGCGATGGTATATTATATGAATCAGGAGGAATATATACCAAAATAATATTTAGGTTACATTTAGTTCCCAATTCACCTGCAGGCAACGTTATACAGAGTAACTCAGTATTAAAGTTAGAACTAAAACCATGCATTTGTCTAGCTCCATATTCACTCCTTATACAAGCCATTATACCACCACCAGTTTTTTTCTGTGTTTGGGGTAAGTTACGGTCTAAACGCATGACGTCATAACGATTATCACATAATTCAGAACTTAGAATGTCATTCTGAAGCCACGTCTCAGTAAATAATAGAATATCATAGCTATTGCTCGCAATTTGTTTATAAAGATCTACACATTTCGTTCTAAGTCCACGCACATTTTGATAATACACAGATATTCTTTTGTCCTTCCTAACTTCTGTAGATATATATTATAAGAGAAACTACGATTGACATTAATATTATATTGTATATATAAAGATCACCACAATAGAGAGCCAGCATCGTTAAATTATTTTCTGTATTAAATTGTTGTATAAAGAGTTGATTTATTAGTAAATAACACATCCAGGTTAGGTAAAAAAAAAAAAATTAGTTTCAGTATAATTTTGGTTATATTAAAGATTATAATATTATGACAATACAAAATAATTATCGTGCACAACCCTTGCTGAATAATAAAAAAAAAATACTTACAAATGCATGCGAAATTGTATTTTTGTAATTTATCGTGATAAACTACATGTGAGCTGCCAACAGTCCAAAACCTTTGAATATTATTATTAATATATAAGAACATCATATAGTCTGCAATCCTAAATAATACAATACACTCTAACAAACACAACAATACGTAATTATGATATGATTTTGTTGTGTTTTTACATACCATGTTAAAAAAGAAGAAAAAACAGTACCGATACAACATTTTAACGAAAGTACATATACGAGTATATGGATGAAGTATTATACTGATAACAATAAAATATAGTCATTTAAGCTTATCAAGTGTTTCAGTGTTACGAATAAAAATTGCTTCGCTTGTATCCGACTTCCTCATGTAAATGCGACCAGCACGAATCCAGGTGTATTTGTATTTGAGCTCCTTCCCACGTTTACGAGCTGCAGCATGCAGCTGCTTATTTTCGGAGGAGAGGTTCTCAATAACAAAGACAGGTTTCTTTTGTTCTGTGTCGAAGCCAAGGTCATGAGTGTTGAGCTTGTTCTCCTTGTTTACTTTGTTATGCCTGTTGACTGCAGAAAGCACCGAATCTCGAATTCGTGGTGAACTAAACTTCACTATAATTGTACGTGGTCTGGGGCTGGCCGGGTTAAGCTTAGCGACGCGTGAACAGTACAGAATATCATGGTCACTCATTGTATGGTTAATGGCGCATCCTAGCTGTTTTACTATGCCTACAACATTCTCCGTTTTTCTTTCGGGCACGCACTGTATCTCCAAGGAAGATGCACGGGAAAGTTGATCGAATTGGTTCAATTTATTATTGAGGGTGTTAATCTCGTAACGCAAAGAATCGTTTTCTTTTTTTAATACCAATATTTCTTGTTGTTGAATTTTAAATTCGTCTGAAATCTTATCGAACTTGTCACTCATAAATTCAATAGAACATTTAAGATTACTTATTTGTCCATTAATTGTGCTAATGCCAACTGTGAACTCCGTGGTGCAAGACTTTAACCCCGTTGCTATTTCTTTGCGAAGTATTTCTCGCAGTTCTGAACGACGCACATAATCACTTGTATTATCTACAATGATATTAGTATCAAGTTTTGCAGGCGCCTTGCGTCGGGACACGTTATTAAACGACATTTCGGCAAACGATGTAGGTGTTGAGGGGCGAGCTACCGATTCGGAATTGTTACCTTTCGGTTGTTTAATCATGCACATGGGGCAAATCCAATTAAATAATGCGTCTGGAAGCAAGCCCGCAATATTCTCTGGGCGTATATTAAGGCATAAAAAGTGAAATATTTCGTTACATTTTGCGCATTGCAAATAATCTTCTTTTCCGACTTCGCGGGTACACGCTGAACAATTCTTCATAATAACGAGACACTGTAGGTTAAAATTAGATAAAGACGTCAATTATGCAAGCCCTCTCGTATCGCAGCGGTGAGGAATGCGGGCACCCCGCTCGCTTATTGCATCCGCGGACTGTCAATACACTTGGCTTTGACTATTAGAGACACTGAATAACTACAAGGGATACTGATCACAAACAGCACTGTTTTACTTGGTTTAGTCGCGATATTTGCATAATCAAATAAATTAAATATTTAAGAGGATCAAACACACGTCCGCCTCGTAAGAAGGATGATGTGAATGATGAATGATGTTGAAGAATACCTAACAAAATGAGCCCAAACTCGGCACACCTAATAGTACTTGGCGACCAGTTGAAATAGCGATTACCAAAGTTCACCTTCAGGTCACTCCGTCAAGTCCAGAGGTAAAGATTCATCATACCTAACAAAACGAGCCCAAACTCGGAACATCTAGTGGTACTCGGGGACCAGTTCCAATAGCGATTACCAAAGTAGTCCTTCAGGTCACTCCTTGAAGTCCGGAGGTAAGGACTCATCATACCTAACAAAACGAGCCCAAACACGGCAAACCTAGTAGTACTCAGCAACCAGTTTCAATATCGATTACCAAAGTACACCTTCGGGTTACTCTGTCAAGTCCGGAGGTAAGGACTCATCACACCTAACAAAACGAGCCCAAACTCGGAGCATCTAGTAGTACTCGGGGACCAGTTCCAATAGCGATTACCAAAGTAGTCTTTCAGGTCACTCCGTCAAGTCCGGAGGTAAGGACTCATCATACCTAACTAAAAGAGCCCAAACTTGGCACACCTAGTAGTACTCAGCAACCAGTTCCAATACCGATTACCAAAGTACACCTTCAGGTTACTCTGTCAAGTCCGGAGGTAAGGACTCATCATACCTAACAAAACGAGCCCAAACACGACACACCTAGTAGTACTCGGCGACCAGTTCCAATAGCGATTACCAAAGTACACCTTCAGGTCACTCCGTCAAGTCCGGTGTTAAGTACTTATCATACCTAACAAAACGAGCCCAAGCACGGCACACCTATTACTACTCGGCGACCAGTTCCAATAGCGATTACCAAAGTACACCTTCAGGTGACTCCGTCAAGTCCGGAGGTTAGGACTCATCATACCTAACAAAACGAGCCCAAACTCGGCACACCAAGTAGTACTCGGCAACCAGTTCCAATAGCGATTACCAAAGTACACCTTCAGGTCACTCCGTCAAGTCCGGAGGTAAGGACTCATCATACCAAACAAAAAGCCCAAACTCGGCACACCTAGTAGTACTCAGCAACCAGTTCCAACACCGACTACCAAAGTACACCTTCAGGTTACTCTGTCAAGTCCGGAGGTAAGGACTCATCATACCTAACATAACGAGCCCAAACACGACACACCTTGTAGTACTCGGTGACCAGTTCCAATAGCGATTACCAAAGTACACCTTCAGGTCACTCCGTCAAGTCCGTCGATAAGGACTCATCGTACCTAACAAAACGAGCCCTAACTCGGCACACCTAGTAGTACTCGGCGACCAGTTCCAATAACGATTACCAAAGTACACCTACAGGTGACTCCGTCAAGTCCGCAGGTTAGGACTCATCATACCTAACAAAACGAGCCCAAACTCGGCACACCTAGTAGTACTCGGCAACCAGTTCCAATAGCGATTACCAAAGTACACCTTCAGGTCACTCCGTCAAGTCCGGAGGTAAGGACTCATCATACCAAACAAAAAGCCCAAACTCGGCACACCTAGTAGTACTCAGCAACCAGTTCCAACACCGATTACCAAAGTACACCTTCAGGTTACTCTGTCAAGTCCGGAGGTAAGGACTCATCATACCTAACATAACGAGCCCAAACACGACACACCTTGTAGTACTCGGTGACCAGTTAGAATAGCGATTACCAAAGTACACCTTCGGGTCACTCCGTCAAGTCCGGTGTTAAGGACTCATCATACTTAACAAAACGAGCCCAAACTCGGCACACCTAGTAGTACTCGGCGACCAGTTCCAATAGCGATTACCAAAGTACACCTTCAGGTCAAAAGGACCAAACACTAGTCGCCCCACAAAACAAAAAAACACACTCCGTCGAGTCCGGAGGTAAGGACTCATCATACCTAACAAAACGAGCCCAAACTCGGCACACCTAGTTCTACTAGTCCATGTGTTCCAGTATTAGTTACTGAAGTTAACTTTCAGGTCACTTCACCAAGTCCGGAGGTAAGGTCTTATCATAACTGACAAAACCAGCCCAAAGTCCACAGCTAACTTCTCAGTGCCAGCAGAGGGCTCCCAGTGCAAAGCAGTCTCTAGAGTAGGTATTCGTATTTCGTAACTAAGTCTAATTACTCTATGTATCTAAGTATATTTTTGAGGTGTAAAGCCTCATTTACATTCAGCCCCTGCCACTGCTCCTCGCGCTGCCGGCAATACTTCTCTAAATACTGCCGTAGCAGGATCGCGGGAGAGGTGTGTATTCACACTCTGGCCTTCCACTCACATCACTTTCGGCTTTCGACTATGGCAGACGTCGAAATAATTACAGCGTCCGCGCTGTGTCTTCTTACAATACAAAATTATGTTAATAATTTAAAAAGATATCAAGTTCAAAAGAAGATAGACAGGTAGATAGAAAATTTATTAGCTAAAAAACATGGTACATAAGATGATCAGTGACGTGGAACTGACATGTTTTGCCATAATTGGCATGCAAAAATGATATAAAATACAGCTAATTACACAAACCCAATGTTATATTTTAAAATTAGTGCATTGCTTAAAAGTTAGGTACAATCATTCTTTTTGAATTAAAAAACACAAACACAACACAAAACACTCTATTTGAATTCTTATACAATAAATTGTTCATAAATTATTAATTAAATTATTACATTATTGTTACATAAATAATATTAAATATTATATGAGATTAGTTTAGCTATTATTATTTTAATAATTACACTACAGTATAAATTAATTCATAATTTTAATTACAATAAAATTATAATTTAAAAATCTCAAGCTATTATGCAAATATTACCGTTTAACTTATTTTACATTTTAATAAATAAATAATCAATATGAGTTACTAATCGTTTTTAGAAATAAAATGTCAATGTTCATTAATTCCTTAAACTAAATTTTATATTAAAATAATAAATTTGACGAATTTAATATTTTAATATAAATAAAAATTTAATAAATTATATACATAGGTACTATGTTATCTCAAAAAGAAAATTCGTATTCGTAGAAGATGATGAATTGTGGTTTTTATCGTTGAAATCCCATAGTTTCTTCTGATTCCAGCAGTTCAAAACTTTATTGTATTTTCATTATTCCACTCGAACGGCATTTTGGTTCGTACTTATTTAATAACAAGACGGCACGCACGTCCGTTCATCCAGGCGCTTGGCGCGAAGTGAGCGATGGAGCTGAATGTGAACACTCACTGCCGCTCGCGCTGCCCGTCCTTTGACTTCCGCGCGAAAAACCGACATTTGAAGGAGTGTAGGGCGGTGGCAGCGACAGCGGCAGTGTCAGCGCGAGTAGCCTGTTTACATACTGCCCTGCCCACTGCCCTGCTCACTTCCCTGCCCAACAGGGCTGAATGTAAATGGGGCATAAGAAATCAAAAACAAATTCGATCTTTCAATTTATCAAAATAATTTTATTTGACTACGATTCCCGCAGCCAACCGTGCGTACACTTGTTTGCGTGACTCATGTCAATGTGATAGTTCGATTCTATACCTATATCAATTTTGTAAACGCGTCCTTAAAAATCTCAACGTAAATACTGTGGCAAAAAGAGCGACACGTCTCTACAGCACCAGGCCTCGGCCGGCATTGACTGCACAGGCGTTTGCGCAAACATACGTACGTATTATTTCAGAAATAACAATACGCGATTTAAAAAAAAAAACTATTATTTGAACTAAAAAATTAAAACACTATAACGTTAATATGTTGAATGTATAAAAATCTGACAAAATATCAGAATGATTGCATGTATACTAGTATGGTTTTTACTAGTTAAAAGAAATTTTTAGAGGTATGTTTGTGATTTTTTTCTATCGTATTAAATCAGTGGTATCATTTTTTCAACACTCACACTATCTAACTAGCATATATCCTGGACAATATCATATATTTTTCTGGGTTTGTTTACTGCAGTGGATCATATACTTTGAGGCATTATAAAACTTGCGTTTAGACTGATGCCTCGTCTTAAGTAGCGAAATATTTGCTCACCATACGCATTGCTAGCAGCGCACGCAGCTCGCAGAAGGGGTTCTTATAAATTGCTCGATTCATTATAAAATTGTTTTTTTAATAAAACGTTTTGTACTTATATATGTATTGGTAATTTTTATAGCGTTTTATAAGACCACTGACATCACCCAGGATTTTCTTAAGATCTTTTTGCAAGCTATTAAGACAATCATTTTCACATCATTCTAAATCATTTCTCTCTGTCTATCTTTATGTCCGTGTCTCTGTCTAGCTATCTGTTTTACTGACTGTCTGTTCGTGCCAATCTTCTAAACGGCTGAATCGACGTTGATGAAAGGGGGACGCCCATTTTCGGATATGGAACGCCCAACAATGTGAATTTGTTAAAAAATTATATCTTTATTTATGGTTATTAATCGCGGTATTCATTTATCCTCAAACAATGGGAATATTTTTGCACAAATTAAAAGTACCGGAAACATAATAATAAAAATTAGGTAAATAATTATGTCATTAGTTTGTGAATAAAAAAAAAAGTGTTGCCAATCACAAAACACATTTAAAAAATCGATTCTCTTTTTCGATTGATTATTTACGGTGTCATCATTACAGTGCTAATATAATTTTTAAATAATTATGATGTTACGATAATTAAACAAGCGAATTACTAGCTGATTTCTAATGAATTCTTTAGAGAGTAACAAATGCTACGGCACAATTTAACTGTTAATCTTAACCGATCTTCTTTGAAAACAGATAAGAACTGTTATTCTTATCTGTTTTAAAGAAGATCGGTTAAGTTATTCTTATCTGTTTATAACAACACATTGAAAATTGAATCATGTTATGATAACGAAACAAGTTAGTTTCCAGCTGATTTACCATGAATCCTTTAACCTTTTGAGCGCCAAAGTCGCCTATACTTGACCAACACCTGCGGGCCCTGAGCGCCAACGACGTCTATAGTTGACAAAAAACCTGGCTCCGAAAAATATGAAATATAGATATTGGAAAATTATTACAGGTATTTTAATTCTACACTCCTCAAAATAGGAATAAACCAGCAACATGTGAGTATAAAAAACAAGTCTTCTAGAGCCACAAGTACTAAGAAACATTGAACTAATAAAAATGGATTTTTATCTAAGCAAATACTATGTCCAGCACGCCAAAGTCGTCTATGGTTGACCGCTAGTGTCAAACGCGGGAGGCATAGATTTCTTGAAAACTATCCAAAATTCAGCTCAATGGTGTTTTTTTTTCTATTATTATTGATATTTGAATAAAATTAAAGGTTATAAACATAAAACTATAATTAGCTACATGAATAAAAAAATGTTATCAAATTATCTTCGCATAATAAATCTAATATCTCAACTCTAGCGCATCTTTAGCGCGTCATCGAAAATCAGTTCACTGGGCACCGTGATCAAGGATAGACGACACCCTGATGACGTCATAAGTGATTACCGAGAAAAGTAGAGCAATGCAACATGAACGATTCCTCAGAACTCATTCGGATTTTGGAAAGCGTCGATGATGATGAATTTTGATTTTTGATTGATGAATTGAATTTTTGATTGATTGGTGAACAAATATGTTTATTTATTCCATGACCAAGATTTTAGTATTATAAGGCTGATTTACCTAGTGCGAATAATTATATACAATTGTTGATTAATGAATAATTATGTACCTTTTTTTAATAATAATACAAAATTACAATTAATGTTTTTTTTACTTAGGGTGTGAAGAGCAATTTTTCATTTTGTGTTGTGCCATTTTCTTTCTCAGTCTCAAAATCATCTAGCAGCATCAGCATCATATCAAATCCCCATTGTCATAAGAGTGTAAGACTTTTCTTCAGTGCGTCACTTGGCCTACGCCTTCCCCGACACATAAAATATTATGAATCGATGTCTGTATATTTCGGTTAGATCGATTTTGAAATCGATACACAACATTCTAAGAATGTTTCAAAAGGGAAGGTCAGCTACGCCGTTGTCGTCCAGTCGCGACAGTGTCGTCATTAGGATGGAGAGTAGTGCTAATGTTTACTACTATTTTATTGTTATTGTTTGTTTTTTATTTATGTTTATATGTACAAAGTACATATATAAAAAGAGTGGAAGACGGCACAAGATTAAATAAAACACACAGTTTATTAAGAGTCATTTATAGCATAAAAAAACCAACAAAAACAAGTTATTTCACATTATCGATATATCAACTCTTGGCAACACTATTTTGTTTTGGCGCTTTGGCGTACAGGACACGGTAATGCGTTTTTGGCGTGGCGCTCAAAAGGTTAAAGCTTAACAAAACGCAACTGCACAATTTTTATCAATTTCAAGACAAAAACAACCGTTGTTATCGGCTTGGTTGAAAACGTTAACAACCGCCTTCACATCTGTAGTTATGATAATTAAATAAGCGATTTAATAGCTGATTTACAATGAATTCTATGCAGTATAACATAACGCTACTGCACAATATAACTGTTATTCTTATCTTTTCTTAACAATACATTTAAAATGAAATCATGTTACGATAATCAAACAAGTGAATTTCTAGCTGATATACCATGAATTTTTTAGAGCTTCATAAAACACTACTGCAAAATTAACTGTTCTTAAAAATACACTTAAAATAGAATTTAAATAAAAAAGGAAAATACATTTTAAAAAGCGAGCAGAAGTTAAAACACCTCCAAGATTATTCTCTTTTTATGAAATTATTAATCGAATAATAATCGAATCGCTATGGATATTATGATGTTATGATAATTAAACAAGCGAATTACCAGCTGATTTACTATGAATTCTTTAGAGTACAATAAAATGCTACTGCACAATTTAACTGTTATTGTTATCTGTTTTAACAATACATTTAAAATGGAATCATGTTATGATAATTAAACAAGTGAATTTTTAGCTGATTTACCATGAACTGTTTAGAGCATAACAATACGCTACTCCACATTTTAACTGTTCTTAAAAATACGTTTAAAACATAATTTAAAAAAATAAAAGAAAATATATTTTAAAAAGCGTGTAGAACTGAAAGCGAAACTCAAATATTATTATTTTTTCATTTCATTACTAATCGAATACAAATCGATATCGTTTCGTTGTATTTATGTTAGTTATGTGGCAACATCAAATCTGACAGCTATAGGAAATATGTCATGCGAAATGAAACCACAATTCAACAAGTAAAAAGGTACTAGTGAATTCACAACTAAATAGTTGCCATTGTGTTATTTTGTTTGTTATTTTTCAAATAAATTCTCAAGAACTCATATGGAGTGAGATTGTCGATCACATTATAGTGTGACAACAGTTAAAAGTAAGTGTTCAACAGTTTTTAATTTATTAATTCTAGTGCTGATATTTGATAGTGATGAATGTATGAAATGATGAAGTTGTTTTATTTTTTAACATATGCACAAGCTATACCTGACAAACAAAATAGCTTATTTGTAACACGGCGATAAGATTAGCTAGCTAACACCAGATAGTTACGAAATGGACAATTTTTATCAAATACCAAGAAATAAGACAGTCGATTTTTAATTGTTTTTGGACTACTGGTAGGCAGTCAGTCCTTAATTATTAAATAATATAGGGCATTAAGTTTTAAGTAACATTTACCTATATTTGAGTTTAAAGTAAACAAATCTATTTTATTTTGTTCACTTTGTCTTATTTTTTTTATTTAATATTATTTCAGTTGCCATCGTCATCGCGTGAGTGTCATGATTGCGAAGAATTGATAAAGCAGCAACACGTTAAACTTTAGAACGGGAACCATCTGAATCATCTAGTCCATCCTTGTAGCAATCTAAAGTGAGTAATGTATTGAACCTAGAACAACAAAGCTTAGATCATACATCATACAATATACTGCTGCCTAATTTTGTAAGAGCACCACTCACACAAAATCAATGTTTTTTCCTGGTTGTAACAATTCCAATCAACTCACTGTTCCATCAGCATTGCGGGTATGTATTTTTGTGAATACAATTACTATGTACCTCCAGAATGTAGAATCAGTAACTACCATTTAAATAGTAACTCTTGGTATTTACTTTTAGAATTAATATATAACCATATTAAAACATTTAGTGTAGCACAAATTATAGATTTTTCTACATTATTGTAAGATAATATTTACCATCATATAGACTTTGAAAATATTTACAATATGCCCGAATATACTGTACATTATTATCTACGCTTATAAAAGGCACAATGCCAGTAAATTCTGTCTGAAGTGCCCAAAATGTCAAGTAAACATAGTGGATGCTTTGCACTTGCTGTATATTTGATGAAAGTAAGAACAGGAGATAGTGATGAATGCATATAGGCATTATTGCAAGTACCAAGAAACAAATTAGAGCGGCTCATGAATATGGCCCAAAAAATATTAAATCAGGATGTTGTTCCTATGAATTTTATCCATCGTTACCACTCTCTGTGCCAAATTCTATTCAGTAATTATGATATTATATCTGAGGCAAATAATTTCTTAGCTTTCCTAGATGATTTTGTTATCCAAAATCCTAACAACATCATAGGTCACACTGTGTATAGAAAAAAAGACCCATACAAACTGATATTTAAGCGGTGAATCTCACCATAATCCTTCACAGTTAGTTACCATGAGCAAATCTTTGTTACAGAGAGCATATGGGATCTGTGAGAACAAGCACCTGGCCGCGGAGCTTCAGCACGTCAAGCAGGTTCTGCACAAAATCAAGCTTCGGGTCCCACGTCTTCGTCACAGTGACCGAGTGAAGCCGACCGCAGTTGAGCGTGTGCCTGCTGTACTACCGTATGTCAAAGGTGTCACCCCAACCAGATAGACATACATTAGATTTGATAGACCACAAATCCTCGTTAAAGAACATTAATTCCTACCAAGGATGATATGTGAGGCTACTGAAATTAAAAAACATCCTAATTTCAGTAGAGAAGGCGGTTGGGTACTACCACCTGCTTGGGACACTATAATTAATAAAATTAAAACAAACCCCAAGCATACCACTGCAAGACTTAAAGATAGAGTAAGTTCAATCTGCGTAGATTAGACTATAAAAATAATAATAAAAAGCTGAAGGTACTCCATGTCCCAATACTGACATTGGGATGGCAGTCACCTCAGTACCCCGTGACCATGGGTGCTATAAAGCACCTGAAACGTCAGGAATTAATAATAATAATATAATAATAATATAGCCATTTATTTCCGAACTTTGGGGTTACATAATATTTGTGTTTGAGTTCCTATTGTAATACTAGTTAAAGTATGTCCCTCTGTTCGGTGTGCCTTTTGGCATAGGCCTCCAAAAGAAAAATCACGCGTCGGGAATTAAAAGTTAAAGAAATTAAAAGCAATAAAATTGGTAAAAGTAGTCGTTAAAAAACTGTATTTGTGAAAATAAAAAGCTTTATATCATAAAAATCCCGACTTTTTTTAAACCAATTCCTTAACCATTTCATTATTTTAATTGCATATTATCATTTCCATATGCTTTTATATGTGGGCACCCATGGCCGAAGTGTCTATGAACAGTGGGCATCCCCCTTTAACAAACGGATAAAGATTAATTTTTTTATAGGATTGGGTGACAAACGAGCACGCAGTCCATGTGATGATAAGCGGTTGCTGCAGTATATAGACATATACATCTATCCTTGATTACGAATCAAAATGCAGATGCGTTATCACCCGTGAGGACTAAGATGGAATGCGTCGTTTCCAGTAAAAAGGGTCTCCGGTTCCCTACACTCACCATACGAAACACAGCAGCATTAAGCTTCCATTTTACGATAGTACTTTATGAGATCGTGGCCCTTCCCCGGTCGATCCGACCCATTCGTGCTACAATTATACTACAAATATAACTGCGGCATGGATCTACCACGTATAAAAATTAAATTTCGGGAGAGGTCTTTAATTATACAATAGATTCCATCCATGCTTTGCTAAGGCGGCGCTCGTTATTAAATTTTTATTTAAAAATTCAAATTACTTTATTAACATGAAATGTAATGTTCCTTAGATTACCAAAATATTTAAAAAATGTCAATGATGAAAGAGTATTTAACAACATAATTATCTGTAAAGTTAATGAATGTACTAACAATGAAGTTAGTTTTATTTAGAAATTTTTTTGTTAATTTATTTATTTTATTACCTTTGAAAATCTTTCTGCTTGCAATCTTTTCTCTCTTTTTTAAGAAACTGTGGTGAATCACACCGGCGCTAGACCACCAAACAGTGACCATCACTTTTTTAGTGCTAAGTTTTACTTTAGAGCATTGTATAGGCACTGAACCAGGATCTCAAGGATCCTTATTCAGTACCTATACATTGACAACGTGCTGAGTTCAATTTTAAAACTAAATCCATGTTTCGTCGCAGCTAACAATGCTGTTCAAAATTCCCTCATGTGCCTGTTAAGCAGAGCAAGGTCCCCCCCGAACGGGTTCCAGCCTTGTCGTAGCGGGGGGGCTTAGTAGCCGTGGCTTGGTCTCCCACGGTGAACAAAGAGGAACCCACGTGGCTGGCCCGAGGTGAAGGGCCGGCCTGAGGTGGCCGCTCCGAGTGGGCTTGGGGAGCCCACTTCGGATGTGTGCTGGTGGACTGCAGCGAGTGGGGACTCGCGCACCCTCTACCGCTGCAGCCGAGGTGGAGTCGCGGAGGAAGAGGAGTGTTGGTATGGCGATGCGCCACTCGCCCTATCCTTCGCGACTCAAACGGGGCCGCACCGTTGATGCGGTGGTGGTGGGGCTGCGGGGGGAGAGGATTGTCGGTATTGCGAGGCGCCGCTCTCCCTACCCTCCGCAGCCGAATCTTGGTTGGCGGCGGAGCCATAGACCAGATCCGCCGCTGGGGTCGGGAAGGCTAGTACTTCTAAGTGCTCGTTTTTCCTGGCCCCATGGCCTTTGTGCATCGGACGCGGGGGCGTCTGTTGCACAGACGTAGTTGGAGGCCGTGAAGGAAGGCGCGCCATGTGTTCTGGTGCGCCTTACCTGGGAAGGAGAACGGGGAGGAATTTTCCTCTCCCGAGGAGGTGCTGCCATGGGGCGGCAGGCGCTAGTAGGGCCGCGGATGTGTGCGAAAGCGTTCCCGTAGCCCTGCCAATATGCGACAAAGGTGGAACACCATGGCGTTTTAGTCGGTGCGAGTCCGACATAACCCGTCCTTGCCCTCGCGAGGCGGGTATGCGTAGGCATTTCCCCATGCAAAAAAAAAATGCAGAGCAAGGTACGTCTCGACGCATACATCGCGCTTGCGATCATTGAGTTCATGGGGCCACCCATTTGTCAAGCGCTTTTACCTTGCCGATTGTGCGCAAATGGATCAATATTGTTTTGATGCTAACGTCGAAAGCTGCTTTATTGATGATTATTATCAATTTCCAAAATCGTCTTCAGTTCGTCGCAGTTGAGTATCGTTTTCGGATGACCACAGGGTTCGTTATTCAGATCGAAATTTCTAAAACAGAAGCGGGTTAACCAAATACCGGTTATGCGTTTGCTTGTGGTAGTATTCACCCCGTAAATTTCGTTGATGTTGCGTGCCGCTTGCGTCCATTTGCTACCACGACGATACCAATATTCCATAATTAGGTACTCGAATTTTTAACGTATCCATGATGTCGAAAAGTATTCAAATAATATATATATATATATATATATATATATATATATATATCGCTGGAGTACCTAAGCACTATGCTCAATGATCTCAATAGTGCCTCCCAACGGATAGGTCTTAAGATGAACATGGACAAAACAAAGATCATGTTTAATGTCCATGTCACATCTATGCCGGTAGTTGTTGGAAGCACTATACTCGAAGTTGTTGACGAGTACGTTTACCTGGGACAAATAGTCAGACTAGGTAAGTCCAACTTCGACCGCGAGATCAATCGACGGATTTAACTGGGCTGGGCAGCGTTCGGGAAATTACGACACATCTTCTCGTCAGGTTTACCTCAATCTCTGAAAACTAGATTGTACAACCAGTGCGTCTTGTCAGTGATGGCTTACGGATCTCAGACGTGGTCCTTCACTGCTGGCCGTATGAGGACGCTCAAGGTAGTTCAGCGAGCTAGGGAGAGGGCTATGCTCTGAGTTTCTCTGCGTGATAATCTCAGAAATGAGGCTATCCGCAGTAAAACCAGAGTGACTGACATAGCCCAACGGATTAGTGAGCTGAAGTGGCAATGGGCCGGCCATATAGCTCGAAGAACCGATTACCGATAGGGGAAGAAAGGTTCTCGAGTGGCAGCCTCGTACCGGTAGAGGTAGTGTAGGGCGACCCCCCACTAGATGGAGTGACGACCTGGTAAGATATCCAGGAAGTCGATGGATGCAGGTGGCTCAAGACCGTGATTTGTGGCATTACTTGGTGGAGGCCTATGTTCGGCAGTGGACTTGTGAAGGGCTGTAATGATGATGATGATATATAACATAAGAATTACATTTAAAAAACATAATTAAAAATTAGAATGCTTAGCCAAACAAAATTTACTTTGATTTGAAATTTCATAGATAATTTGATAAGCTATTATTTACCAAATTAAAAAATTGAAAAACGTAGCTTGTGAGTTCACTCCAACATATTTTTTTACATAAATAATAAAAAAGCAACATGCGGTTTACCACGAAGCTAACCTATGTGCCGTTAACTTCTAGTAGTAAGTAAAACCATTTACGCTACTAATTAATGTAATTCACACACGTCCTTAACTTAACAATTAAAAGCCAGGAAATAAATTGTTAAACACAAAGCCACTGACAGTAATTGGCAAAATAAACGTGTTATTTACATAGTTAACAAAATGTATACTAAAAAAGTTTTAATCTTATGGAATTATTAAAGGCTTAATAAAGCGCCCCGTTTTCTGAAAAAATCCGTTCGAAATTCAAATTAAACATTTTCAATAATATAAATAGTACTCACCAATTACCAAATTTTTTCATACTTAAGGGTTCAATATCATATGGCTCTGTGGAGGATTGACTTGGCAATGAGTTACAGCACCGGAAGCTGTTGATTCGTAACCCGTACGGAACATATATTTGTACGGTCTGCAAGTAATTATTCCGGACCTGGATGTTTGTCCTTGTGCAATTTATGTACCACTACCTCCACGTTACTGAAGAAAATCCTGGTCCGGCTTGTAGATAACGTTACTTAATAAATATGTTTACACAGATTACAAATAACTTTTGTGCACTTATATTTATATTCCGGTTTTTCTTGTCTGTTGATACGCTATTCAGACAGTCATTCATGACATCACTCGGACAAGCACGAGTAGGACTTGCGCTCGAAGGGCTCCGTATGAACTTAATTACTATTATATTTGTATTACACAGAATCTTAGCTTAATGCTGTTATGTTTCCTAAGGTAAGTGTAGCGAAGCGGAGATAATTATTTATATTGTATTTTTATATTGCACCACCTAACAAGTATTCACCGTTTTATTCCTTTACACCCTTGGTTGCCTGGAAGAGATCGCTATGTTCGCTACATAGCGATCTCTTCCAGGCAACCAAGGGCGCCAAATTGTACATGTAGTCTGCTCTTTGTTATGTTATTTGTAAATTTGTTTGTGGTGTACAATAAAGTTATCCTCCTCCTAAGAGGTAACTAAGCACCTAAACTTCATCACATCTGTTGACCATAGCATCTACTTACTATCAGGTGGACAGTGTGCTCATTTTTTACCTTTTAGTATAAAAACGATTTCATATTTTCCGGAAGTAATAGTGATATTTTCATATTTTTCGGAAATGACAGGTAAGCACCGAACACTGTCCTGACGAAAGTTTAGTCTGATTAAAGATGAAAATTAATTGTGTATTGGAAACAAGTTCTGCCATACATCGATCTATACCATGGTCGAAGCTCAAAACGCAAATGTACTAAAGTTTCCTTAATGTTTGCATTAATGACCGTGTAGTGGCGATGTAAGAATATCCACTACTCCGTAACTTCTTGTGGATGTCGCAAGAGGCGACAGAGCAAATCAGGAGATGGGCAGCAGCTTCTCCCTTATAACAACAAAAATAAAAAATAAACTAGGAGATCAATGGGGGGGGGGGCTATGATCTGTTGTGAACTTTAATAGTCTCTAACGGTGAAAACGATACAAATATTTTTTGAGATTTTACCTTGCTTCTTGTGAAATTTTATGATTCTAGTTCGACGAGAGTTATGTATGAATGATTTTGCGACTGTCTTAATAATATGTATCATAAATACACAAAAAATTCTGTTGTGTGCCCGTTAACATTTTGAATTTGTGGTATAAACCAACATTAATATTGTTACGAGCTTGAGGTTCGTGACAATAAAAATTGCCGATAAAATTACCTAAATTAACACTTTAATTTACTTTACACAAATTAAAGTTAAAAACACTAATAATTAGACACACTAATTCACTTTATTCCGCTCCGAAGCTTCGCTTTTCTCGCCAAATCAACACTGCTTCGATCGCATCTTGCAGCGCCTATATATTTAAATTAGCAAAGAAATATCCAGAATGTTCAAGTAAACACGCGCAAGGTACCGAGCGTTCGAGTTTCGACTAGGCGCTGTCGGTTGAGTAATTTGTGATGTCATTTTCTCAATGCTCCCCTCGCTCTCGTTCCTGACACTAGCTGGCGCTAGTGTATTGTCGATTTGAGCGTGTAACACTGCCCCCTCCTAAGACATGCTCGTCCCGAGCATTATCGGCCCCATAATAACGCGCCAAGCGATTCACATGGACGATCTTAGGAGTCCCTCTTGCGCCTTTCTGTAACGGCTCCGCAATGTCAAGGGCTGTTCTATCCCGTGGTGCACCAACATTGTACAATTTCGGTGCTCCTCTACTACGTGTCTGAGGTCCCCGCACGGCCGCACAACTTGTACATGTACGACACCAATCCTCGACATCGTCACGATAATGGACCCAGTAAAACTGTTCTCGGACCTTCAGTAGAGTTCGTTTAACTCCCAGATGGACTCTTGAACGACCATTATGGCACAGCTGTAAAACATTCGGCACTTTAGCTTTAGGGACAACCATTTGCAAACGACAGGTGTCCCTTCGACCATTGTCCCATTTACGGCACAGGACTCCATCCTGAATCAGCAAGCTGTCCCACTGGGCCCAATAGCTTTTCGTGGTTGAACTCATCGCTGAGACGTCCCTCCACTTAGGCTTGGTAGCACGGGCCTTCATCCATCCCAGAATCGGCTTGATGTCCGGATCTTCCTGCTGTGCATGTCGTAGGCTGTCCTTCCACCCGTTGCTGAGGTGGTCTGTCCTGAGCATCCTCACGGATACCACTTCCTTACTCCCTTGCCTACTACAATGGTTGCAATCTTCAGGACAAGGTCTTCTTGTCAATGCATCTGCGTTGCCGTGAGATTTTCCGCTGCAGTGTCTGATAGTAAAGTCGTATTCCTGCTGCTGCTGGGCGGTGCTGTTAGCCGCACTTCCTTTCTGAGACCGTTCACCTTCCCTTCCTAGGGTGTGCTTAGGGCAGCTGGACCGAAGATGGCCCCTTTCCCCACAGCCATAGCACCTAGGGCTGTATCTTTTATTGTGGTCGCGAACCGTAACTGCTGTAACCTCCCTAGCGTGAGGTGAACGATTATCCTGTCGCCGCCAGGCAGTGCCGTTAGCTGTACTACCCTCTCGAGATCGACCAACTCTCCTTTCCATGGTTAGTTTAGGGCAGCTGGATCGAAGATGGCCCTTTTCCCCACAGCCATAGCACCTTGGGCTGTATCCTTTGTTGCGGTCGCGAACTGTAGCGGCTACAACCTCCCTGACGCGATGGGAACGATGATCCTGCCGCACGGCTTCTACCTCCAGTGCATGGGCCAAGGCGTCCTTAAGCGTCTCGTGGTGCCCAAGCCTCACAGCAGCTCTGACTTCCAGGTCGCGGATGCCGTCGATGAATGTCTGCACCAGGTTCCCTTCAATGAGCGCAGGTACAGACCGGTAAGCTTTTCGCACCAGCTTCTCCACCTCTAGAGCCCACTGCTGCAGGTTTTCGTTAATGCGCTGCACACGATCTTTAAGCTGCGCACGAAAGACGTGTTCCAGGTGAGCGTCGCCATATCTCGCCTCCAATGCCTCAAGGAGTTGCTCATAAGTCACTTCCTCACCGAGAGCTTCCAGAACTGTTAAGGCCTGGTCGCGCAGGCCTAGTGTGAGCGCAGTCATGGCCTGACTTTTATTCCAGCCGTTCGCCTTCATAACAGCCTCGAACTGGATTTTGTAGGCTGACCAGGAAGAGGTACCGTCGAACGGTGGCACCTTGAACCCACGTAGCGAAGGTGTTGTAGCTACTACGGGAGCTGTAGCTCCATCTCCAAGTTTGAGTTCGTCCAGTGATTTCTTCATGTCAGCCATTACGTTGTCAACCCGATTGTTTACTTGGTCGATTCGGGTTTCAGCTTTCTCGATTCGGTTTTCAGCTTCCGACAGGCAGTTGTCATGGTGAGCAACCCTATCCTTCACCTCCTTTATCTCCTTCCCGAAGGTAGCGTGAAGGTCCTTCATGAGGAGCATCTGTTCCTCCTGTCGGCGGGCCTGTTCCTCGTGTCGGCGGGCCTGTTCCTCCTGCTGCTCTTTCAACTGACTGGCCTGTTCCTCCTGTCCGCGCTTCAGCTGCTCTTCGAACCGACGAGCCTGTTCCTCCTGTCGGCGGGCCTGCTCCTGCAGCATCACCATCAGGGCGCCCAAATCAGGTGATGCAGATGCAGGAGCTATTGACGGACCGGCCTCTGTTGCCGGCCGCTGGCCCTCCGACGTCTGCGGCGTTGCACCACTAAATCTTCGTTGGTCCGTCTCCTGCTGGCGTTGACTTCGGGTACGGACACCCTCCGTTTCCTCCTTAGGTAAAATCGGCATTATTTTATCCCACTTCTGACACCGATTGTTACGAGCTTGAGGTTCGTGACAATAAAAATTGCCGATAAAATCACCTAAATTAACACTTTAATTTACTTTACACAAATTAAAGTTAAAAACACTAATAATTAGACACACTAATTCACTTTATTCCGCTCCGAAGCTTCGCTTTTCTCGCCAAATCAACACTGCTTCGATCGCATCTTGCAGCGCCTATATATTTAAATTAGCAAAGAAATATCCAGAATGTTTAAGTAAACACGCGCAAGGTACCGAGCGTTCGAGTTTCGACTAGGCGCTGTCGGTTGAGTAATTTGTGATGTCATTTTCTCAATGCTCCCCTCGCTCTCGTTCCTGACACTAGATGGCGCTAGTGTAATGTCGATTTGAGCGCGTAACAATATCAATCTGTTCCTTTGACAAGGGCCTTGACAGAACGACAACAAAGTGATGGATTCCTATTTTTTCTATATTTAGCAGTCTGAAAATAAAAATATAATGATCCGTATATAGTAATAAGCATAAATAACTTTTGTTTATGTTAACTCTGTAGGAAATATGCAGGTCAGCATTGGACAATACATAAAAATAATTGCGCTTGCTTAAGACGAGGCTCTGGGCATAACACTGAATATTTGCCTTAAAAACTTGAACCAATTTTATCCGTTTTATAAACAGCAAAATATATACGCAAGTGAAACTAACAGAAAACAATTCGAACAAATATCCGAGGATTACGGACATTGAGTAAGAAATTGTGAACGGAAATCCAGGGTTTACTTAAGTGCTCGCGGTCCATGTAAAATCAATTGGTATAGTTATTTATAAACGTGTTATATTAGCGTTTATTTTTCCTTATAGATTAAAAATGATTTCCTTCTCTCTTCTTTATCGTCAGTGCAAGTGCAGAAGCCACTTCTGGAAATGAGCCCCCTCGTTATATAAAGGTTCTGAATATAGATAGGCGATTATAAATCGCAGGCGTCTCGCACTTTTGATGCTGCTCCCTATGGCCGGTCTAGAGATCCTTAACGTCTAGTGTGAAGGGGATGGTTAAACCATCATCTATGGAAAGATATTTACACCATTTCTCACGGTTGCCTTTTCAGACATCCTCGAGACGAAATGAATTGGTGCATTATCACAGAAGGTAATTAAAACAGGAGATGGGCAGCAGCTTCTTTCTTATGATTACAACTCAAAATAATAAAAACCTACAAAGCGTGGCAACTATGAAAATATCAATTGAGTGAATCTATGGGAGAGGTTTATGTACAGTAGTGAACTTTTATAGACAATGTAATGGATTGGCTTTGAAGCAGTGAATAGTCCATAGCGGCGTTGTCATTGCGACACAAAAGCGTAAGCTGATCTATCAAACATTGGAGCTTAAATCACACTATTGAAGTTTCCAAAACGACTGTGTATATGTTATAGCCAACTAGTTTAATTAGCCTTTCAGTTGACAGTCTAGCCTTTTTACTAAACGGCACCGTTCAATTAGAGCTTTAATGATATTCAGCCTACGTGTCTAATACAACATTGCACCTTTCTTGTAATAGTAATAGTATGGCCATATGAATGTACGCGGCTTTAGGGTGGTCCAATGGCCACCCCGGCCGCACCTTAACATACTGTCACTGAGGCCGCCATTTGAACGAAGCCTTTTAGTAAAAATACTAGACCGTTGACAGAAAGACTAATAAAGCTAGTCTCTGGCGTTACGAAACAATGCATTAGGTATTACTGTACTACATTCACGCTACTCGAATTTCTCTCACGGCTCATTCTACCTCTCCCTTTCATACAAGTACTGTCGCCTCCCGGCCGACTCGTGATGCCTCGCAATGTGCAATTTACACATGTTCAGCGTTGACAACATGTGGGGAATTCCCCAAATTTCGGGGAATTTTAAGTTGGTTGGGGATTTTTTGGGGATTGGTATTATTCGGAGAAAATGCGAAAAATGTGAAAAAATTGAAAATCATAGTCCGGGCCAAGTCTGAACCTTTTTTTTTAAAAAATCTAAATACTTATCTTAATATTTTTGTTAGGTTACTTATAAATATCGAATGACTTCCTTTTTTAATTATCTTCATTGCACCACATTTAATTTTCAAATTTATTTCGGCAACTTTTGTGCATCATTTAATGCTTTCCGTTATTTCATTTTTATAAAGCATAGAATTGCATGCATATAAATGCAGATACTGTGGTACTTTTTAATTGCAACTAGTTGAGGAATTGAAAATACTCCATGGATTAAAATTCTTGTTACAAAAACATGGAAAGTGTGAAAAAGTTTTCGGTAAAAAATAAATCCTATATAATTAGTTTGAAAATTGTTTCATTACTTTAAATAAAATTGATGGGAATCTGAGGGGAATCTGTTGAAGTTTTGTCTCCAAATTCGGGAGTTTGACATGGATTTTCGGAGTCTTTTTGCGAATACAATTACTATGTACCTCCAAAATTACTCTCGGGATTTACTTTTAGAATCAATTTATAATTCTATTAAAACATGTAGTGCAGAACAAATTATTGATTTTGCTACATTATTCAAAGATAATATGCGCCATGATATAGACTGAAAATATTCACAGTATGCCTGAACATACTGTACATTAATTATCTAGGCTTATCAAAGGCACAATACCAACAAATTCTGTCTAAAGTTCCAGACTGTCAAGTAAACATAGGGGTTGGTTTGCATTTGCTATATATTTAATGAAGGTAAGAACAAGAGATAGTGACAAATGCATATAGGCATTATTGCAAGTGCTAAGAAACAAATTAGAGCAACTCATGAATATGGCCCGCGAAATATTAAATCATGATGTTGTTCCTATGAATTTTATCCATCGTTACCACTCTCTGTGCCAAATTCCATTCAGTGATTATGATATTATATTAGAGACAAATAATTCCTTAGCTTTCCTAGATGTTTTAGTCATCCGAAATCCTAACACCATAGGTCACACTGTGTATAAAAAAAGATCCATACAAACGCATATTTAAACGGTGAATCTCACCATCATCCTTCACAGTTAGTTAACGTGGGCAAATCTTTGTAAAAGAGAGCATAAGGGATCTGTGACAGCAAACACCTGGCCGTGGAGCTTCAGTACGTCACGCAGGTTCTGCACAACATCAAGCTTCCGTTCCCGCGCCTATGTCACATTGACCGAGTTAAGACGGCCACAGTCGAGCATGTGCCTGCTGTACTACCGTAATGTCAGGAGTATCACAGACAAGATTGGCTAAATTTTGAAGCGAGATTCTATTAGAACATTCTACAAGTCGCCAAAGAATATTAGTCAGTTCTTAAAACCGATCAAGTGTCATATTCCTCTACAAGATGCAGGAGTGTACAAGCTTAATTGTGAATATGGTCCCGCATAAAAGACATATAGCTGACGTTAAGCAGATATACATACATCAGATTTGATAGACCACAAATCCTCGCGAAATAACCTTAATTCCTACCAAGTATGATATGTGAGGATGTAGAGAAGGAGACTGGGTACTACCACTTGCTTGGGATACTATAATTAAACTACAGTAAACCCAAGCATACCGCTGCAAGACTTCAAGACACAGTAAGTTTTATCTGCGTAGATTGGACCATAAAAAATATTTAAAAAACTGAAGGTACTCCATGTTAATAGTGACATTGGGACGTCAGTCACCTCAGTCCCCCAAAAGCACCCGAAACGTCGTGAATTAAAAATTAAAGAAATTAAAAGCAATAAAAGCGGTAAAAGTAGTTGTTAAAAAACTGTATTTATGAAAATAAGGATTTTAATATTTTGAAAATCCCTACTTTTTTAAACCAATTCCTTAACCATTTCATTCTTTTAATTACATATTATCATTTCCATATGCTTTTATATGTGGGCACCCATGGCCGAAGTGTCTATGAAGACTGGGCATTCTCCTTTACCTACTAAGATTTGCTGGCGAAATAAGAATCAGAAACTTGAATCACAATAAAACTTGCAAGTAATTTTTGATGATTTTCACGTACCTACCTCTTTTTATATTCAAAGTTTTGGATGGATTAAAAACGGAAAGTCAAAATAAAGTAAAAGAGTTATTTTTAGATTTATTCTGATAGATTAAATAAATGTCGATAATATTTGAAATTGATTTAAACTAATAAATTATTCAGTATGATTTCATTTCTATTTTCTAGTACGAAATCAAAGATAACGATAAAATAGTGTTTATAGTTGTGTAAGTGAGTACCTAGTTATTATTATATATTTTGCATGATCTCGAAGTACATAATCACAAACACAGTGAGTGTTACTCGAATACTCTTCACTTGGCCTCTTTTCAGTATACCGCCAATTTGGTCGACAAACTCTCGTCTAGGAAAGGCCCTTTCCTACCTTGCCACTCACTTCTGCAACATACATTTGCTTTGTCATTTTTTTCTCATTCATTCTTTCCACGTGTACAATCCACGGAAGCATATCTTTCTTAATCCTCACAACATCTTTGAAACCGTATTTTTCTCTTATCACACAATTTCTCACGCTGTCATTCATAGTATATCCTAATATATTCCTAATGACCGCATTTCTACAGCATAAATCTACTGCACTTTTCTATGGTAGTGAAGTTTTATTCTAGTAGAAGAACTTCACTACCAAGACATATTAAGGCGGGAACTAACATTGTGAATTTACTCAGTGACCTGTATTCACTACACTCACCCTACGAGTATATATAAAAACTACCCTTTTATTCTTATTTCAAATATCGTATTAGATTCTTCTTAAAAGAAGGCGATGGACCACCGTCGTACTTGCGTTCACTTTCTTTCTCCTTTATTTTTTTTATCAATCTCTAAATATTCTTAAAATGTTCTTGAACATGTAGTTTTTCTTGCCCGGAAATGCGGTAAATGTTTAATTAAAATGCAAATAACAATTCAGTAGTACTGGCAAAGCTAACTAGAATTACTCATATTGTTAATGATTTAAAATAATTTAAGAAGAACTCCCTGTTTCTGAGCAACTTCAGTGTCACCTGAGTCTATTGGTTAAGGCCGCCTTTGAAGTGCAATGCGTACTATTGGTGAAAAACGTTACCTCGTCCCTACAATTGTCAAGGCAATATTGTTGTCGCTCAAACTGTTTCATTTTATTTCATTGTTTATAAGACAAAAATAAAAATACGTTGCTAAAATGACAGTACAAATAATGAGCATTTTTGCTACACATTTTAGAAACAACGAAAATTTTAGGAGAAAATATATACGTCCAATCTTAATATGTTAAAAGAGTAAACTTATTATTAATGAGAAACGACGTCTCGGGCACCAACCCAAAGCTAAATATGTATACTAATTATATTTATATTTGCCGAATAGTTTATAATTTCAGATAAAAATAAATATATGTTCTTAATATTACCGTAAAAATAATAAGCATTCACATTTGATATAACTTTTACAAACTTTTATTATAAATTGTCTACATGGTACAAGTTTAAAAATAGCGATTTTGTATCAATTTTATGATTCTTTTTATCGTACCATTTATTGTGATTCATGTTTGTGTCTTCATGCGACGCTTGAAATTGTCCAATTTCATATAATTATTTGATTTCGGTGCATAGTAATATTTTCGCACTTACATACTTACATCGCCTTAATATTTAAATATAATATAATAACTCTTATGGACAACAGTGTACCGGAGCCTTTACTATAAAATATATTATTTAAATATATATAAATATAAGACCGCCTTTTGTTTTTCTCTTTGTTTGTTTCTTGTTATGTTGTATTTTTTAGTGTTCAATAAAGGGTATTGTATTGTATTGTATATTATAAAATAATATATGAAACTATGGCTTATCGAAATCACTTAAAATCTTACGGTAACGGATTATTTTATGTAATATGGGTGACTAACGATGATGTAGCCCATAGACATATTACTACATTTATCTTCAATTTAGAATAAAAATGCTGATGCGTTGTCACCTCTGAGGACTGAGATGTAATGTCTCATTTCTAGTAAAAAGTGTCTCCGGTTCTCTATACTCATCATACGAAACACAGCAGCATTAAGCTGTTATTTTACACTGGTATTTTATGAGAGCGTGGTCCTACCCTGATTGAACCGACCTATTCGTGCTACCAATACCATAATATAGCTGCTGCATGCCTATACCACGTGTTTATATTTTTGGGTTATGTAAAGGGCGTAATCATGTTTATGAGGTACATGAAAATTTTTTATAAGATTGTCGTGATAGTCATTATAATATTCCATACCAATAAATACAATATAACAAGAACACTTGTGAGTAATGTCGCCCAAGTTCCAAACGTCTGAGAAAAAGATGAAGAAGAGCAGAGCTACTTTTAAGATAGTTACGTTTGACTGTAGAAACGGTAGGTACATAGTCATAATTGATTGCTTCGAGTTATAATGTAGTTAGTTCTTTATTAATTTAAGTTTTAAGTTAAGCAAAAATAAATTTAATAAATAAATTATTTTTGCGGACTGTATGACGTACGATTGTGGTGTTGCTCCATAATCTAGTCACGCTGCATTTCTTAATCGAAAATACATGTAGATATTAATAACACTTATGTAAAACCGGCACGCGAATCTAAACTAATTAACTTAGCCTTATTCTATTCATTATATATGTCCTATTCAATCATCACAAATGCTTAGATATACTCTAAACAGAGACCTTTTAAAGGGAGCTGCCTACTTGCACAATTGACGATTAGTCCATGGCTGGGCAGGCGGGTCATATATTGATTGCATCATAAGGGGAGATATGTGCCATAGTTGCCACGTTTGACTAGCGGTTTTTATAATTATTTTATAATTGTTATCAGGAATGTAGCTTCTCAAATTCTGTTTTATTTCCCTCAAAACTAAAATACGTAGTGGAGGATGTGTATAATAAATCTAATACACGTCGAAAGTTTTGTTAGATTTGGTTAACGGTGTGTTTATGAATAACTAACTGGAGTTAAAACAAATTCAAAGTTTAGCAACGGATCGTTACAAAATGTTTAAACAGTAAGAGTTGCGTTAGTTTAATTTGTTAATAATTGGTGACCAGTTACTAAATAATTTATATGCTATATATATATATATATATATATATATATATATATATATATATATATACCTCACCGGCACGGAAACTTGGCCACTCGTGAATTTGCTGATTATTTGCACTGAAACGTTTTTTTAACAGTAAATTAAGGGTAGATGCATTCAATAAGTGTCTCTAATGGTTTTAGAACATAGAAATTTAATGTTTACTTCACCGAAATTTTTCTTTTCAAGATAACATGTTTTCACTAAAATTAACATCTTTCCATTGTCACTTTAAAAACACTACAAAGTTAAAAATTAAGTCTGTTTCTTTATTGTCTATCAGTTTTAATATCGGGTGTTTCCTCCTCTAGCCCTGATAACCGCTTGCATTCGATCTGGCATGCTTTGAATGATGTTTCTGACATCAACTTGCGGTATGCTGTCCCAAGCGGCCAGCGCTGCATTTCGGAGCTCATTTAGAGTTTGTGGCGGTTTGGAGCTGGACTTTATCTTTCTTTTGAGCATACCCCATACATGCTCAATTGGATTTAAGTCCGGGCTACGAGCTGGCCACTGTAATTTTTGTATTCCAACCTCTTCCAGATATTCCTCTACACAATGTGCGACGTGCGGGCGTGCATTATCGTGCATGAGGAGGAATTGGTCGTGTCCAATGAATCCCGAATAAGGCATTACGTGCTCCTGAAGAACTTCCTCGATGTATCGAGTAGCTGTAAGCCGATTATCGACGATGACCAACTCTGTACGCGCGTCGGAACTTACACCTCCCCATACCATTATTGAGCCTCCATGGAAACTCACAGTTTGGGTGGTGGTAATGGGTAGAAACCTCTCTCCTCTTTTTCTCCACACTCGTTCTCGACCGTCTGGAGCACGTAAAGCTATTCGACACTCATCTGTGAACAACACTCTAGCCCATTGCTCGTGGGTCCAATTGACATGTTCTCTTGCGAACTGAAGTCGGGCTACTCGGTGCTGTCTGAGAAGTGCTGGACCTCGTGCTGGTCTACGAGCTTTTAAATTCACTTCCTCCATTCGTCTTCTCACCGTACGCTCACTAACATTAACGCCTCTTGCGATTTGGAGCCGCTGGCGTATCTCAACAGCGGTCAGGTAGCGGTTTCTCAAAATCTCCATAACAATAAAACGATCGTCCCGGGCCGATGTGCACCTTACGCCCCCACTGCCTGGCCTGCGGGTGTAGCGGCCTGTCTCCTGGTATCGTTTCAGTGAATACTGCATTGAGGACCGTGGTACGTTAAGCACAATAGCAACTTCACGCTGTGTCAGCCCTTGGTCAATTAATGCTACTGCTTGTGCAACTTGTGCTGGTGTTAATGGCATTTTTATTGGCTTTAAAGCACCTTTAGTTATTTAATTAAGACACAAGATCACAATAATTGAATAACCTTACAGTAAACTTTTCACAACACACAAATTTAAAACGTGAACTTAGTCGCTCAAATGACCCGATTCAACTAAAAATTAAAGAATTCGTCACGGTGCACTTAAACATAATGAATTACCCTCTTGAACTTGAGGGTAAACATTTTTTGACATACTTGCATAACAAACATTCATCAGAAACACTTAACTCTTTTGCTATCGCGAGATAACCGCTTGGCCAAGTTTCCGTGCCGGTGAGGTATATATATATATATATATATATATATATATATATATATATATATATATATATATATATATATATTCTGGAAAGCTCTCCCCTCGCTCCGTTACTCGACACTAGATGGCGCAAGAACTAAGCTTCTGGAAGCTGACTCTCCAACTTTCGGCGCTTTGTCGATTGGTGCGCGTATTTACTTGAATGTTCTGGATGATTCGGTACTAATGTGTATTTATAGGCGCTGCAAGGTGCGATGGGGGAAGTATTGAATTTGGGGAGACAAGCAAAGCTTCGGAGCGGAATAAAGTGAATCAGTGTGATTAATTTTTAGTGTTTTAATTTTTAATTAGTGTAAAGAAAATTAAAGTGTTAATTTAGGTATTTCTATCGGCAATTCTTATTGTCACGAACCTCAAGCTCGTAACAATTGGTGTCAGAAGTGGGATAAAATCATGCCAATTTTACCTAAGGAGGAAACGGAGGGTGTCCGTACCCGCAGTCAAAGACAGCATGAGACGGACCAGGGGAGATTTGGTGGTGCAACGCCGCAGACGTCGGAGGGCCAACTGCCAGCCACGGAGGCTGCGGGCCCGTCAGAAGCTCCTACATCTGCAGCACCTGACTTAGGTTCTGGGATGGCGATGCTACAGAAGCAGCTGCAGCGCGGACGAGGGGAACAGGCCCGTCTGTTGAAAGAGCAGCAGGAGGAACAGGCTCGCCGACAGGAGGAACAGGTCCGTCAGTTCAAAGAGCAGCTGCAGAGTGGACAGGATGAACAGGCCCGTCGGTTGGAAGAGCAAATGCTCCTCATGAAGGACCTTCACGCTACCTTCGGGAAGGAGATAAAGGAGGTGAAGGATAGGGTTGCTCAGCATGATAACCGCCTGTCGGAAGCTGAAACCCAAATCGCGAAAGCTGAAACCCGACTCGAGAAAGCCGAAACCCGAAACGACCAAGTGAACAATCGGGTTGACAACGTGGTGGCTAACGTGAAGAAAACGCTGGATGACCTCAAACTGAGGGATGCAATTACAGCTCCCGTAGTAGCTGCAACACCTTCGCTACGTGGGTTCAAGGTGCCACCGTTCGAAGGGACTTCTTCCTGGTCGGCCTACAAAATCCAGTTTGAAGCTGTTATGAAGGCGAACGGCTGGAATAAAAGTCAGGCCATGACTGCTCTCACACTAGGCCTGCGCGACCAGGCCTTAACAGTTCTGGAAGCTCTCGGTGAGGAAGTGACTTATGAGCAACCCCTTGAGGCACTGGAGTCGAGATATGGCGACGCTCACCTGGAACACGTCTTTTGTGCGCAGCTTAAAGATCGCGTGCAGCGCATCAACGAAAACCTGCAGCAGTGGGCTCTAGTGGTGGAGAAGCTGGTGCGAAAAGCATACCGGTCTGTACCTGCGCTCATTGCAGGGAACCCGGTGCAGACATTCATCAACGGCATCCGCGACCTGGAAGTCAGCGCTGCTGTGAGGCTCGGGCACCACGAGACGCTTAAGGACACCTTGGCCCATGCACTGGAGGTGGAAGCCGTGCGGCAGGATCATCGTTCCCATCGCGTCAGGGAGGTTGCAGCAGCTACAGTTCGCGAACGCAACAAAGGATACAGCCCTAGGTACTATGGCTGTGGGGGAAAGGGCTGTCTTCAATCCAGCTGCCCTAAGCGAACCCTAGAAGGGAAGGTGAACGATCTAAGGAGGGTAGTGCGGTCAACAGCACCGCCCAACATCAGCAGGGAACGAGTAAAAGCCAGAACTGCGGGGCGGGTGCTGACTGATGTTAAAAGAGCCCCAAGGATCTCGATCTCACAAACCCATGATGGGAAAAGTCTAATCATCAAGGGCGAGGTCAACGGAATGCCGTGTAAACTGACCATAGACACTGGAGCCTCTCGCACGGTTGTTAGTTCCCAACTTATAAATCAGTTCTTTGGGGACTCCGCACACAACCGAGAACGCATTAATTTGATAACAGCCACCGGTCAGCGTATACCCGTCCGTGGAGAGAAGGAGATGGAGTTAAAGCTAGGCAACGTGATCTACCTGCATAATGTCATCGTGGCTGATATAATGGATGACTGCATTCTGGGCCTATACTTTATGAGGAATAATTGTTGTGAGATCGACGTTAAGCAAGGTGTTTTGATATGTGGACAGGAGGAATTTTTTATGGAAGGTGCGTTACCAGGGAACGTGTACAGCATTAAGAAGATTGGTCTTCCGCCGAGATCGGAAACGATTGTTCCGGTTAGTCTTCCCCGAAACGCTGGGCAAGCTCACCGTTGTGTACTTGTGGAAAGGGTAAACAATGACCTTCCATGGAAAGTGGCTCGAACCTTGGTCAGAATCACTGACATCTCAGGAGTACGTGTGCTGAACCTTTGCGACCGGGAACAGATTATAGAAAAAGGCACACTGGTTGGTACTTCTGAGGAAGTGGATTGGTTACGTCGGTGCCAATATCTATCGAGTGAGACCTCCAGCAAGGATGCACAAACGAGAGTGACCACACTTTTGGAAGACTGTCGCAGCGTTCTCTCCCCGACCGAAATGGTCAAGGCGAAGAAGTTGTTACTCAAGTATGATGTATTCTCATCAAACGATGCTGACATAGGAAAGACTGGCTTAGTTCAACACAAAATAAACACAAGAGAAGAATTGCCTATCTGTCAGCGACCAAGAAGATTGCCGGTAGCACGTGAAAAGTGGAAACCATGAATGAAGGAATGGTGAAGGATGGTGTTATTGAACCTTCCTCTAGTCCATGGTGTTCACCAGTGGTGCTGGTAAAGAAGAAGGATGGTAGCATGCGGTTTTGTGTTGACTACCGCCGTCTGAACGACGTTACGAAGAAGGACAGCTATCCCTTGCCGAGAATTGATGACACGCTGGACATGCTTACAGGAATAAAGTGGTTTAGCATGCTGGATCTAAAAAATGGCTACTGGCAAGTTGAAATTGACCCTAAGGACAAGGAGAAAACTGCGTTCTCGACGGGAAAGGGTCTGTGGCACTTTAAAGTAATGCCGTTTGGGTTGTGCAATGCTCCAACAACGTTTGAAAGGCTGATGGAACTTGTACTTACCGGGCTAATTGGCGATGCCTGTCTGGTCTACTTGGATGACCGTGGATGATCGTGGGCCTTACGTTTGAGGAACACCTTCAAAACCTGGACGAGTGCTCAGATTCAGAGAGCCAACCTCAAGTTGAGTCCGAAGAAATGTTCACTATTCAAACGGCAAGTTAACTTTTTGGGATATGTAGTATCGGAAGAGGGCATCCGCACGGATCCAGAGAAATTCGCCGCTGTCAAGGGTTGGCCGGTTCCAAAAGACAAGACGCAGGTTAGAGCATTTTTGGGTTTGTGCTCCTATTACCGGCGGTTTGTGAAGAACTTTGCAGATATAGCCAAACCTCTGCACAAGCTAACCGAGGAAAAGCGACATTTCTGCTGGGACGAAAGTTGCGATATCGCATTCCAGGAGCTCAAGGACCGTCTGTGCAAAACACCTATTTTGGGATACCCTGATGTAAGCAAAGAATTTATAGTTGACACAGACGCAAGTGATATGGGACTTGGCGGTGTGTTGTCTCAACGGAATGGTGACCAAGAGGTCGTGATAGCGTACTTCAGCAAGTCATTGTCAAAACCGGAAAGGGACTATTGTGTCACAAGACGCGAATTGCTAGCTGTGGTAAAGTCGTTGCAGTATTTTAGCAAATATCTTTTGGGGCGGAAATTTCACTAACGAATTGACCATGCTGCACTAAAATGGCTATTACAGTTTAAAAATCCAGAAGGACAAGTTGCGAGATCAATTGAACTACTGCAGGAATACGACTTTGAGATTGAACATCGCAGCGAGAAATCTCATGGCAACGCAGATGCATTGTCAAGAAGACCTTTTCCTGAAGATTGCAAACATTGTACTAGGCAAGAGAGTAAGGAAGTGGTATCCTTACTCTCTTGCCTAGTACAATGTTTGAGGATGCTCAGGGCAGACCACCTCAGCAACGAGTGGAAGGACAGCTTACAACGTGCACAGCAGGAAGATCCGGACATCAAGCCGATTCTGCAATGGATGAAGGCCAGTGCTCCCAAGTCCAAGTGGAGCGACGTTCCAGCGATGAGTTCGACCACTAAAAGCTATTGGGCCCAGTGGGACAGCTTGCTCCTTCAGGATGGAGTTCTGTTCTGTGTCCTAAATGGGAAAATGTTCGGGGAGACAGCTGTCATTTGCAAATGGTTGTCCCTAAAGCTAAAGTACTGGATGTTCTACAGCTGTACCATAATGATTGTTCAGGAGGCCATCTGGGAGTTAAACGAACTCTACTAAAGATCCGACTACGGTTTTTTTGGGTCCACTGTCGAAACGATGTCGAGGACTGGTGTCGCAAATGTACAAGTTGTGCGACCGTAAAGAGACCCTAGTAGAGGTGCATTGAAGTTGTATAATGTTGGTGCACCATGGGAGAGAATAGCCATTGACTTGGCGGGGCCGTTTCCAGAGAGTGAAAGCGGTAACAAGTATTTCATGGTTGTGATGGATTACTTCACTAAGTGGCCAGGAGTCTTCGCCGTTCCAAATCAAGAAGCTTCAACAGCTGCAGATAAACTAGTTCATGAAGTCTTCTGTCGTTTTGGAGCACCTTTAGAGATTCACAGTGATCAAGGAAGGAATTTTGAGTCTCAAATATTCCAGGAAACTTGCCGAGTTATGGGTACTCATAAAACAAGAACGACTTCTTATCACCCGCAATCTGATGGAATGGTAGAACGATTTAATCAGACATTGGAGAGGTATCTAGCAAAAGTTGTAGACAACCGGCAACTGTGCCGTGTAGTGGCGGTTAAGAATATCCACTACCCCATATCTTCCGGTGGGTGTCGTAAGAGGCGACAGAGGGAGACAGGCAGGAGATGGGCAGCAGCGTCTTCCTGATGACAACTGTGACGTAATAAAAAACTGCGGTTGCCAACCCGCTCGCCAAGCGTGGCAACTATGGCAAATACCCCCCAATGAATAAATACACAAACAGACGGCCCCCAGTCCCCGGCGGCCCCGCTATTCCTGGCTACGGTGGCGACCATGGTAACGGCGGGGCAGGGGGTGCTAAGAATCTCCGGTGGAGGTTCGGTTGCCACCTACGACGACTCGACCTGGCAACATATAACGCACGCACCCTGAGGACTGACGAGAAGATACTGGAGCTGGAAGAAGAGGTAAACAAGTTGCGCTGGCATATTATTGTATTATCCGAGGTCCGAAGAGAGGGGGAGGACACGGCAATCCTCGAGTCCTGCAACTTGTTCTATCACCGGGAGGGCGACCATCTGTCCCAAGGAGGTGTCGGATTTATCGTCCACAAATCTCTCGTCAACAACGTTGTAAAGATTGGGAGTGTGTCGACGAGGGTCGCGTACCTGATACTCAGAATCACCAAACGGTATTCGCTGAAGGTCATTCAGGTTTACGCACCAACCTCGGCACATCCCGATGAGGAGGTGGAGGAAATGTATGAGGATATTTCCAGAGCCATACATTCCTCCAAAACCTACTACACGGTGTTGATGGGAGACTTCAACGCAAAACTGGGCACAAGAGAAAGCGGTAAGCTGAAGGTAGGGAAATTTGGAGTAGGGCAACGGAACCGAAGGGGCCAGCAGCTGGCCGACTTTATGGAGAAAGAGGGACTCTTTATGATGAACTCTTTCTTCCAGAAGCGGCCCCACAGGAAGTGGACCTGGTCGAGCCCCGACGGTTCGACAAAAAATGAGATTGACTTCATTATGACGACCAGACGCCAACTGTTCAGTGATGTCTCAGTGATCGCAAGGGTGAAAACTGGCAGCGATCACCGAATGGTTAGAGGCACACTGAACCTAAACGTTAAGTTGGAGAGGTCTCGTCTAATGAAGTCAACGCTCCGTCCCCCTCGTGCTCTAATCCAGAATCCCGAAACCTTTCAGCTCGAGTTACGTAACCGCTTCCAGTGCCTAGAACATTGCAATGCAGTGGACGATATGAACGACAAGCTCGTGGAAACTGTCCATGCGGTCGGAGCTAAGTTCTGCAAGACCCGCCGCAGAAGAACACAAAAACTCTCCGATCACACTCTTAATCTCATGGCTGTTAGACGGGAGATGAGGCTGCAATCGTCAACAGATTTGACAGCATACAGGCAACTGAACAGACAGATCTCCAAATGCATACGGCGAGACTTACGCAACTTCAATACTTCTCGTATTAAAGAAGCGATCGAGCGGAACCAGGGCTCCAAAGTCTTTGCCAGAGATCTGTCTGCCAGAAAGAGCCAACTGTCAAGGCTGAAGACTGAGTGTGGCAACATCGTTTCCGGGACACCTGAGATTTTGAGTGAGATTGAGAGGTTCTATGGGCAGCTGTACACATCATCGTTGGAGCCACACGCAAGTGTGAGTAACGATCCAAGAGCAAGTCTTATCCGACACTATTCCGATGATATCCCGGACGTCAGTCTAAGCGAGATTAGAATGGCTCTCCAGCACCTTAAAAACGGCAGGGCCCCAGGCGAGGATGGAAGTACAGCGGAGCTTCTGAAAGCGGGTGGAACACCGGTACTTGAAGTCCTTCAGAAGCTCTTCAATTCCGTCCTCCATGGTGGCACTACTCCAGAGGCGTGGAGCAGAAGTGCGGTGGTCTTGTTCTTTAAGAAAGGCGACAACGCTCTCTTAAAGCACTACAGACCGATTTCCCTTCTGAGCCGCGTCTACGTGCTGTTTTCGAGAGTCATTACGAATCGTCTCGCACGCAGACTTGACGACTTCCAGCCTCCCGAACAAGCCGGTTTCCGAAAAGGCTTCAGTACCATAGACCACATACATACCCTGCGGCAGATTGTACAGAAGACTGAAGAGTACAATCTGCCACTTTGCCTGGCGTATGTGGACTATGAGAAAGCCTTTGATTCCGTCGAAATTTGGGCGGTGCTACAGTCCCTTCAGCGGTGCCAAGTTGACTGTCGGTATATCGAAGTGCTGAAGTGTTTGTACAGTAGGGCTACGATGGCTATCCGAGTACAGAACCAGAGCTCGAAACCTATCCAACTGCAGAGAGGTGTAAGACAGGGTGACGTCATATCCCCGAAACTCTTCACCGCTGCATTGGAAGACGTTTTCAAGCTACTGGACTGGAAAGGATACGGTATCGACATCAATGGCGAGTACATCACTCACCTTCGATTTGCCGACGATATAGTCCTTATGGCAGAATCGCTGGAGGACTTAAGCACTATGCTCAATGACCTCAATAGTGCCTCCCAACGGATAGGTCTTAAGATGAACATGGACAAAACAAAGATCATGTTCAATGTCCATGTCACACCTATGCCGGTAGTTGTTGGGAGCACTATGCTCGAAGTTGTTGACGAATACGTTTACCTGGGACAAATAGTCCGACTAGGTAAGTCCAACTTCGACCGAGAGGTCAATCGACGGATTCAACTCGGCTGGGCAGCGTTCGGGAAATTACGGCATATCTTTTCGTCAGGTATACCTCAATCTCTAAAAACTAGATTGTACAACCAGTGCGTGTTGCCAGTGACGACTTACGGATCTGAGACGTGGTCCTTCACTGCTGGCCGTATGAGGACGCTTTAAGGTCGCTCAGCGAGCTATGGAGAGGGCTATGCTCGGAGTTTCTCTGCGTGATAGACTCAGAAATGAGGATATCCGCAGTAAAACCAGAGTGACCGACATAGCCCAACGGATTAGTAAGCTGAAGTGGCAATGGGCCGGCCATATAGCTCGAAGAACCGATAACCGATGGGGAAGAAAGGTTCTCGAGTGGCAGCCTCGTACCGGTAGGCGTAGTGTAGGGCGACCCCCCACTAGATGGAGTGACGACCTGGTAAGACATGCAGGAAGTCGATGGATGCAGGTGGCTCAGGACCGTGCTTTGTGGCATTACTTGGGGGAGGCCTATGTTCAGCAGTGGACTTGTGAAGGGCTGTAATGATGATGAACCGGCAACGAGATTGGGATAAGCACATACAACCGTTTTTGCTGTCATATCGAAGCGCTGTTCACGAAAGTACGTCAGTTACACCAGTTTTCGCAAACTTTGGAAGAAAATTACGGCTGCCTGCAGAACTGATCACCGGGATACCACCTGATGCCCCACGCAGCATAACTGATTATGCAAATGACTTGCGGAACAAAATGAATGACATTTATGAGCACGTCAGACAATCGGGCCAGCAAATGTCTGAAAAGATGAAAACCCGGTATGACCGCAAAATGAACAACAAAGGGTTCGACGAAGGTTCACTAGTGTGGTTGAACAATCCGGTCCGCAGCAAAGGAAAATCTCCTAAGCTTCAAGCTAAATGGGACGGCCCTTACCGGATTGTGACCAGGATCAACGATGTAACCTATCGGATATAGAAGGGCGCAAGGGGGACTCCTAAGATCGTTCATGTGGATCGCCGATAATGCTCGGGACGAGCATGTCTTAGGAGGGGGCAGTGTTACGCGGCTAAGTTGACATCTGGCACTAGCGCCATCTAGTGTCGGGTAACGGAGCGAGGGGAGAGCTTTCCAGAAAATGACATCACTAATCTTTCAACCGACAGCGCCATCTGTTGTCAAAACGAAGAACTAAGCTTCTGGAAGCTGACTCTCGAACTCACGGCGCTTTGTCGATTGGTGCGCGTATTTACTTGAATGTTCTGGGTGATTCGGTACGAATGTGTATTTATAGGCGCTGCAAGGTGCGATCGGGGAAATATTGAATTTGTCGAGACAAGCGAAGCTTCGGAGCGGAATAAAGTGAATCAGTATGATTAATTTTTAGTGTTTTAAGTTTTAATTAGTGTAAATAAAATTAAAGTGTTAATTTAGGTATTTCTATCGGCAATTTTTATTGTCACGAACCTCAAGCTCGTAACAATATATAATATATATATATATATATATATATATATATATATATATAGTATACGATGTCCTATTCGTTTACGATACACCTTTTTATCTGTCACAGAAATCCTTTTGTATACTGGGTGTCTTCATTCACTGTACAACTGATAATGTAAAAAAAAACAACGCATTTAATGATATATTATACAGTATCATCCGTCCGAATCATTATCATCATTTCAGTCTTTTTTATAGGATAAGGGTGACAAACGAGCACAGAGTCCACCTGATGGGAGGTGGGTGCTGTGGCCCATAGACTTCTATATTTAACCTCACTTGAGAATCAAAATGTAGATTCGTGGTCACCTTTGAGGCTTAATTTGGAATCCCTCGATCCAGTAAAATGGGTATCCGTTTCTCTACACTCACCATACTAAACTTACTGTGTGTTTACTTTAGTTATTTCCATAGCATTATGTCGTATGGTATTTTGCTATGGGGATACGCGACTGGCACTGAAATTATATTTATTTTACAGAAGAGGGCCATTAGAGCAATATATAATTTAAAATCAAAAGAGTCACTGAGACAAAAATGTAAGGAAATTAATATATTAACTCTGGCCTCTCAATGCATTTATGAAAATGTAATGTACGTACACAAAAATAAAAGTAGTTTTGCGAAAATAAGTGATATTCATTCTGTAAATACTAAGAACAGACACAAGCTAGTAGTACCAGTTACTCGACTCCACCGAGTCAGTAATTCATTCTTGGGGCGATGTATACGCTTTTACAACAAAATCCCCGAAAATATATAAAATTTGTCATACGCAAAGTTCAAAAATGTTATTAAACTAAGTTTGTATAAAAAAAGTTATTATAATATTAAGGAATTTATGTATGATAATAACCCCTGGGAAGGGTGATCGCTACCAAGCTATTTATAATTTGTCTTGTGTTGTTTATTGTAAACATTATTGTAAGCTATTTCTGGAAAATAAATAGTCCCGCTGGGTTTCTTGCTGGTTCTTCCCAGGACAGAGGTTTTTTTTGCGAACCAGTGGTAAATGAAAAAAGTGACTTTCAACAAGTATTGTTATAATCTACATTGAATAAAAAAGTTTCTGTTTCTGTTTCAAACACAGCAGCTTTAAGCTGCTATTTTACGCTGGTATTCTGTGAGAGCGTGGTCCTTCCCCTGTGGAGCCGACTCATTCATGCTACAACCATAACAGCTGCAGTATAGCTCTAACAGGTAAAAATATTCACCTTCATACGTATTTCATCCTTTTGGGCATATTTGTCTCTTTTGAATCTGTCGGAGTATGTTTTTTTACATTTTGTACATTCAGAGTTTTCCGGAAACGTAACGTTGTTTAAGTTTGGATGTTTATCAGTACACGGGGGTTATTGTATTGTCACTGCTAACATTATTTATGAGGCATCTATAGTTATTTTACCCGACTGCCTCTAAGCGGGATAATGTTTTCTGAGAGTAAGTACGAATGTCTGTCTTTTTCCTTGGCACGCTGCGTATCTGAAATGGCTTGATGGATAATTTAACGTATGAGGTGTCGTTAGATTTTTTTAAGTTTTGGGAGCCATATAGGCTGACCTTCGTTAGTTTATATATTGCATCTGTAAATAAAAAAGTGGGGGGTTTTTAAATTTATGGCTTAAAAAATTAAGCTTGTAAAAATTTATCTTGCTTAGAAAATGTCTCCAGTAAATACATCTGACAGTAATTTCGTACGTAATTTAATTGGATTCATTATTGTTATAATTATATGAACTAATTATAATCATAATTAGTTCATTCTTTTCAATAATAATACTCAAAAATAAAATTGAAATGTCTGTCTATAATATCAAAATTTCTGCCATTTTTAAAATGAGTGCTATTGGCATGCCATTAAAACATGAACGATTTTTTGTTCATGTTTAAAGTGCTTAAGTTTCGAAATACCATAGAGCAACATGGGCCACTCACGGTCCGGAGGGTAATAGCCATACCGTTTTTTCTCGACCGGGGTAGGATCATGGTCCCACAGAATATCAGCGTAAAATGGCAGCGTAATGCTGCTGTGTTTCGCATGGTGAGTGTAGAGAACCAGACACCCTTTTTACTGGAATCGAGGCATTCCATCTTAGTCCTCAGGGGTGACAATGCATTTGCATTTTGATTCTTAATTGAGAATAAATGTGGATATCTATGAGCTATAGCATCCACTTACCATCAGGTTGACTGTGTGCTTGTTTGTCACCCGTTGTTACAAAAAAACATAAAAACAATCGTCTGTCACTACAAGAGTCACACATAAGAATTAAAACAATGAACTAACAATTTCACACACACGCTATAACACTAACGCTCGGTCACAGTAAAAACTCAGATACAGACTCAGATCAGTAGCCCGACAAACAACACGATGTTCTTAACATAATTTTTAGTTACAAGTGAAGTAAATAGCAATAATGTGGCTAAAAATTATCCGTATTTTTGTAAATTTGACGGGACAGATCTCTTTTTGCAACAAAAAGAACTGAACAAACTATATTGAGAATTGTCTATTTGTACCTTGTAGTTAAACTGATTGTAACCTAAACGAAACTTTTCTTGAATAAGGAAAAGTTTAGTTAAATCTGACAATAACTATGTGAAGGGTTGATGTGGATTTTTGTGGATGTACCCCCATACGTCATACTAAATGCTATTTTGTGTAATAATTTTTTCATTTTATATTAAACTGAGGAAGCAGCGACAAATCTTAAAAAATGCCACAAAGTACGGTTTTGTATGCCTATGCCTATGCCTGTATTCATCAACTTTCAACGTCTCTTACAAAGGGTTGCCCTTTACTTCGCTTATCGGTACATTTGTCACTCAAGGACGTTTCCCCCATCGGCTGTCGCTCTTAAAGCTGGCCGGGTGGCCGGTCCATTTTCACTTCAGCTTCCTGATCCGTTGCGTTAATTCGGTTAATTTGGTTCTACTGTATAAATCCTTAAGTCAGTTGCATAAAAAGTTTAAAGCGTGTTGTCAGTGATGTCATATGGATCTAAGTCATGTCACTGCTGGCCATAAGAGAAAGCTCAAGGTCGTTCAGAAAGCTATGTGGAGGGCTATGCTTGGAGTTTTCTGCGCGATGTCTAGTCTGTCTGTTATATCCGTTTAGCAAAAAAATTTCAATTACCGCCATTTTAAGGTCATGAGCCAACAGGTGTTGAAAATGTGATGACCTCCTGAGCTTACAGGTTAAAAATTAAAACTTCTAGGTTTGAAAATGAGATACTAGAGGAAAGTAGAGAAAGAGAGAGTGTTGCCTATAACTACAATAAAATTAAATAAACAGTTTGGACATTGCTAGTTTCGGAATACACAGGTGGACTTTGCTGTTTCTGTTGCATGTGTTCGTTGAACATTACTTATTTTGAAACATACCTATTTCAGTGTAATAGGATAAAAAAGTTTTGATACTTGAGTGGTTTGCGTAGAAAAATAAAAGTATAAAATTGAATTATGTAATTTACATGTATTACTGATTTTACCGACCAATATGACTATTTAAAATTGTCGGTACTTGTTCTAAAGATAGGCTTATGCTATCTACTACGCTCTTTCTTTGCGTCCGACTCGATTCTCGATGACGGTGGGAGCACGCCACCGACCATCCCGCGGCATGAGTACTCCATGCCGGAGGTACGGTCCACACAGCACTCGGTTCACAAAGCTCTGCTATCCCTAGACCTCCACAAGTCGAGTGGGCCTGACGGAATCCCCCCAATTGTGCTGAGGACGTGTGTTCCAGAGTAGGCACCGGTTTTAACGCTTCTTTCTCGGCACTCCTACTCCCTAGGCGAAATCCTGAAATCATGGAAGACGGCTTTCGTCCACCCGATCCCTAAAAAAGGTAACCGCTCAGATCCGTCAAACTACAGGCCTATCGCCATCACCTGCTTGTTCTCCAAAATAATGGAATCCCTAGCTTTCTTACATATCGAAGATAATAATTTTATTTAAAAAGGAGTAAATTCATAATAAACAAATAATCTTATTTAATATATAATGAAAGGGGGGGGTGATCGTTACAATATCAATGATATGTTGCCAACCGGTAATTTTTAATTCATTGCTATGCGGATGACAGCACTGGTGATGCTCTGTACACCAGCCGTGCCAATATTTCTCGGGAAAATGTCTACGAGTACCGGGACAAACTTGTGTCTGAAGTTGAGTCTTTGCTGAACTAAGTCTCGGATTGGGGGCGACTAAATCTAGCCCAGTTTAATCCTCAGAAGACGCAAGTATGCGCGCTTACCGTTAAAAAGAACCCTTGTTGCCTCAGCCAGTATTGGTATCCTCGGCGTCGACATATTGGGTGATATGAAGTGTCGAGGTTAATGAGAAGAAAAGGCCAAATTGGCCTCTTAAAAGCCTGGCGTGCTCACTAGATGGGGACAGTTTTTATGCCGGCACATCGCCTGCATTTTACAAAGCTAAGATTCAGCCTCACATAGAATACTGTTTCCATCTCTGGGCCGGAGCCAGCTCCTTCCACTTGACCGCATCCAGCGCAGAGCGATCGACGATACGATCGAGTCACTAGCGCTGTGAAGAGATGTTGCATCCCTTTGCATTTTCTTTCGCATCTATCACGGAAATTGCTCTGAGGAATTGGATTGAGGCGACCAAATATAGTTCAGTTTAGCCTTCAGTGGACACAAGTTTGCGCGTTTACCGCTAAAAAGAACCCCTTAGTCGTAGTTTCAAGGCACTCTCCTTGTTGCCTCACCCAGTATCGGAATCCTCGGCGTCGACATATATAGTGACATGTAGTTTCGTGGTTACTTGGAAGAAAAGGCCAAATTGGTCTTTAGAAAGCTTGGCGTGCCCAGCGGAGCGGGAGAGTATTTCATGCCAACTAAAATACGCCTAACGGTACGAGACTGCCATTCGAGAACCTTTCTTCCCCATCGGTTATCGGTTCTTCGAGCTATATGGCCCATTGCAACTTCAGCTTACCACTCTGGTTTAGCTGCGGAAATGCTCATTTCTGAGTCTTTCACGCAGAGAAACTCCGAGCATAGCCCTCTCCATAGCACGCTGAGCGACCCTGAGCGTCCTCATGCGGCCAGCAGTGAAGGATCACTTCTCAGATCCGTAAGCCATCACTGGCAACACACACTGGTTGTACAATCTAGTTTTCAGAGTTTGAGGTATACCTGACGAGAAGATGCGTCGTAATTTCCCGAACGCTGCCCAGACGAGTTGAATCCGTCGATTGACCTCTCGGTCGAAGTTGGACTTACCTAGTCGGACTGATTGTCCTAGGTAAACGTACTCGTTAACAACTTCGAGCTTAGTGCTCCCAACAACTACCGGCATAGGTGTGACATGGACATTAAACATGATCTTTGTTTTGTCCATGTTCATCTTAAAACCTATCCGTTGGGAGACACCATTGAGGTCATTGAGCATAGTGCTTAGGTCCTCCAGCGATTATACCATAAGTAAAATATTAGTATTATCTGTGTAAAGAGTTACCTTCTACAAGCGTTATAACAGTTTATTGGAAACAAGTGCAGTTAAAGTAGTCAGTTTATCGTTTGCTAGTTATTCCTAATTGAACGGAGGAGAAAATATACCAATACAATGGTATTAAGCAAAATAGTTGGATATATTTCACTACATTTTCTATCGCTCCCGTAAAGCTCTTCAACAAACCGTACAGTGGGCGCATTCAATATGGATAAGTTCGTTAGCGTGGGTATATTTGCTTGTACGTTCAATGATATTTCGCATCGTTAGTTTTATAAAAAGTTTACATATAGCCAAACATGCTTTTTGACTTGATCTGTTGTCATTAATTATTATAGAACTAATTTAAAGGAGCATGCGGCGTTCCAGATGAAAATTATTTAGAATAGTAGTGAGGCGTATACATTGTAACAGGAAAAAACAAAAGTTTTGAAAAATAACGGATTGGAACTGTAATACCCAAACCTAAATAACGGTTCCTGTTTCACGAGTAACCAATGTTCGAAACCATGGTTGGACCAGCTAGGAACCTACTTTTCTACGTTCTTGCTGAATGACGTTACCTAAGATGAAAAGAGCTAGAAGTTGTAAAATCTGTTCTTGTTGGATGTCTGTTTTCTCATACGGATACACAAATATTCTAGTATCCGAAATATCCACTCTTCCACCCATTTATAGCCCATAAAGTTCCACTGCTGAACACGGGCCTTGCTTATAGATTTCGAAATTTAAAATAAATATGGCGAAGTCCCCCTCATGGGGGGATTTCGCCATATTTACCACGCTTGGTAAGCGGGTTGACAAACGCAATTTTTTACTATTTTGAATTGTTTATAAGAAGATGCTGCTGCTAATCTCCTGTTTCATTTTCCCTCTGCGTTCTCCTACGACACTCTCGGGACAATACGGAGTAGTAAATATTCTTACACCGCCTCTATACGGTTATCTGAACATAACCATTGAATTGCAAAACTTGAACAAATCTATACAAATAATAACTGATGCTGCATGTAATACTCAAACGCCAATATTATCCATAACAAAAAATGAACTAAACGTAACGAACGAACTAAAATTATAATATTTATCTTTGCAATTTCACAGCAGCAATAACAGGAACAGGGCAGATGTATCAGGGACTAGCACAGTTTAAACACAGTTCCTATCGAAACTTGTTTCGAGGTTACGGCCTGTTATTTTGGAACAGGTTATTGGAACTGTTATTTCAAGGAAACAGAAACAAACGGAACAAGTTTATAACTTTACCTAGTTTAGTGCACTCCTATTAAATACCTCACTGGGCACTTCTCTTGAAGGTATCGGAGCTAAAGCGATCTGGACAAATCCGTGGTGTGAGCACATTCCACAAAGTAATCGTGTAAGTATTAAAACCTTTGAAAACTGTTTTAGTGGTGGAATGCCAAGCATTTAGTTGCTAGATGGTGTTGAGAATTTTAGCACCTAAATTTTCATCCCAATTTGACACCAAATTTCTTCCAAGTTGAAATTATTTATGGCAACTAAAAGTTGTCATTCCGTCCAAGGGGTATAAAATCAGTCTCTCTCTCTCTCTATCTCTCCTCTCCTTAGATTTTTTATTATTTCGATAACAAAATTTTAAGTAATAGTCCATTGTTTTCTTATCAATGATTCAAATATTTCTATTTGTTTATATTTATTCAATATTTACAACAACAAAATGCTTAAAACTAGCGTTACAAATTTTATAAAGTACAAAGAGTAATTGCAACTATCGCCATCGTATTTGCCAGCCTTTAGGAATGCGCCCGTTGATGCCACACATTACAAAATCGTAGCTATTTATACCTTATGAAAAAATAAACTAAATCTAACAGTTCTGGAGTTCTTAACTCACAACAGCTAATACCCGCCGAAGCATCTTCGAGGATGGTTTATTCTAAATTTCTTTCCGCTTTAGTGCCTTTTGTTTTAAAATTGCGGGGTGTGAGATATTGTTTTCATTCTTACATACTTAGTAAGTTGACTTATTATCTAAATGTCTCATTTCAGTTTAAGGCCTAGAGAAATCTAATGATATCTTATAAATAATTAAGAATGAGAGGGCGGACGGGTGCAACATCACACCCGTGAGCACATGGGATATAAACCGTCGAACTTAAAGTTTAATCGGCTGATGTGGTTAAAATAACTTCGGTATACTAGGCACGGGCAATGAAATATATTTTTTAAATCCTCATGTTATATCTGAGTCGGTAGGAAAAGTCCACCACGTTGCTCCAATGAGAATCGACAGACAATGAGAGTGACAGGTTTCCCTACGATGTTTATCTACACCGGGAGCAAGTATTTAAGCAACATTTTTAATATTTATAATTCAGGAATGCCGGCAGGTTATTATCAACCATGTATTTATTTATATCATAATAACCCTTTTTATACAGTTTTCGTTTAATTTTTAATTATATTTAAATTTATTATGTATGTTGTGTACATTATTTTAATAATTTACTTTAGGTCAACACCAATATACCTTTAATTTTAAAACTACTGGCGGTTTGTATGCGTTATTCAATAAAATTAATACAAAATAAATCTCTTGCGAGCATCGAACCGGTAACAATTAGTATCACAGCCGATGCATTATCAAGTCATTTGTCATGGATGTTTAGATTTAATTTTATCAGACCTTAATCTAAACATATAACTAAAATGGAGGTGTCTCAGTAATATTAAAATAAATGACATCTATTAATTTCAGGGTTTTTTGCACGCTGTCAAGCCTTAAATAATCTATTTTTAAAATATCTGTCTGTCTGTGCGGCAAATCTTCGTAATTGTTGTATCTGTTGTGATGAAACTTTACGATCCGATAGATCTGGGCTATATTTTATATGAAAAACTTCATGTTTTTTTTTTAAATTGAACGTAAAGTTGATAGAATATATAGTCTTCGGTAATCTCCAATCTAAATAACCTTAAATTAACAACATTGTCCAGGAAAAGTAGGGGCGGTCGTTAGTATTAAAATAGGAGTGGGTTAGTTTGTTTACATATCTTAAGTCTGTAAGAAAATAAGGCATGTTCAGCGTTCAGTATTCACTCCAGGGAAACAGACGCTTTCTGGGCCTTATTTACAGTTCCGACAGCCCTAGGCTTTGAATATGCACCACCCCGAAAGGGTTGCCGCCTTGTCGTATCGAGGGCTTAGTAGCTGTGGTTTGGTCACACGCGGTGAGCAAAGGGGAACCCACGTGGCTAGCCCGAGGTGAAGGGCCGGCCCGAGGTGTCCACTCTGAGAGTGAGTGGAGTGAGTCTTGGCGAGCCCACTTCGGATGTATGCTGGGGGGGCTGTGGCGAGAGGGGTGTACTCTCCCCCTACTACTGCAGCCGAGGTGGAATCGCGGAGGAAGAGGAGCGTTGGTATGGCGATGGGCCACTCGCCCTATCCTACGCGACTCAAACTGGGCAGTACCGTTGATGCGGTGGTGGTGGGGCTGCGGTGGGAGAAGAGTGTTGGTATTACGAGGCACCGCTCTCCCTACCCTCCACAGCCAAATCTTGGTTGGTGGCGGAGCCATGGACCGGATCCGCCACTGGGGTCGGGAAGGCTAGTTCTTCTAAGTGCCCGTTTTTCTGGCCCCATTGCCTTCACGCATCGGACACGGGGGCGTCCGTTGCGTAGGTGTAGTTGGAGGCCGTGAAAGTAAGCGCGCCATGTGTTCTAGTGCGCCTTACTTGAGAAAGAAGAGGAGGAGTAGTCCTCTTCCGAGGAGGTGCCGCTATGAGGCGGCCGGCGCTGGTGGGGCCGCGAATGTGTGCAAAAGCGTTCTCGTGGCCCTGTCAATATGCGACGAAGATGGAACACCATGGGGTTTCGGTACGAGTCCGACATAACCCGTTCTACCCCCGCGAGGCGGGTATGCGTAGGTATTTCCCCATGTAAAAAAGAGGCTATGAATGCCCAGCCCATGAAAATATTTAAAAAAATTTTATTTTACTAGCCTTTCACCATGCTGTTTCACACACGTTTCAACAAATTTTCCTGATACGAATTCCTGGTACGATTGAAAGTGACGACCATCGCCTATCACCATTTGTTACACCAGGAAAATTAGAAATTTCACAAAATTTGAAAAACATCTATATGATGTGGACGACAATGTGAATTTTTTCCTGATGTGCGCAGATGAAATTTGGCGGCTGGAATTAATTCGAACAATTTGTGTAAATACCCCCGTGAAAAATGCGATAGAAAATGCAATGGGATGAGCCACTATTCGCTGGATGTGGTCAAGTAGAAGGAGCTAGCACTGGGGTACCCCGATCCAGAGATTAGAATAGTACTCCATGTGAGGACAAACTTGCGCCTTGAAAATTTGCGAATGGTTTGCCGGCATGAAATACTGTGCCACTACGCTGAGCGCGCCAAGCTCTTTAGAGGCCAATTTGGCCTTCACTTCCAAGTGGCCACTAAACTCCACACTATTCAATATGTCGACTTTGAGGATTCCAATGCTAGCTGATGCAGAAATTGAGGAAATATGACAAAAGGTTTCGTTTGGGGTTAAATGCGCAACCCTGTATCTTCTGAAGTTTAAGAAGGGAGTGTTTTACATACTAAACGTTGTATAAACCACATATCCAGCATGGATCAATAACACAAGAGTCGAGTTGGACTCAAAAACAGAACCTAAAGAAACACTTTCTACTTTGTGGCATGGGACAGTGAGTCGTTTTTCCTCTGCAGAGATGGAACAGGTGGCTGACAGTCTCCCTTGGACAGCCTTGTTAAACACTTTAATAAAATAAGAGGTAAAGGAGAGAACTTGAGCAGTTTAAAGTTTTAGAATCACGTCCAGTCAGTCAACGAAAGACTAAAGGTACTAAATAATTCAAATGTTTAATTTATACAATCTATTTATTTGATTTGTACCAAAAATGAAGAAAGAGCAACAAGTAAAGTGCTTACTCTATTATTTATTGAGTATATTATACCAAATTTTATTCCGTTCATAACTGGTGCTTACAAAGGCAAGCTCAGCGCCCCCTTTTAACCATGGCTTCTAAGCTCCAGCCTTAGCATGTAGTCGAATCAGTCGTGTATGGGGTAGACCTATGTTTGGCAGTGAATTTTTTATAGCCTGAAAATGTTGGATACGCTTAATTAACTATTCTTTAACTTGTTAATGTAACAATGAATTTAGTACCTTTTAATTTTAATGGTTATTGGTATTCCTTTCCTGCCTGGTAGTCTGCCTGAGCGGGCACCATCCTCTGGGCTGTTTCTGTCGCCCAACAACAGCGCTTGCACTGCCGTGTTGTCGTCTGAAGGGTATGAAAGCCTGTATTATTACGGGCTGTGAGGCATTTCATCTTAGCCCGCAGAGGTGACAACGCATCTGCTGTCTTCTTTCTCTGAAGTTGACTGCAGATGTTAGCGGCTGTAGCTACTTACCATCAGTACTGTAATCAGTTTATCACTTCAGTTTCATAAAATCGCGTGGGCAACTAATCACGCAGCTATTCGTTTCTTTGTTTATTTTGAACACACTGAACAAAAATTTTAAACACGTCATCTTGACTATTCGCAGCGATGCAGGAATGGCGAGTAGTAGGTGCCTTTGCATGTGAGTTCTGCTCAGCTGTCTTGTAAAGATAAAATATAAAATCTTAAATCTTTTCTTTCTCCCTTCTTGTTTACAATTATGAAAATCGTCCATTTTGTTTATAATATACTAAAGCACATTGCTTCACCTTGAAGCGGCACAATTGCTAACGCGAATTAACAAGTCTGTCTTTTAGTCCTGTTACAATCTAGGCGTTTTCAAGGCAATATTACGCTAACAATTTGTTGTTCTTTTATAGGATAGGATGACAAACGAGCACACAGTACACATGATGATAAGTGGTTGCTGTGGCCCATAGACATCTACATCTATTCTCGATTACGAATCAAAATGCAGATGCGTTGTCATCCGTGAGGACTTAGATGGAATGCCTCGTATCCAGTAAAAGGCTCTCCGGTTCTCTATGCGGTTATCTATATTAATTAGATTTAATCATCAAATTATCATTTTATTTATATAGTATAAATTAAATAAAACTATTATTTACGGATTTTATCGCGTTTAATTACAAATTGAATTAACGTTTCCGTTACAGACGTTTCGGATATAAAAAATAAATTTAAGTTGTAATTAAACGCGATAAAATCCGTAAATAATAGTTTTATTCAATGTGTAGTGTTTGCTTAAATTTAAGAAATCATTATAGTGTAAATTAACTGAAAATTGAGCAAATTTAAATAAAGTTCTCAAAACAGCTAATTCAAATTGCACGATGTAGTAACACATGATCTCCGCTTAATTTCCGTAACGCAACTAAAATCACGTCCATCAAAATAAAGCCCTTCGCAGCAGCGAGCTAGCTATTGGTGTCAGATAAAGGAAAGTTATGCGGGATTTCCTCCCGTCTTATTATTGGTGCGTCAAGTTCTCTCTTGGCAAAATCTTCACAATTCGAATGCGTATTGTATAACTCCTGACCTGTACTCCTATGATAGTTTTCATTGGATAATACTAGAATAAAAGTTAGTCAAGGAAAGTGTCGGTAAAAAGCAAGATATTTATCTTTGAATCGTTAGTTTGAAAAAATAATATGAGCTTACAGTTCGTAAACTTTATCAGATCTTTAGTGCACTGGCTAAGCGTTCGGTCGCGGCGCTGCAGGCCGCAGGTTCGAATCCCCCACGGAACTGGTGTTTGTAGGAACAAAATATAATGGTCCCTGGTCTGGATTTGCGATCATGTGACATTTATGTTTGCAAACCACCTCCTCGATACAGAGGGAATCCGTTTTTATAAAAGACTAGCGATTCGCCCTGCTTCGCACGGGTTATTTCTGGATCTCGACAAGTCCACCTATTGGTCCAATTGAGAATTTAAACTACCCAGGAATCCACTCACGCACACAAAACAATTCATCGCAATGAAAAAGTTATTTAGATTTAATAAGACCAAACTTAAAAACAAAAACGAACATAAATGTGACAAACACTCTATATCATAATCAGTGAGTGTATTTCAAAACATCGATTTGAATGTTTTTAGTTTTACTTATTTTATAGATTTTTATTTTTATATCCTATGTTCATTTCAAAAAACATCAACAATTTTTTACTAACACTATCCGTTCTGGATTAGTTAGATAGTATTTACAAAAATTGTTTGTTGAATAATGCATGAATGTGTTTATGTACTTATATTACTTTTCATGGTAGGATACTGACCCTCTACAAATAAAAGCATTTGATAAAGACAACGAGACCATTTTCATTGGAAACAAGGCAACTTAATTCTTAGCAATGACAACGCATCTGCATTTTGAGCCTTAATCTAAGACAAATGTATGCATATAGATGATGACTACTGTATCCATAGAATACTATAATATACAATTTAATGGCTATCAACCTTATTTTGTAGGAGGATTGGCGTCGCCGGGAGCACACATACAAGCAATTACGTCGTATTGTCATTTATAACTACTACAAACACATATTAGACTTTTGATTAAAGTTTTTGACTCATCAATATTACTTTATTTTTGTTTGTACTATTCATAAAATATAAATAGTTTAGATATACTGGTTGTAGAATATGTCTCCTCTATTTAAAATTAATTTTCCGCCGTTCTTTCGCTCATTTAGACGGAAACTTATTTATTATCGTGTTTGTCTAAAAAACTGTGACAGTTATCTAGTAAGACTGGATATCTTAATAGTTATAATTAACTGACTATGAAATGAATGCACGAAAGAAAGTTGGGTTTCGCTAGGGAAAAAATTGTGTATTTATACAATATTTATAGGGAAACAGGCAATACTAGTTAGTATCAAAACCGAATTTCTGGCAAAAATAAGAGATTTTTTGAGTGTCGTCATCATCATCACTGCCTGTCAAAGTCCATTGCTGAGCATAGACCTTCCCATTAATCATCTCATAGTTGCCACCGTATTTTTTTATTAGCTCATATAACACCCAGTAGTGGATATTATTACACCACTATTAAACGATACGCTATACGTTTCTTCTTTATGTTTCCATTTTATTATATAAATGCTCTTTAAATTTATCCTTTTCAGGTAAATTATTGTTGAATATTTCGGAACGTTCGGTTGAAAAGTCACAAACAGCCGCAGAATGTTTTATAGCCGTTTCGAGGATTTACGACTGATAACATCCTGTAAGCGTTATTTCGTCGTCCTTTTGTCATTCTTAACGTTCTCTTTTACCTTTATTTTTCTTGAAGAGAGATCGTTTTTACGCCTTGGTTTACAACTCTCTTGCTTTCAGTTTTTAAATTTATTTATACTATGATCGCCATGCAGGATTGGCAGAGACAAGTATTTAAAATGTTCAGAACAACACTAAACACATAAGTAATTATTCTGTAATTTGAGTCTACTTAATAATTCTTCATAAAATTATGACGACGTAAGATTACTATGTCTCTCTCCCTCTCTCTATGAGTGAAATTCACTAGCGAGCTGCGCACGTTGCGTGTTGTAAAATCAAATTAAAAAATTCAATAGATTTTATTAAGAAAATTGCTTTCGCATTGTATTTATACAAACAGTATCTATGTGTAGTAAAGAGAATCCATCACCCCATTTAGTCGTGTGAGTGTCGTAAGAAGCAGTATGAGATATACCATTAAGATGAAATAGAATCGTGGTCACGTAGATTTTTAGGGTGAAGCAGACGCTAGCGGGCGTTTGGCGCGCGGGCCCTTCGCGTATCCGGCTAGCTGCCTTTTTTGCGCCCGAAGCAAATAAGGGCAACCCTCCGGTAACGGGGGAGGGAGGTGGTAGTTGCTCATAGCATACCACGCAGCCGGCTGTGTGGTTATGCGGAGACTTTTACCCACTGAACACCACCTTTTGAGGGACTGGCTTAGTAACTAATTAGAAATCTCTAAGCCTTATCGAACGCGACCCCTCTTGGCAGAAAGGGCGATTATCCGCTCAGAAGAATTGCTGCCTAATTAAGACAGCTTACGAATGGGATGACAAATTATATTGAATTTAGAAGATGTTGGTGCTTGGTAAGCGCGAGCAGACGGTCCTGTGGGGACTGAGAAGCGCGTAATTTGCGTGCTAGAATTGAGATCTCTCTTACGTCGATATTGCAGATAGCAGTATATACTGTATCTACGTTATCGGCATAAGAGGATTCTGCCTGATGCGGGAGCCCTGGTGGTCGAAGGTGAGGAGGTTTTCAGGGTCCCTGAGGGGGCCGATATGGGTCCTGAGGTGGCTGAGAGTTGCCCGGAAGGGGCATTTTGGATGGGAGAGCCGGGAATGTGCGGTAATTGACCGATGGTGGAGCTTGTTTGGCAGCTTTGTTGCCGAGATTGGGGCTAGGTGCGCGAGGGCAACCTCTGAAGTTGGCCGTATGGCCAGTCTGTCCGCAAAGGACGCAAGGGCGTGGGTATTAAGTATCACGGGGCCGAGGACACTCTTTCGAGCTGTGCGGGTCTAGGCACTTAACGCACCTGGGAGGGGCTGATCAGTTGGCCGCCGCATGCCCGTAAAGTTAGCAGCAGTGGCACTGCGCCGGATAACCGCACCTATAGGTAACTTCGACTTTTACTCTCGACAGGCTGCACACAGTGTGTACCTGTCGGAATATGTCTTTCGCCTCCGGCACGTTGGACAAAATGAGGAGGGCAAGCGAGTACCTCTAGCCCCTACTGCTGTGCATCTTGTGCACAGCCTCAATTGATTTTATTACATTCGAATGAAACTGCTTTTTCATTTAGTGGACGTACCTGAAATTATAAATTTTTAGGAAACTTTGCGACCTTTTTCTATCGAGATAAAATGTATCAATCGTGTTTGGCTACCATAATTCACTAAGAAAAATCTTTCGTAATGAATTTAAAAAAAAATTGAAAATTTAGTTTTTAATGAAAAAATTGGTTTTCTGCGCACCTATAAAGTGTAAAAACCTGCTTTTGGCGCCCACTTCACCTTAAGATCTTGTAGGCTACTGTCTGATGGCCGTATAATCATTTTATTAAATCTGATACAAAATACCCAGCGATGGGAAGCTGCTAGCTACACTCGTTAGTTCTCGTACTGAAGTGGCGATAAAGGCAAACCCCCTACTAAGAGAGCGGCCTATGTCTACAAGAGAGTGGGATTGAGATGTTAGCCGAAAGCCCCACCGCTTAGTCACTGAAATTTAGTTACTTCTATATCACAGTGGGTTGGAAAGTGGTGATTAGTCGCAGGATCAACGTCTTTACGTGTTTTACGAGGGTAAAACAACGACAACTTCTTAACTTCGAGCTGCTACTGAAACTTCGTGATAGAAAATATTACAATTACTGGTATTGACCTGACCCGGGAATCAAACTCAGGGCCACATGGTCCGCAGTTACACTTACGACCACTAGACTAACGAGGCACTCAAGTTAACCATACATCTAAACCGCTCTGAATAGGACAATAATTTAAAACGAGAAATTTTAATAAATATTTAGCAGGTATTTTTGTTATTAGCCTTAATAATTTCACGATTGTAGACGTAGTAGTGGTCGACTACAAACCTTCAATCCTGTTTTTAATTCGTTTGGTTCTTTCTCTGGTAAAATACGTGGAGTTATAGTTTCTTCCGGATATCCCATAGTCATAGTCATTCGACGATACTCAAAATATTGTGATAATTATACACTGCAATTAATGCTTCAATCAATTTTATATTTTTACTAACTTTTCTTTTTTCTTTGATATTGGCTCCTAGTGTTTTTTTGCCAGTAAAGAGATGAGAAATTATTTATTTCATTTTGTTAAAATTTTTTATTTCACTACATGTCCATAGTGAAAAAAGTCAGTTGCATACGAAGAAGGCCACAGATACGAAGTTACCTTTAATACTAAGATAGTATGCCTCGTATTCTGTAATGATGCTGGCTTTCCATACACTTCAGGGAACACAAGAGCAGTGCAAGCACTACTATTTATTTTGACGTCAAAAATAGTCGTACCTACCTAGAGGGACTTCATCGCTGAAAAGTATTCCTATCGCCAATTGAACCAAATTTGACGTTACACGTTATATAAGTTTATTTATTTTAGGTTCGAAATGGTGTAAGAGAATTGTTGTGAGTATTATGTGTAGTAATAAAAATGTTAGCAGCCGATGTCTCTGGGGAAATAAGTAATCAGTGGAGTAACACAACTATCTACAATATCACATATCAGTCGCGCTAAATGCTGTAACACACGATATAAACACAAAAATATTCGGCTGGATCAAGAAATATAAAATACAATTGTGCTATGACACATAATTCAAAATGTAGAAGAAATATTTATTCATGACATAAAAAGTTATAAAAATGTCTTATAATAAAAAGTTTTATCATAGAAACCAAATTATAGAATATAGAATAATGTAAAACAAAAAAAAAATAATATAACAGTGGTCTACCACAGTTATATTTTTCTGCTCTTTCTGACTGAGACGCAGATGTCCCCTTCGGCTGATACTTCGTATCTCTCCTACCTGGGGTACAAACTGGAATACTTTGTGTCTCGTACTGGAGTTGGCGTGCACGTCAGAGAGAACATTTATTTTCGATGCCTGGATAGTTTTGAAGGTTCAGACCTGTCAATTTTGTGGCTACGCGTAGATCTGAGAGAGATATGCTCATGAATTTGCCTTGATATATGGTCTAATACAACTGGTTAATTCGCCTACGCGGATTCGAGATGTGGAGAATCATGTACCTTCCCTGTGGGACCTTCTGTTGATCCCTCACTCGGACAGATATAAGGTCTCCATCGATGCCACTCTTGACTCCTCACACTATTATCTAGTCCAGATTGTGATGCCACTACACACTACGCTAAAATCACGGTTGCATTCTGAAGGCTATCATCGTGTTTAGCATTATGGGTCGGCTGATTGGGATAGGATGTGGTTTTTCTTTGCATCCTAACTTGGGAGCCGGTTGCCTTTCACTGGACGATCCCAACGTTGTTGCTAATTCTGTTGCTGATGTGGTACTTCAGGGAAAGGAGTATTTTATTCCTTCTTCTCTGATAACCGTGGGAGGCAGTTCTCAGCCATGGCTTAGACGCTTCTATAAAATAGCATCTTGCTATGGCTACTTTACCATGAATATTAGAATGTTAGTATATAAGTTAAGTTGTAATATGTACGGCAGTCATCAATTAATTAGTAAATGTGTTGATCAAGCCTGCGTGTTTACATAAACAGAATTGGCAAGAAACTAATTCGCCTTCCTTCTGGAACTCTTGCGTTCTGATCACTTGCCAAAGCTGTCCAATTGAATTTCTGTCAGTCATAACTTCCATCTCTGCACAGGGAGGACGATTCACTGGCGTATGCCGTAAAGGTGAAAGCCGATCTACTAGGCTCCTGCTTTGCGTCCAACTCGACCCCTGTTGACAGGGGAGCCTACCGTAGATCACCTTGTGGTTTGAGTGCTCCATGCGGTTCACACAACGCTTGGTTTGCAAAGCACTCCTCTCGCTGGACAGCCACAAGTCGAGCGAACCTGACGGAATCTCCTCAATTGAGCTGAGAGCGAGTGGTCCAGAGTTCGTCTACTCGTCTTTTCTGGTACTCCTGCTCCTTAGACATGGTTTCGAAACCATAGAAGACGGTTTCGTCCACCCGATCCCTAAAAAAGACGACCACTCAGATCCGTTTAACTACAGGCCTATCGCTATCACCTTCTAATTCTCCAAAATAATGGAATCCGTTATAAACTGCCAGTTCATGTGGTACCTTGACAATCACACGCTAATTATTGACCACCAAACGGTTTTCGTCGGGGTTGATCATCTGGTGATCTACTGGTCTACCTAACTCATAGATGGCCGGTGGCAGTAGAATCCAAGACAGAGGCATTGGCCGTTAGTTTGGACTTTGCGAAGGCTTTTGATCGGGTTTGGCACAAAGCGTTTCTTTCAAAGCTCTCTTCATATGGGCTTCCTGAGAAATTGCGCAATTTGAAATTGAATTTGAAAAAGGGTCGTTGTAGACGGTGCATGCTCCAATTAAAAGCTTACATAATGCTGGCGTTCCACAAGACTGCCTGCTATACAACGCTGTTTCTTCTGCATATCAATGATATGTAGCAAACAGGTAGCATTCACTGCTATGCGTAAGACAACACTGGTAATGCTATATACATCGTCCATACCAATATTTCTCGGGAAAATGTCGCCGAGATCCAGAACAAACTTATATCTGAAGTCGAGCCTTTGCTGAACATAGGTTCGGATTGAGGGCGACTTAATCTAGTCCAGTTTAATTCGCAGAATACACAAGTTTGCGCGTTTATCATTAAAAGGAACCGTTGTTGTCTCGTGGTATAATAATCCTAGACTTATTGCACCAAGCATGCCAACCAAAAAATGGGAACGTACAATATTTGATTCTTAAAATAATCGATATCGATTATTTAGAGTTGGTAATCATTTACAGTTTGGTTTGAATAATACCAGAATAAATAAAAAACGTTTAATTTAAAACACAATATTTATCAGTTTCTTCGTATTTATTGTTACAGCTTATTACTAAAGGCACAGTCACGGTAATTTTATCTATACAGTATTCCAACTTCATACAAACGGACGAAGCGAGAGCTATGCCTACGCGCCTCGATCTCGGCATGCGCTCGGCATGCAGACAGTCGTGAGTGCCGCAGTGATGATTTTGTGGAATATATATATAAAATGGAGGAAATAAATAATAAAATAAAAATAAAGAAATAATAAATGCGAACTTCATTTAAAACCAAACATATAAATTATAAAATATCTTTTACTCGGTTATAGATACCTCTTTATCCAAGTAAAAGATATTACTTTTCTCCACCTTGTCCATGTTTCCCAAAATAATTTTTAATTAAGCTTTATATTATAATGCAGATTTTTTATACTTAAAAATTTAATAATAAAGTAATTCGTACGTCTCAGCCGAGGCGCAAATATTTTTCTGTCGCAAATTCATAAGACCGATTTGTTATTCATGCATAAACACGGTTTTTTAATTAAATCTACCAATCAAAAAACGATACGCATTTTTATTGAACACTTCCTATTGAATTTTCAAAGTACCTATTATATTTGATTATGTAAAAAAAGTATATTTACAATCATAAAACTAGATGGAAACACAAAGTAGGTAAATGTAATGCTGAAGGCAGGCAGCCCTATTGCATGTTTACGTACCGCGCTGCTGTAGGCATTTATTTCAAAGATACGGCCGAGTTACAATACTGTATAGATAATATTACCGTGGCACAGTTATAAAAATTTATGATTGACACTAGATTAAAAATAACTTTATTCAATCACTTTTGGTATTCAATAATGCAGTCAAAATTAATGTCTCATCCATAATCAATTTTTTGATATTTTTTTACCACTTCTGCCCAATCATCCTTTGTGACATGGGCATGTGCCCAAGCTTCAACGAATATAGAAGGAACAGTCCAAAAAGTTAAAGCCGAGTCAGAAAGAAGACAAACGTAAAATTATGCACAGTAAGCTCCCGAAGTAGCGGAAGATTGAAATTACGTAGTGGTTTTTTCAGCACGGCCTTGTATAAAAGTTGTTTGCCTACACGAATTTGCGTAAATAAAGTAAAAAAAAATAAACTTGTTTTATTCATGATTCATGTATAATTTAAGGAATTTTAAAAATAAGCATTTAAATAAACAAATAATACACAAAATATAATGATTCGATTATTTGAGTATTTTTATCGATTCGAGATCGTGTGAACCACGTCATTCTTTTGAGAAAACTTCAGATATTGGGTATTCACGGGGATCTGCTCAGGTGGATTGAATCCTACTTACATAACAGGTCACAAGCTGTGGTGGTGGGGGATACAAATCGGATTACATTGACATACCAACAGGTATGGTTCCCATTTTGGACCTCTTTTTTATGACGCTTACGTCTACGATATCATCAACTGTTTTACCTTTACACAACATTTAATGTACGCTGATAATAAAAAAATTTTCGTCAAGATTCAAAGTGAAGAGGACTGTTTCAAAATGCAACTTGATTTAGACGCCTTATAAAATTATTACTTAAAGAACAATATAACAGTTAATATTAAAAAATGTGAGTGCATTACTTTCACGAGAAAACCCAACCAAATATTATACTGCTATAACTTTAATGGAATACCAATTCATAGAACATCGACTACGAGAGATCTTGGCGTATACTTTGATAGTAAATTGCTTTTGTCTGACCATGTTGACAAAATAGCGAACAAGGCTTTTAAAAATCTAGGATTTGTCATTAGGTTATGCAAACCTTTTAAATATATAAGTACCTTGAATGCCTATATAATGCTTATGTTTGCAGTGTCGTTGAATATGCCTGCCCGGTCTGATCCCCCCAATACGCCATTTACATAAATCGTCTAGAGCGCGTACAGAAAATATTTATTAAGCATCTTAAGGGGAAATATAATGTCAAATGGCTTAGCAAGATCCTTCGTTATGCCGAAAATATTGCAGCATTAATTTTGAAATAAATATATGGTAAAGTTGAGGATTAATGTTAATGATTATGTTAGACGAAAACACGATTTCGTAAAATTTTCTCGATAGAAAAAAAATCCAAAGTTACCTCCAAAATAAACAATAAACCGCTGTTATTCATAAAATATTTCAAATAAGATCATGAAACTTTGCATACTAACTGAACTAACTATAAAGCAGTGCTTATGTTATTTACTTTTTTTAAAATACCATTATTTTCACTGAAAAAGAAATTACCTAAACTATCGGCGTCTTGAGCTTGATTCCTGTCGCCCGTTAGTATCACAGAGTACCTTTGTATAAACTGAAATAGAGACCAATCTTCGACCTATAAAATGTCAATGCATAACTAGCGCCTCTAGTATCCATAGTTAGCAACTTTATTGTAATATCTATAAATATAAGCTTATATATACACACATGCCGTTATATATATATATATATATATATATATATATATATATATATATATATATATATATATATATATATATATATATATAGCATCTACGTATATATACTTGTTCTCATCACAGATATTAATAATTAAAATCAAAATAAATAAAACTAACATTATATTTACAGGATTTATTAAAAAACAGCACACAAATACAATAATAGTTATGACAATAATAAATATCAGTACATTTATTCAATTTAAATATAGAAATTAATGAACAGCCTGAAAACAAAGATAAGAACTAAATTTAAAAAATTAAATAATGTAAATCTGCACTCAACTTCTTATATTATAATATGTATTTAAAATGCGTCAAGAATAAAATTGAGATCGTTTGGAATTTGCTAATTAAGTAAGCAATTCTACATTATTGCTCCATTAAATTGAGACGAAGAAATATATATATATATATATATATATATATATATATATATATATATATATATAATGAAAGATGGGCCGAATATTCGTTTTATATTCGGTATTCGGCAGCTTTACCGAATATTCGTACTCGGCCGAATATGCGGCTAAATCACCGAATATTCGTTTAAGTGGTACTAAAAATGTCCACTTGAATTGTACGAATTGAGTAATGTCATGTCTTTCATAGTTTTACTGTTGAAAGTATATTTTATTTATGGGTTAAATCTACTTGAAATGTTATGTTTTCGAGATACTTTAGATTTATTTCCAATTATAGCAAATAGAAAGCTTGATAAATTTTTTTTGGAATCAAACAAGGAAAACATTAAATTACATTAGTACATTTCACTTTACTTTGGTCGTCAGTTTTTCTATATAATCTCGCGAGCTTTATGGTAACAAGTTTCGATATAAATTGGTTAGTTACAGAGGTGATCCCGTTGAATAATGTTGTGCCAAATATTCGGTTCGGTAAAAGTTTTACCGGACTTTCGGCTGAATATTCGTATTCGGTGACAACCATATTCGGCCTTTATCAAATTAAAATCAAATCCAATCTTGAATATTTGTTTTTCTTAATCTTTTAAGATTAAATTGAAATGATAGTAAAATTGAGGTCCTTTGGAATTGCGGCGATTTATAATTTTTGAAATGAATTTTAAACCAATTGCCAATCAAGTAAGCAATTCTGCATATTGCTCCATTAAAATCGAATCGAATATTGACAAAACAAATATTCAAGCAATAATATTCATATAATAATGAATATTTGAAAACAAATATTAAAGCAGTATGTTAGCAATGAAGACGTCTTAAACTCACATTATATAACTTATATCAAATAATTTAAAGCTCAAAATAAATTATGCTTCTTTGCATTATTTCTAACACTTTTTTTGAATAAAATATGTAATACAAAAATTATGTGCTGTATTGTACCCTGTATTGTAATAAGTCATGACGGCGTAAGAAAATTTACTACTTACTATATGTTATCCCGTGGGTGTCGTAAGAAGCGACAGAGATAAACTAAAACATGAGATGCGTAGCAGCCTCTTCGGAAAAAAATACGCTGTAGTTGCCAACCCACCTGATATACTGTGGCAAATATTCCCATAGTATCACGCATAGAATACCATAATACATACATAATAGAACGGAGAAGTGGGCGGAGCCCGCGTAGCCACTAAAATGTCACTAATACGTCAATTCACACGTATAAATGTCAACACGATATGTGTTTTGACGTTTACAATGGTTTCCAAATTTTGCATGCAAATTATTTAGAAAATGCCAAATTGCACCCTATTTACAAATAAATATGTAAGTGTTAAACGTATGTGTTAAACGATTTTTTTTAATGAGATTCACTCTGTCAACACAGCGAATCGGGTTTGTCGACGCTCTTCCTCGTACAAAATAAAGTTGACAGCCATTCTATTGTGTATTATAGTATTCTATGGTATCACCAATCTTTAGCAATAGACTTTGTGTTTAAAAATAAATTATTTGATGAATATATTGTAATAATGCATTCTATAGACTCATAGAGTATATCTAACCTATTTAATAACGACATATCTGCTAATTATAAAAATACATTTGTATAAAAAAAATAAGATTCATTAATCTTACTTTTATAATTTGGTGGTTCAATTTAAGCGTATTTATTATTACATATCATTGATAAATCAGTTTAGAACTCTTAGTTTACTTCTTAACCTTTGGGCTTTAATTTCGAAATAGTTCATCATCTACTTCTTTTCTTCCAGCTAATATTCTATTAATATTTTTAAAACTATTAAAAATCAGACAACGCATCACAATATTTATCAAATAATCAACTAATTTATTTTTATGCACATTACATTTCATAAAATCAAAATCAATTAAAGTATATAATATGCTTGTTTTCATAAATTCTTTTAACTGATGATTTTCAAAATTGTCCTTTGAAATATGATTGATTATATCACGCATATCTGAAATTGATTAAATCAAATCATAGCAAGAAATACAAAGCCACCTGCATATTCTCTGTATTTTATGTATTCTTTTTCATCTTCAGAAAATAGGTCATATTTACAGTTTTTTTTTATTCTTAGAAAAAGGGCTTTGTCACTGAAGCGATTATGACGCCCTGGTACAACAAAATTCTTAAATAGGATAAATACTAACAAATAAACTTATTAATTATTTAATCTCTTATTTACTCACACAAAGTTTTTTGGCATCATCTGATAACGGGTCTGAAAAAATACTATTATTGTCAACCAAATCTAAGAAATACATTTTGACAGCTGTCAGACTTATTGCACCAAGTATGCCAACCAAAAAATGGAAACGTACAAAATTCGATTCTTTAAAAAAATCGATAACGATTATTTAGAGTTGGTAATCATTTACAGTTTGGTTTGAATAATACCAGAATAAATAAAAAACGCATAATTTAAAACACAAGATTGATCAGTTTCTTCTTATTAGTTACTGCTTATTTCTGGAGGCACATTTATAAAAATTTAAGATTGAAACTAGATTAAAAATAAATTTATTCAATCACTATCAGTACAACTAGTTGAGCTGTCGTTGTATAGATTTTTATTTGATTTTCGATAATGCAGTCAAAATTAATGTCTCTTTCAAAGTCATTCATAATCAAATTTTTTTTGTTTTTTATACCACTTTTGTCCAATCATCGTTTGTGATATGGGCACATGCTTCAACGAATATACAAGAAATAGTCCAAAAAGTTAAAGCTGAGCAACAAAATAAGAAGACAAACACAAAATTACGCATAGTAAGCTCCCGAAATGGCGGAAGATTGAAATTACGTAGTAGTTTTTTCAGCACGGCCTTGTATATGAATTTTTTTGCTTACACAGTGTTCACAAATGTAAAAAAAAACTTGTTTTTTTCATGATTGATGAATTTTAAAATAAAATTAAGTTGAACAAATCATACATTACAAAAATAACGATTCCATTATTTGAATATTTTTACCGATTATCTGAATATTTTTGCCGATTATTCACATAACAATGAATTTTAATGATCCAAACACTACGGTAAGGTACATAGCGACATATCATTGAAACGACGTTAAGTAAAAAAAGGTGATACTGGATATTTTTTAGTATCTTGCTTTGTTTGAAAGATGGGAATATAAATTAGTGATAAAAACTATACACGAGTAAAGAAATATACATAACTTTATAATTCTTCGGATTTAAGGAAAAGGTTATTTTAAATGTCGTGAGTACGCTTGAGCAAAGTTATTGCGAAATGATTAATGTGAAACGTCAAAAGGTATTTCTTAGATTTGGTTGACTATAATACTGCTAATCAATGACGAATGTAAAATACAATTTTTTCTTTCTATGGAGTTCTAGGCACATTCTATCAAAATGTGATAAGCATCATTGATAACATTGCAAGTTGAACAGTTTGGTAAGGTAGTTTTTCGCATCAAGTATAAAAATTTATTGCATGGAATGTGCCCAGATCTGAGTCTTAATGCTATTACAGTATCGGGTCTACACAATATTCCGTTATCTATCCAGGTTGAGCGCATTAGGTACGGCTGGATCGTACGGTACCATATACCCTTTTCTTTTGCTCTTTCGTCAAAATATTTCTTCCAAAGGTCATAACAATATTTTTTTTAATAAAGGTGTATAATTTTGAAATGAAGGGGTAATATTAATAAAATAGCCGAAATAGCTTGTTTGGCTAAAATATCAGCTTTTTCATTACTCTCTAAGCCAATGTGCAAAGGAATCCATTGTAAATATATATTCTGGAGTCAGCCTGTAACTAACTAGATACTTTAAAATCGCATATGCTACTAAGCCTCGAAAAACCGAAGTACACCAAGCAAGGTGTTGAAGAGCACTCCTTGAGTCGGTTAAAGTAACAATATTGCATATTTACAGTTAACACAATGTTTATATTTAGTTTCATTATAATTGGCGTGAGGTTTATTTTTAAAATTTTTGTGAAATCAAATGTGCAGGTTGACGATGCCTCTAAGTTTTCATTAACAATGAGTGTGTACAGCATTACAATAATCTAGCTCGCAGTTTTTACCATAAGTGTGGACACTACTTAAATTATTAATCAAAAGGGTGGCAAAAGCTGACTCATATTGGTCACAAGTTGGATTAATATTACGGCATCCATGGCGTTTAACCGATCCAAAGAAATTTTCCAATGGGTCCTGATTTAGATGACTCAACCAAACTGATGTAATGCCAAAATCAATTTCAATTTTTTTTAATAAAACTTCCATCCCTTCTAGTGTCCACACCCAATTGTTTACAGTTGGAATAAATTCTACTAGTGGAAGATAAACATCATAGACGCAAAAACTTTTTTGGCATCCATACATGTTTTGTGATGTATGGAGTGAGCTGTTGCAGGTCCAACTCGAGTTTTGGCATCTTTTCTTTTAAAAACTGCCATTAACTGAGTCGAAAATATTATCCATAAAAGCAGCAGATCAGGATCTTCGTACTCTTTTCGAAGGATACCCGTTGTCTTTTTCTAGTCTGCCAATGCTCCTCCTTAAAATTAAAAATTAAAAAAAATTATCAACCAGTTTTGTTTAAAAAAGGAAAAAAAAGGAAACAATTATTGCAACACCCCACAAACATCATTAAGTATTTATTAGTGGTTGCGAATTGACTTTCCTGAATCTAATAATTTTAAATTTATTGACCAATAATTTAATGTAAATTTTGGTACCTATCTAAATTCTTTTAATTTGTTATTTTACGTTCATGCACAAACTAGTTCATAGGGCATTCTATCAGTCAACTATTAAGCTAAACAGAGGAACATATAAGAGGTGGTGGAGCAATAATCAAAATAGAAAGGGCTTTTTTATAGAATAGGATGACAAACGAGCACACAGTCCACCTGATGGTAAGTGGTTGCTGTGGCCCATAGACATCCACATCTATCCTCGATTACAAATAAAAATGCAGACGCGTTGTCACCCGTGAGGACTAAGATGGAATGCCTCGTTTCCAGTAAAAAGGGTCTCCGGTTCTCTACACTCACCATACGAAACAGTAGCATTAAGCTACTATTTTACGCTGGTATTCTGTGAGAGCGTGGTCCTTACCCGGTTGAGCCGATCCATTCGTGCTACAACTATACTACTGATATAACTGCAGCATGGCTCTACCACGTAAAAAATGGCTGATAAATACTAACAATGATATTATCATTACTAATATTCCCCATAGCCACCAGCTTAAAATGCTTGTGCTAGGAACGGTTCACGAGAGTAGTCGAATGGCGGATTAGATTTCACGACCTTTTGAGTTCGCGGCCCGTAACCTGCCATTAGGCTAACGTAATGATACCAATGATTTCAAAAGGAAGCATTCTTCATACAAGAAAAAGTAGCGCATCTGCCTTAATACAAACGTCATAACATGACGTAACCAGGGTCGGATTTTGTAGTATAATTATCCTATTTATACCATTATTTCATAATGTACAATATGCTGTATCTTAATAATACTAGGCAAATTGCAATTCGTCATCGCACATGTGTAAACATTGTTTATAAGTCTTATCCTATCCATTTTTACCAGAAGCTTGATGACGGCAGCAGCTTCTCTCAGTTTGTGTGTCGAAATGAAAACAGAATTTTAAAATATTTTATGAATACGATGTTCAGTTTCAATTATGTAGGTATCGTTTCTTTTGTGTTCTTTTCGTTTTACCCTTACTGAATATAAAACATATTAGGTACCAATATTCAAACTTTAACTCACACTAAGTTCTTAAGACAAAAATAAAACAGAAATAATAATAAAACCAAAAATCAAAACCTATAAAAACACCAGCCGCGTGACGCCAAAATTTTGGAAAAAAAACATGAAACGTCAAACGTGGTATAATTTTGGACAAATAGTATAACTTTATTTTCCCTGTACAAAATTAATTAAATTACACACTCTGTTATTATCTTCCACGTTCCTTTTGTATTTCCTTTATTTTTTATTAATTTATTTTTATAATATTCTTTTTTCAGATTTTTAATAATTTTGTTACACATGTTTCTCATATACTTAATCTTTAGTTCTTCATTATCCGGTAACTTTTTAGTTTTCATATGTAGATTATCTCCTTTCCTTATAGATCTTACCATTTTTCTTGTTATCCATGGTTTGAGAGGTTGGTGCTTTTAGTAATAGTTTTGATTTGTGAGTTCTGTTTAACCAATGAATAAAGTTTATTCGTGAAAAGCTCAGTGGCTGAATTTACGTTACTAATATGTAGCACATCATGCCAGTTTTCTCCCAGCAGTATTTCTTTGATCCTTTCATAACTAACGGTTATTTTTTAGATTTTAATATATCTTTACTAACTTTTCCAAGAACTATAAATTTTGACCATAAAATGATCAATGCAAGTATTAGTAGGACGTAGTAGGACTCTAGTAGGACGGTCAATATCTTGTTTTAAACCGTGCATAGCCATAATATTTAAATAATCTTGTGAGGATGCTGACAAGTTACATGATAGAATATCTAAGTTAGTATCACCAGTAAATATTACATTTTTAGTTGAGATACTAGTTAAGACCGCGTCAATAGATTCTAAATATTTACTAGAAAACTTTTAAAGAAAACTAGGCGGACGGTATGAGCATATGATTGTATAATCTGGCGAGATTTTTATTATAAGGCACTTTCCATCGTGAAAGGTTGGCTCATAAGAGGATGCATCAATTTCTTCTCGGACGTATATTTTAATTTAATTGTAACATATTACGGGAGTATTTAATATTCATAATTCTTGAGTCTAAAGTGTAAGTGTGAAATTTATGTACTAGATTACTAAGTGTAAGTAATTTATGATGTAATTTTATGTTAATTTATAGAATCAGGCGTTACTTTGCGGAAATCCATTACAATAAAGACATTAATTAATTCGCAACCATCCGCTTAAAAATACAATGATGTGTCTTACCTTACTCTTAACGGTTAGCCGCCGTAGAATCTACATCACCTGAAGATGCCTCGTGTAGAGGCGAAACACGTGTTGTATTGTCGATGGTGTGTCTTTCCTGGAATAGTGGTGTTGGGAGTAGTGGTGCTGGGATTAGTGGTGACGGGATTAGTGCATGCAATTGAGGGAGGGCGGGAGGTGCTCTTCAATCCAGATAAGACACATCATTGTATTTTTAAGTGGATGGTTGCAAATTAATTAATGTCCTTATTGTAATTTTATGTGTTGAGTTGTCAGCAAAATTATATGAATAGGTATCAGTGATATACGCATATGAATTAAAGCTAAAATAATTAAGATTAAACAACAAAAGCTTATAAAACATAGAGAACAATAAAACATGCATTTATGAAAATAAATAATACAAATTAATAAATAGTCATTTGTTGCTAATGTTATCTAGGTCGCTCTCGCTATTAACCTTTACAAGTGGAGCTCCATCCGCCCTCCGAAGTTATATTTTACCCCTTGATGTCCAGCAATATTTAAAGGCATTAATTTTAGCAAATTCCCTGGTCAAAAAGAAGAGTTTCTTCGCCTTAATTGTCAAACTCTCAGACACGAAAATCAGTTTGGGTGGACCATCAAGTTTTAAGTTTGAGGTATTCAACTTGCGGCTCGTATATTATTTGTTGTATGCCTTGACGGACTTATCTATTTTATTCTTTAAGAATACGGTTGGCAATATTAGTCTGATTTACAATGCAACATTGCGGTCGGCGTAGTAGGCGGTGTACATTTAAGCGGCATAGTAGCCGGGCGTGAGCAAACTGCAAGTACTAGACAAGGAGAAAAATTTGAAACAATGCACACGCATTGCATTGCAAGGCACCTAGTCGTTACACAAGTATGCAGCTGCGTATGTATGCAGTGGGCAAATTAAACTTATCAGAGTGCAAGTGAATGCGTGTTAGATTCACTCACTATTAACACTGAGCGACAACACAGTTTTCTTATAGTTTATGCTCTCCTATTATTTCGTACAATTTAACACTTCACAATTTCGAAAATTTTTAATTATTTGATAAAAGAACTAAGTGTATGAGGGGGTGTAATTTCAAAACCCACTAAACGGTATTGTAATCCTTATAAATGTGAAAAACCTTTTCATATTTAAGAGAATTTTCAAGAAAATTTAAAATTCAATTCTATTATGGAGGAATTTGCAGACAACCTGTCATTATAATGGATTTTGAAAATTAACTGTCATCCTATAGAGGGTTTTGCAACTAACCTTTAATGCTCGATGGATGGTGTTATGCTATGAAGCCTAGAAAACAATCTCACTTAACTGTATGTAGCTATGTATGAAAATGTACAAATTAAAAACAAAGAGCGGGAACAATTTGTTTATTGAAAAAGAAAAAAAAATTAAATGTGTGCAGTTACGTCTTGGAAACCATGCTCACATAAGTCATTGTTCATGTTGTCGATGCCATGTGATGGTATGTAAGTTTTATTTTCTATATCAACATATAATTTTAGTTGAGGCAAATCCCTCCATTCTCCACCAAAATGTTATTGAAGTAAATCACAAACATCTTTCACTTTGGCTTCGTTCGGTAGTATAGTGTTTGGTGATAACATTTGTGGTATAATCATTGTTATTTTTTTGTTTTTCTTTGTTATAATTTTTTTATTAATTTCATTGCGGTAAGTTTCTTCCCCTTGCACCAATATATTTTCTGTTTTAGTACGAGTAAGGAAAAATCGTTTGCTCCTCATGAATGGAAAGTGCCAGGATGATGTAGGTTTTATCACGGGATCATAAGCTGCCTTCCAATCATAAACTGGTATCGTTGCCAGATTGATGCACGTTCTTTTTTTTTTTTTATAGAATAAGCTGGCAAACGAGCACACAGTCCACCTGATGGTAAGTGGTTGCTGCGGCCCATAGACATCTACATCTATCTTCCATTACAAATCAAAATGCAGATGCGTTGTCACCCGTGAGGACTGAGATGGAATGCCTCATTTCCAGTAAAAAGGGTCTCCGGTTCTCTACACTCACCATACGAAATACAGCAGCATTAAGCTACTATTTCACGCTGGTATTCTGTGAGAGCGTGGTCCTTCCCCGGTCGAGCCGACCCATTCGTGCTACAACTATACTACTAATATAACTGCAGCATGGCTCTACCACGTAAAATTTTCTTGCAAAACTTCGGTGTATTCCGAAGGAGTAACAACCACTTCTTTGGTTTTTAATGTCCTCTCAATTTTAGCGAAAACACGATCGGGAGGAATGAAGGAGTGTCCTACCACTGGAAAAATAATCTCAATTTTTTTCACATTCCGAGGCGCTTCACTATACAACCATTTACCTAGCATGCTAACCATTCCCGTATTTTTATTTTGGCCGGAACATCCATCACAAACTACTCTTAGTACCTTCACGTGCGATTCTATAACGGTTCCTTGCAAGAAGTGGTAAACTGCACTAATAATTTGGTTGCTGCCCTTAGCATGATTCAACTCAGTCCAATAATAGGAACGCACATTTTCCTTTGTCAGTTTTGTTTTTGAATTTCCTTGTACTATGGCAAAATGGTAGAAATTAAATTGCTTGCTAAAATAAGCCGACTGATCGGGCAGTTTCGGAAGCGGTTGGTTTTTTTGGCAATCAAATGTAATTGTTAAAATATCTTTATTTTCTTCTTTTATAATGTTATAGAAAGCTTTGTATTTTAACCTGTGGATCCTCTTTTCTATCATTAATTCATTTCTCTTTATAGGACTTTTTTCATTTTTCAGGCGTTCTTGTAAGGAAATGCACGTGGAACATACATCTGTTCTAGGAGACCCAAAACCAAAGTTGTACGAATTATTTACAATTTTTCTAAAAAAACTTTGCTTAACTTTTAAATCCACATCTCTTTCTTGGTTGTACATCCGCCACATCTTTCTAATATTCAACCCTGATGGCAAATAAATTCTGTTTGTTTGCGATCTGCAATAGTGACTCTCGATCCCTTTAAATTTTTCCAAAAACCAATCTACTGACAACCTCTTCGCTTCATATTGTTCACTTTTCCTATCTCCTCCTCTATTTTCTTTTAATGGAGAACCATCGCTCAAATAAAAACGTTTCAACACCCCCTGAACCCTATCTTTCTTTATTTGAAGCGAGTCCAAAAATGTTTTTTGACATACCGGTTTTCGACCACCTCCACTGACAGGTATATTGTACTTAATAGTTAATTTCCGTTTACTGTTTGGATTATTTTTTATGGTTTGATTGACAAGACAATATCTTAACAAAAAATTATCTTGATCGATTTTGGTCTTACATTTATAAAAATTTCTATGAAATTTTCGGATGTCTTGACAAGAAACTAGGTTGCACCGAAAAGCTTTTTGATTATGGTCGCAAGAAGGAAATTTCGGGAGTGATTTTGGCTCGTATCTAAAACAAAAATAGCAATAAAAGTTTGGGAATAGTAATACTTGACGAATTATTTTGGGAGCTGACCTTTTTTAGCTACTGAAAAAAAGACATGATAGGTAATTGAAATAGATGCCAATGGCACTCATTAAGTTTTCATTATTATTTTTCCCCATTCTTTTAGTAAATAACTTACAAATAAATAATAATAGACCCCAAACAAAAATAAATAAAAAATATTAAAGTAAAAAGTTTAAATAACTATGTGCCATTGACACCTATTTCATTTACCTATATACCCAATTTTTTTAGACAGCTTAAAAAGCCAGCCGGTATACTACTCAAAACAAAATAAGGTTCACTCCAACTCTGTGTTTTTGTTAAAATACTAATGAAATGAAATTGAAATGAAATGAAATTTATTATTAACATACATTACATTATTGTTACAATTATTTTTGAGCTCTGAAGCCTGTGTTAGTAAAAACTGTGCTACAGGCCTCAGACTTCCCCATCTATTGTCTTAGTATTATAATGTAAGTATATTACTATTATAAAGAAATTTGTTAGTAAAAAATAAAATGAAATTAAAAAGTGATAATACGGTACTAATTCTAATGTAAGGCCAAATTGCGTCGTGTGTGTGTGTGTGTGTGTGTGTGTGTGTGTGTGTGTGTGTGTGTGTGTGTGTGTGTGTGTGTACGTGTGTGTGTGTGTGTGTGTGTGTGTTCACACACGAGCGATTAAGTGATCTTTACGAACAATTCTTCAATTTCATTATAATTCAAGTCGTTAAGAGTTTGTTTTAATATTTTCTTGAATTCATGATTATTAAGGTTAATAATAGTTTTAACTTAATAAACTAATTAATTGATTAATATTTATTGTTAAGTAGTTACTAATAAATGCAGAGAAGAGAATACACAGAAAAGTTTTCTACATTGGCCCAACCGGGAATCGATCCCGGAACCGCAGAGATGGCAACGCCAAGTCCAAAATTTTCGCTTTTCGGCTACAGAGGTCGTCAATTGAAATAATCGAACATGTTTTGAAAATAATATATTAATAGCCTTTAAAATACGGAGGCCCTTATTTTATTTTAAGTAGGTAAGTATCTACTTTACTTAGAAAGTAACATAAAACAGTAAACATTCATGTCAAAACGGTATGTTTTCCTTAATTCCAGTGAGTCTCCTAATTGCGAGACTTACCTACATTACTTCATGTTGCATAAAACTTTCTAACGAACTTTTTAAGTAAGTTATAGGTAAGATTGTACTCACCGTTTTCGGCGCTCCTTTTCACGTTTCCAAGATTTTGGATTGCGTGAACGCTTCCGAGCATATTTAGGATCACATTTTTTGACAAATTGAGCTAGATCATCCATGTTTTTGGTAAATTTTAATTAAAAACCGCGAGCAACTGCTATCAGCACAACCAAAATCGCCATACTGTTTTTCAAGTCACGTGTTTGCAATGCGTCGCTCCGATTGGTCGATTTCATTTTAGAGGAATTTGATAGTAACACTCGATATTTTAGCGGCATTTGCAACTAATGTTGATTTTCAAACTGAATTTACTGTGTATTTTAGCGGAGTTTGAAAATTAACATATGGTGTATAGCAAAGGAAATTTCAAGATCTTTCTTTTGATACAAAAATGTAAAAATGTATACAAAATCATTATAGGGGGGTTTTGAAATTACACCACTCGTATCACGTCTGATCAGCACAGAGATCTGGGGAAGAAGCAACATGTGTCAATGAATGATACATATAAATATTGTCTATGTCAGAACAAATATGAAATATATATCATATTATCAAATATTAAATATAAATAGTTACCATTTCTCAATCAAAATAAATCATACCTAAAAACATTTCAGCCCTTTTCTTTATAACTACAGGATAAGTTGATATCACAGGATCTTGCATTGGAGTAACTGGATCTGAAACATTAGTTAATTGTCTTTCAGCAACATGCTTCACTTCTATAATAATTCCTTTGCTATTTTATATTATTGTAATACTTTTAGCCATGATTTTTCACAGGCGTTTGTGACAGATGAGCACACAATCAAACTGATGGTAATTTGATGCTGTACCTATAGATATCTACATTTAAATTCAATTAAAAATTAAAATGCAGATGCGTTGTCACCCCTGAAGACTACGATAGAATACCTCATTTCCAGTAAAACCTAAACACCATACAAAACTCACCCACACTAAGCAGCGTGGCTCTACCACATATAAGTTATAAGAACTTCATTAAAAACATAGAATTATAATTACAATCATAGAAACACATTAAATATACAGAGTAATTCAAAATTTTTGCATTATAAAAAAGTTTATATCTTATGTTCAATAAATTGAAACTGTTAAAAAATGGCATCATAAGTCAGACTAACCAAGATTTTCTTTGTGAGAAGTATTTCCTTCCATTTTTGTGTATTATCGATGTACCGAACGTTCAGAGTAATGACCTGAAATGAAATTCATAAATCAATATCAAAAGAAGAAAAGGAAAGATTTAAAGAAATAACCAAACTAAATATATCACTGTAGGTTAGGAGAAATGGGTGTTTCTCAGTGGATTGAAGTGTAAATCCCACGACAATGTAGTGTTAAGTTTAGAGTATGTTTCCTCTCATTACCATCTTTACCAACATTACACGGCGACCCTGCCAGACAATGCGCTGCGACAATGCAAGTGCACTGTCGCAGTCTGAATAATTATTAAACTGTTAAATAAAAAAAAAGTATTTAACTGTAATTTACTGGAATTGACACAATTATACTGGATATGATGAAAAGGAAAATTAAATGCGCATATAAATATGGCCTTTTCTTAAATATTTAATATTACATACTTTTTGAGGAAAATGCTGCGGGGATTGCAATTTGTATTTGGATCTGTCTGTTGGAATGTTAATTATCTGGGGGCACGGCACTGGCAAGGGCCGCCAAGTCGAGCAAAAAAGTAGCACGGCCGTACCGTACTTTTCTCGAAGTGATTCAGGCCAATTTCTTCCACCTATATTTATTATTTATTTAATTCGAAAACTCTTGTGCATATAAATAGTATGTAATAATATTCTAGTTAGATTAATGAATGAATCATGGTAAAATTACTACTAGTTAGATAACTACTTAATTAGGGCATATTTTATAAAGAAACTATATACATAATTCATACTATATTATGTTCCTAATTCATTCCATAATATGTTTACTTATTCTATAATCTATAAAGACAAACCTGCTATATTCAAAGTAGGCACAGCAATGTTACTGATTCTGTTATTACTGCATTGAAACTTTTCTTCAAAATGTGAGTGACACATGGCGATACAAGTTGAATATGTGCATAATTTCGAGGTCTAGTAAATCACCGCCAATTGCGTAAAGCCATACCCTAAATCGTTCACTATCGTTTTACATGTTTGGAAATCCGTGAAGAACATGATGCATGCATAAAATACTGAAGAGATAAATATAAAAAAAACTTATTTAGTTAACACTTATGCTTATGACAAATAACTTGCATCAAGGACTGATGCAAGTTGTTTAGACGAGATGATACTGTCACTGTCCTTAAATCCGGGGACACAGCTAAGCTTACATATTTATTTACAAAATGTCACAAAATAAAAATAATTGAAAATGGTATGAGGAGTACGGAAAGCGTAAATAAATTCACGTAATGGCAGGATGATGTGCTGCCAGATTTAGTTTCAAAATCAAACCTTTCCGTATATACACTCTTATTTATGATCATACCAAAAACATCTATTTATGGTTTTTGAATCAATAGCACATGTAATCGGTATTTATTTATAAGCAAACGTTAAAAATTTTCATCACAGATTTTTATTAACTTTAAACAAAAGAAAATATCTTAATTTCAGCTACACTTATTTTCTACTAATTGGAATTTTTTTGAATATTTTGTAAAGCTACCTACAGGTAGTGGCGACATCTAGTATGTGATGAACGAATTATTCGCTTGAAATTGCGAACAGTGTCACCTATTATTGTTGGTTGGAATAATACCGATTTTATAATACGGCTAAAATAAAAAGTAGTCAATAGATATGGTTTTAAATAGTTTACTAAGTGCGTCTTAATTTTGCATAATAGCATTTCATAGGTTTCCAAGTTTTTTGTTCTAAGATTGTAGAGCCTGGTTAGTATCGCTTAGGCTTTTGAAGGGAGAAGTTGTGTCGCTTACGATCAGAATATACATTACGCAACAGTACGACGTAAAATTAAAATGGGAAATAACCGTGATAAAAATAAGAAGCGGCTGGCTTGGCGTTAAGAAACAGGCATAAATATGAAAAACCTAATGAAATAAGTGTCTAACGACCTTTCTACTTACAGTATTAGTGATTACAAACATATCGGTACATAGCATACGACGCGCGGGGAAGTGGGGGCGAAATTAGAATTTGAGCTGACTTACTCTATCCTCTTAATTATCGCGTACACAAACCAGCCTTACCAACCTATCAAGAGAACTGTGACCGATTTAACCTACTTACCCTTGAAGATAGACGTAAACTAGTGGGTGTATGTCTACTATACGACATAGTGCACGGACGCATTGATTGCCCCGAGCTAGTTAAGAGCGTGGGGCTTAATATGCCTTTACGACGCGCTTGCTGTGCCACGCGCCGCCCGCCGCCACCACTTAAGTTTGCCGCGCGCTGGTACTAAATACGCGCGTAATGCACCACTCTCGCGTCTACCCAGCCGTTACAACGAATTCTTTGGAGAAATTGATATTTTTAACCACAGTAAGAAAGCTTTTAGGCGCTTAGCTATTGAGAGTCTTAAACCTAGAACCCTAAATAAAATTAAATAACATATCATAATTTATAACTTATAGTAAAGTAAAATAATAATAATATACTGCCAATCTAGTGTATAAAAAATAACATGTGTATAATCATGTATTTGTTTGTTAAAAAAAATAACATGTGTGTATTCGTGTGTATTTGTTTGTTACCGTTGAACAGTGTGTTATATTAACGATTTCATTAATGTACATGTACATATTTTCATGAATTTTTGTATGAAACATTCGAATGTGCATGCTGCCTGAAGGAACAGGTGCAGCAATTTAATTTAATGATTTATGTGTAAATTTGAGTTTATACCTACTGGTTACTAATTATTACGACCGTAGTATGCTATGTCATAGTAATTAATGGAAACCTGTTATTGGCCTTATTATAAAAATACTACTGTACACACACACACACACATACACACACACGCACACACACACACACACACATACACACACACACACACACACACACACACACACACACACACACACACACACACACACACACACACACACACACACACACACACACACACACATATTTTTTAAATCGGGGTGATAACAATAACTTCCCCATTTTTTGAAAATCTTTGATTTTCATAAAGGGAAGTCGAAAATAGTCCAAAATATTGGGTTTCTTGCTGGTTCTTCCCAGGACAGAGGTATTTTCCGAACCAGTGGTAATGACTTTCAATAAGTAATACGAGTATGTAATAATCTATATTGAATGAAAATTATTCTATAATATCCTATTTCTGAACTTCGGGCGCTTCATTGAGTCCAAAGCCAACGCAGCTGCAAGGAAGCTAGGAATTCTTGCAAAGGTGCGGCGGTACTTAATGCTAGGATAGCTGCTTACTTTATAAAAGGCACAAATCCGGTTATGCGTGTAGTATTGCAGCCATATATGGATTGCTGCTGTAAAATGCCACCTTGCAGCTTTGTACTAAATGGAAAGGCGTGCTAAGAGGCTTATTAGTGACTCGAATCTGGTTAAAATCAATCAAGCCTTTCGGTTTTCTACAGGATGCATTTCGATACTGTGCACAGGAATTGTTTAATTTAATTCCTCCCTCTGCCTTCCGTCATCGGATAACCGGACGTTTGGCAAGTCTGTACCCTTTCGTTGTTAACTTACCACGTATTCGAACCAAACAGTTTGCTACATCGTTCGTCATCCTTCATAGGAGTGGAATAAGTTGCCAACATCTGTCTTTCCATCTGATTGCGATGTGGGTGTCTTCAAGGCAAGAGCTGGATAGGTTTTTGATAAGTCAGTGCGCTCACATCTTAAGCTACATCTCCAGTTTCCATCAGATGCGATTGTAGTTGAGCGCTGGCTTAAAATAATAAATGAAAACATAGGCCTCTCCCAGGGAATACCACACAACACAGTCCGGAGCCACCTGCAATCCGTCGACTTAATAACGTGTTACAAGAACACATAATCAGTATAATACGAATAAGATACAATATTATTAATTCTTAAATAAAACTTAAAAAGTTTATGTAGATCACCTTTATTGATGTTATAATTAATCATTTGCATGAAATAAACTTTGTTTTACAAATAATAAAATGCAGACATGTTTTTATATACTTATATTTTTTAATGTCTCATTTGATAATGAAGTTTTCTCCATCTATATTTTGATTTTCCGATGGAGTTTTGAAAGGGTGAAACAAAAAGAGAACCATTTGGTTTTGTCTTATTTTATCATCTGCCTAGAACGACGTCAAAATGAGGGTAAACTGATGGCAGTTTTGTACATATTTTACATTGACGTAAAATCATGCTACAGCTGTAATATGATTGAGGAACTAATGGGTTGGCTCGATGAGGGTATAACCATGCTTTAACAAGATGTAAACTTAATGTAGATATTTTTTTATTGTAATTTTAGCGATGGATACCATTTTTATTGGTATTCTATTTTAACCCTTAGGATCAGAGTATATATAATAATAGGCGAAAATCGGATAATACTACGTTTTTCGTTGTTAAAAATAAGATGACTATGTTTTTGTCACTTTCAATCTTTTGCAAGGTTGTAGACGACGTAGAGAGAAGATTCTATAGCTACCGCAATTATTTCGCCATTAGCTGAATAGAAACTTTGCCAATAAAATCTTATTTTAATTAGCTTACAAGGATTTTAATTAATCCGGTTCGTATAATATTTACTGACTTTTCTGTTCTGAACATTTTAAGCTTGAAGTAAGCCATTTTTGTGTATTTTTATGTCTCGTTCTCCACTTCATTTACTATAGGCTTTTGGTAAGGCTAAAAATAAGTAGATATAACACCTGAAATAAGGCTTACAAAAATACTTAAATAACAAAAATAATCCATATATAACAATAATCTTTAATACATACATGTCTACATACATATCTGAATAAAGGTAGCAGTACTAAATTTACATTATACTGACGACGTTGTTTTTGAAAAATTTTCCCGAACCAATCCTTGGAAGGCTATCTTATTTGGTGATTTCCTGATGTTTTCAGGTAAGGAGTTCCAGAGTATTGTAGCCTGAACACTTAAAGTATTGCTGATTAATCCTGTAAAATGGAGTGAAACTGAAATCTTCGGATTAGCTGTTGAAGAACGAATTATCCCGACGTGGTTGGAGGAAATTTGTGTTTGAAAGTAGGGAGGGGAGGACAAATAATTTGAAATGGACTAGAAAAACCGACAATATTCTGGAAGTGTACCTTTCACGTAAGTAAGCGAATACGAAATTGAGAGATATAGTCATATTTTCGAAGGCCGAAAATAAACGAACTGCAGTATTAAGAAGACGCTCAAGCGTATTGTATAGATATTATCCAACGTTTATTTAACGGTGTAACTGAGAGGGAGGAATTAATGTAATATTTGTGTACGCTCTACGAATTCATTTAGTTACTGCTAAGAAATGTAAAGGGTATTAGAAAGTGCTTCCACGTCTGTCGTTGCTAGAACTCTAACTATAGCGATGAGTGCACAGGTAGTGACTGAGGCGGGCCGTTTTTCAATTTGCATTTGGATCTACGCCATGACCCTGTCGTCGACAAAAGGTTATTACTCTGTGATTTATGGGCCGTTAGAAGCTAAAAACTTCACCTTCTTACTATTTTATATCGTTTTAGAAATGTATTTAATCTTCGAGGTATCTAAAAAATAAAATGTACTACACATTTTTAAGCTAATTAAGCTAGTGTTTAGTTAAGCACTGACAGTGAAAATAGTTGTTACTATCCCACTTAATAGTAAGTGGTGACATAAAACGCACTTAATTCTACGGTAATATATTCAGTCATGCCTTCAAAGACAGAAGCTGGCAAGATATTCCAATCATTTGCTATACGCATGATGAACGATGAAGCAAACCGTTTGGTTCGCATGGGTCGAAAATAATCCATGACTTAAAAGAAATTAAAATAACTTTAGTTTTAGAACTTAAATTTATAGAAAAATTATTTTTATAGAAATTAGCTTTATTCGAATTCAAATAATATATAACTTACTCACTTGTTTACTATATCTACTATTACTTATCTTCCCACAAATTATCTCAATGCACGGCCATCTGGATGCATCGCCTCAACAATTTATTGAAAGTTTGCCTTTTTGCATAATTATCAATCACTGATTTGGAAAATAACCCTTTCCTGAAAAGAAACAGCAAGAAATGCAGCGGGATTTTAGAGACGTCTAAAAAAAATTCGGCTCAAATCTAGCCGGTTCCATAATTTAAAAATTAAAAGACCATCGGCTGTTTTTATATTTTTGTTCCATTTCCAATGTTTAGTTATAATGTAATTTTCACAATTTTTAATGAAAAATTAGTTCAAGAGACAGAGCTCCTTATTATTTAGACAAATATTTTGTTGGTGGTTGGTAATAAACTTTATTTTATTTTCCTTTTTAATTTTAATTTCACCATCTTTCAGGCGGCTGTTTAACCCAAAAATTTATAGTAGTATTAAAGACCGATCACAATACATACCAATATATTTTAATAATTTTATCCTATTATACTGACCAGAAACACCATGACAAAATAAAATAATTATCGGGATTATCACAACTTAATCAATGCGAGTTTTTTTTAGGTTTTTTAAACTCTATATTTTATTCAACTTAATGTCACGCCATGACACTGATAAAGCAGTCCATGTTTAATATGACTTTTATCATTAAAAATAAAAACCATTGTAATTCACAACTAAGTATAAAACATGTAAAATTAGTTATTCATAATTACACAATGCGTATAATAACAGAATTCTTACTTTTTTATCGAATATACACAATATTTTGTGGATATTTGAAAAAATATAAATGCTATTATCTTATAAATGAATATTCTTGGATTATCTATTCAATAGCCAATAGCAAATAGGTGTAAGACAATCCACTGCTACATAATATCCCCGTCGATGTCGTCAGAGGCAAGAGGGAAATTAAACAGGAGATGGGAAGCATCAACTTCCTGATAGCAAATTGAAGTAACAAAAATAGACAGAGGAATTTTCTTCGATTATCTATCCATTAGCGATGTACGACAATCCACTACTACATAATATCCCCGTCGATGTCGTCAGAGGCAAGAGGGAAATTAAACAGGAGATGGGAAGCACCAACTTCCTGATAGCAAATTGAAGTAACAAAAATAGACAGAGGAATTTTCTTCGATTATCTATCCATTAGCGATGTACGACAATCCACTACTACATAATATCCCCGTCGATGTCGTCAGAGGCAAGAGGGAAATTAAACAGGAGATGGGAAGCACCAACTTCCTGATAGCAAATTGAAGTAACAAAAATAGACAGAGGAATTTTCTTCGATTATCTATCCATTAGCGATGTACGACAATCCACTACTACATAATATCCCCGTCGATGTCGTCAGAGGCAAGAGGGAAATTAAACAGGAGATGGGAAGCACCAACTTCCTGATAGCAAATTGAAGTAACAAAAATAGACAGAGGAATTTTCTTCGATTATCTATCCATTAGCGATGTACGACAATCCACTACTACATAATATCCCCGTCGATGTCGTCAGAGGCAAGAGGGAAATTAAACAGGAGATGGGAAGCACCAACTTCCTGATAGCAAATTGAAATAACAAAAATTGTCAATAGTCAATAGGAACCTAATTAAAAAAAGATAATATATGTTATTTATTAATTTCTTTTATTAATACAAACACGATACATTGAATAAAACGTAATTTACGGATTTTATCGCGCTTACTATTTTTTTAATTTCCGACGTTTCGGGCACTTTCCAGCACTCGCGGTCACAGGGGAAACTGAGGTGTTAGACGATCCTATGTAATAGTTAACGAAGGTTACCTTGGACTTTTAATTTTTTTTGGTATGTTCTATGCAGAACAAGCTTAGAGTATCTTGAAATCTTGCAGTAGTATGCTTGGGTTTGGATTTATTTTTATTAAAGGATCCCTAGCAGATAGTAGCACCCAGCCATTTTCTTCATTGCAATTAGGGTGTTTTCTTTATTTCAATAGCTTCGCGAATCATTCTTGGTAGAAATCGATATTCTTTTTCGAAGATTTGTGGTCTATCAAGTCCGATATAATGATTGAGACGTTCCTGAACATGTCGACATACTGGATACCTCCTGAAGCGCCTGTTCTTTCACGCGAGTTTTTATGAATATTTTAGTTTTTTTTTTCATATAAGAGAGACAACATTCACAATCAAGCTTGTACACTCTTGTCTGTGAATGTTTTAGAGAGATATCTCATCTGATCTTGATGAGATCTTGTCGTGGACTCTTCTTACATATAGGCAATATCGCAAGCACACTCTCGGCCGGTTTCACTCGGTCACTGTGAAGGAGGCGTGGGATCCAAATCTTGTTATTACACTTGACAGATGGTAGAAACTGAAAAAAAATGTTCTACGGCGGCTTGTAGTGTGTTCGTATGGTAGCCCGCTTAAAATTGTAACCAATCATGTCTGTGTTTCCTCTGATATATAGTAGTAAAGGTAGAAAATTCTAGTGCTCGTGGAAGAGCTACATACCGCAGTGGCTTAGCAATGAGTTGCAGCGCTAAGTGCTGTGGGTTCAAATCTCGCAAGGAGCAAGCATTTGTATGGTCTAAAAATAATTGTGCCGGGTCTGCACGTTTGTTCTTAGGAAATTGATTAGTGGTAGAGCCATGTGCCAGTTTTAGCTGTTGCGTGGATGGACCTGCCACGTATTTTGAGGGGTGTAGGATGGTAAAATCCCGCTCACTACTAACACTGCATGGGGCAAAGAGAACCATAAACCATGGTGACGCCTGCCACGCTAGCCGTGGATATCTGCAATATCAGGGGACTTCACTCAAACTTTGACGCCGTTCACTACAATCTGGCGAGGCCAGCCTTGCACTTTTTGAACAAAACGCGTATGTCATATCCACCTGATAACTCGTACCTGTCCTACCGGGAGCGCAAACTTGAACACTCCTTTGTGCCTCGGACTAAAGTTTGCGTATACTTCAGAGAGAATATCTGTTCTCGACGCCTTGGTAAACTTGAGGAGACTGACCTGTCCATCTTTTGTTTAACCGAACATGGATGTAGATATGTTGATCACTGCCTTGGCATATGGTCTGACACAATTGATTACTTTGCCTACGCGTATTCCTGTCTCACGGTGATCATTGTCTAATCCGGAGTATGGTGCCACGCACGCTCACTTTGCGGTTGCATTATGCAGGTTGCCGACGTGTTTGCAATTACATGTCAGCGGATTGAGACATAATGCGGTCTTCTTTTGCATCCCACTCATGAGAGCAGATTCACTTCTTGCCGAAAGATCCCAGCGCCGTGTGCTGATTCTGTCACTGATGTGATGCTACAGGGAATGGTATTATCTGTGGTACGCGGTGTTCATCATCTGTGGTACGCATCATCGGCAGATCTCAACCTTGGCTTAACCCCTCCTGTAAGACTGTATTGCGCAGTTAGCAGTAGTGTTATCACGCCTGGGCTGATGCTTTGGCGGCTCAGGATGTAAATGTCTCCAGGTCCTTCAAAAGAGTTATAGCCGAGGAAACGTATGAGCACGTTGGAAGAATTTGTGAGAAATTAATTCGACTTCCTCCGGGAACCCCTGCATTCTGGTCTTTCGCCAAGTCTGTCCAAGGAAATTTCTGTAAGCCATCTCTGCACAGGGAATACGATACAGTATCCCACGCCACAAAAGGGAAAGCCGATTTTTTAGGCTCTCTTTTTGCGTTAAACTCGACTCTTGATGAAGGGGTGAACACACGGTCGACCATCCTGCAGTGTGGATATCTTACGTCTGAAATGCGATTCAGACAGTGCTTAGTACGTAAATAATTCTTCTTCCTACACATCTATAAGTCGATTGGACCTGACGAAATCCCCTCAATTGTGCTCAGGACATATGCTCCAGAGTTAGCGCCGGATCTATGAGTATTTTCCGATACTGCTGTAAATGTTCCTAAGTATATATTTTTGTTATTATTTTGATTTTTTAATCAACTTTAATAACTAAGTTCTTAAACTATTGTAAGTATACCTAAGTAACCTTGATTCGGCGCCAAACAAGCAAATTCGTTAATCACGTAAAGTGTGAAGCGCATCACGACACTCTTCACCGGAAAATTGCCAAGTTTTCACGAAGTTAATATCAGCGAGACAGCAACGGGTACACACGTGACGGCACACGTCGTTGCGAGTGTTCTTGTGAAAGGCGTATTTTTTGAAATGTGAATGTGTGATTCGGTTATTTATTTAAATTTAAGATAATTTATTAATCTTTGTTCATTGATTGCTTGACGCCGATTCAAAATATTTTTATTTTATAATTTTAGTGGCTATAATCTACCTCTCGTATGTGAGGCGACCGGGTCCCGGTTAGTGACAGAATATGCGCCTCTGTGAAGCGACCGGGAGCAGGATCTAATGAGCAGTCCTTCATCTTGCTTATATTAAGGGTTATCGCGTATATCTTTCTCTTTTTAACTCCTTACGAAAGCATAGTGCTTAAACATGTTAGCTATTGGACCGCGACTTTGCCGGATTACGTCATGTAAAACTCAAACATTATGAGAAGAATTTCGCCGATCACATACGTCTAACCACCTTGTTTTGTTGTATTATAAAAGATAAACAGCTGTTAAATAGGTTGATAAAGAAGAAAATACGATGGAAAGGTAAGTTATGTTAAATTTCTATAAATAATATTTAAGGTGTACCTTAGTTTTTCGTAATTTTCGGCCTTTTTTTTTCAAACCTACTCTGTGTCGAACTATGAACATGATTTTGATTTGGTTTTATTTTTATTAAAACACGTCTAACACATTAATTTAATATCATGCACTAGTCCACCAATTTATGAATTTAGCTTATATTTAGTGTGAAACATGTACTTCCAAACCGGGAATCGTTCTCACCACAGACATTGTTCGACAAATCCTACTTACGACTAAGCATAGTATGGATATTCCCTGGGTGTTAAAATTTTTCAACCAACTTCACAAAGAAGTAGGAGAGTCTCAACTCGACTGATTTGTTTACATGTTTGTTATCCGATTTTACTTTTGTATTGTATTTAGGTATTACTTTTATTGAAAAAATATTCTTCGCCCAATGGGATGAAATTAAAGTTGGTTGTTGGTTTTTATGTTGAAGTACTATACGTTTACAATTTCTCATAATATTTTTGAAATGTTTTTGAAAAAAAAAATCAGCTCCATTTTTTATTTTCATGAATTTTCCACAGTTTTTTTAGTTTCTGTTTGGTTTTTTTTTAATGATATTTCCGTTTAGTGTTTTATTTGCTTTGTTCTGTTTTGAGTGCTATCTTGCCTTTTCGATGTACTTATAAGATCAACGAAAAGAGGCGGACAGAGAAGAGGTGCCATGCAGGGCCTCTGGTCCACGTACGCGTAGTAGGCGGGCTGGTGGAGGTGTTGACGGCTTACAAATGCCTTCTCCTGACTCGTAATAGCGATTTTTTATACAATTATAAAAAATATATATATATATATATATATATATATAAGAAATATATATATATATATATATATATATATATATATATATATATATATATATGTGTGTGTATTTATATAATATATAATGCTGAAAATTATATTTTAGGATATTCAGTGGCGCCTTTGATGATATCTCAGAGACTCCTAACCTCTAGACTCTAGAGACCTCTAAACAACCACGAATTCTTCAAACCAACGAAAGTGGTTCGCTCCCACAGCGTGTCAAAGAAAATGGTGGCTACGGTTGTCTCGAAAAAAGGGCATGTTGTTACAATTTCTTTACAGGAACGCAGAACAGTTACCGCTGAATGGTATATCACAGTTTGTTTGCTAGAAATGAATGCCAAACTCCGAAAAAATAACCCGAAACGTCAGCATCATCTTACATCACGATAATGTAAGCTGCCATACGGCTCGGAAGACAAATGATTTTTTGAAGCAGGAAAACGTTGAGCTGATGAACCATCCTCCGTACAGTCCTGACCTGAGCCCAAATGATTTCTTTACACTACTACCTAGTACTACTACCTAGAACGGAAGATTTATTACGCGGTCAACGGTTTGAAGACCCCGAGGCAGCTGTGGAAGCTTACAAATCAGCCATTTTGTCAACATTAACTTCAAAATGGAATTACTGTTTTAATGATTGGTTTGCACGAATAGAAAAGTACATTAATTTGAACGGAGAATACTTCGAAAAGTTCGTTTTTCTTATTCGCGATCATTTTAGTGTGCCCCTCGTAAATACCTCTATTTTACCACCCTTAGGGTAACAATTTTTTTCCATATTTCATCATCATCATCATTACAGTCCTTCACAAGTCCACTGCTGAACATAGGCCTCCCCCAAGTAACGCCACAAAGCACGGTCCTGAGCCACCTGCATCCATCGACTTCCTGCATGTCTTACCAGGTCGTTATTCCATCTAGGGGGGGTTCGCCCTACACTACGCCTACCGGTACGAGGCTGCCACTCGAGAACCTTTCTTCCCCATCGGTTATCGGTTCTTCGAGTTATATGGCCGGCGCATTGGCACTTCAGCTTACTAATCCGTTCGGCTATGTCGGTCACTCTGGTTCTACTGCGGATATCCTCATTTCTGAGTCTATCACGCAGAGAAACTCCGAGCATAGCCCTCTCCATAGCTCGCTGAGCGACTTTGAGCGTCCTCATACGGCCAGCGGTGAAGGACCACGTCTCTGATCCGTAAGTCATCACTGGCAAGACGCACTGGTTGTAACTTAATACCTGACGTGAAGATATGTCGTAATTTCCCGAACGCTGCCCAGCCGAGTTGAATCCGTCTTGACCTCTCGTTCGTAGTTGGACTTACCTAGTCGGACTATTTGTCCCAGGTAAACGTACTCGTCAACAACTTCGAGCATAGTGCACCCAACAACTACCGGCATAGGTGTGACATGGACATTAAACATGATCTTTGTATTGTCCATGTTCATCTCAAGACCTATCCGTTGGGAGACACCATTGAGGTTATTGAGCATAGTGCTAAGGTCCTCCAGCGATTCTGCCATAAGGACTATATCGTCGGCAAATCGAAGGTGAGTGATGTACTCGCCATTGATGTTAATACCGTATCCTTTCCAGTCCAATAGCTTGAAAACGTCTTCCAACGCAGCGGTGAAGAGTTTCGGGGATATAACGTCACCCTGTCTTACACCTCTCTGCAGTTGGATACGCTTTGAACTCTGGTTCTGTACTCGGATAGCCATCGTAGCCCTACTGTACAAACACTTCAGCACTTCGATATACTTGGCACCGCTGAAGGGACTGTAGTACCGCCCAAATTTCGCTGGAATCAAAGGCTTTCTCATAGTCCACATGCGCCAGGCAAAGTGGCAGATTGTACTCCTCGGTCTTCTGTACAATCTGCCGCAGGGTTTGTATGTGGTCTATGGTACTGAAGCCTTTTCGGAAACCGGCTTGTTCGGGAGGCTGGAAGTCGTCGAGTCTACATGCGAGACGATTCGTAATGACTCTCGAAAACAGCACGTAGACGCGGCTCAGAAGGGAAATCGGTCTGTAGTTGTTCAAGAAAGCGTTGTCGCCTTTCTTAAAGAACAAGACCACCGCACTTCTGCTTCACGCCTCCGGAGTAGTGCCACCATGGAGGACGGAATTGAAGAGCTTCTGAAGGACTTCAAGTACCGGTGTTCCACCCGCTTTCAGAAGCTCCGCTGTAATTCCATCCTCGCCTGGGGCCCTGCGGTTTTTAAGGTGCTGGAGAGCCATTCTAATCTCGCTCAGACTGACGTCCGGGATATCATATTTATATCGGAAGAATTATCAAAATCGGACTACTCTGTAAAATGTTATGCGTGGTCATACATAAAGAAATGTACGTGTCGACTTGGAGTACCTCCTCCGTTTTTCGTCGGTTGAAAATTAGCTGAGCCTGGGTTTTACAATTGGCGCTGGTAGATTTTGGCGGTGAGTGGCGGCCCTTTGGTTTCAGTGACATCCATCAAATATTTTGTTTATTATTCAGTTACTTATGCCAAATCACGATAGCAAGTTACACGATTGAACAGAACGTTCAAATGATAAAACTTTGTTATCAAAATGAGTGTTCATTAGCGCTAGCATTGCGCGCATTGCGCCCACTTTACAGTTGACGTGGTGGTCCTTCACAGTCGACTCTTGAACTTTTGGTGGCCGAATTTGAAATAACCAGTTCGGAAAATAATCTTTCAACATTCGTCCATTCCAGAAACGTGTGATCGCCCGAGAACATATTCGGGGTTAGATAAAGTGTACAACAGAACTCGAGACAGTCGATTTATCGTCATGTACAAGCACTCGGCCTTTCGCAGACTTCATCTTAGCGAATTTCGTGTTGAGACTCAAGCCTTCACTCGCATAAGATCCAATTGACCCAGGAGCTCAAAGTTCATGACCATAGACAAAACGCTGCTTGTTCGCTGACTGGGCTTCGAATCGTTTGGATAAATATACCAATTTTGTTTGGCTGTTTTAACAAGCAGAATTGCCATTATATGGGACGACATTAATCCTCGCGAGGTTCACCAAGTGATAGTGCATCTATAAAAAGTTACAGTTTGGTGTAGAATTTGGACCGGCAGCGTCATTGGTTCTTACTTTTTCAAAATCGACCGTTCACGTCAACGGCGAGCACTACAGAACTATGATAACCAATTTCTTATGGCCCTAATTGAACCATATGGATCTAGAATACATATGGTTCCAACAGGACGGCGCTACATGCCACACTGCGGACGTAACAACTGACTTCTACACTTCATCTCTATGAGCGATTTGAACGTAAGCATATCTCTCGCAGGAGTGATGTGAATTGGCCACCAAGGTCATGCGATTTGACCCCGCTAGCCTTTATCTTGTGGGGTTTTTGGAAGTCGCAGGTCTATGCAAATAAACTACAAGCAACCCATGCCCTAAAGGTGAACATAACACATCGCAACAACATCGCAGATGTTTAGCCGGATCTATGAAGAAGAATCATTGAAAATTGGATTACTCGGATCCGTGCCACTGTAAGAAGCCGAGGCGGACTTTTGAATGATGTCATATTCCTCACTTAATGGCCCATGTGGGTCTTTGAAATAAAATAAATAATTTTATTAATACCTCACACACAGCTTGTTTTATTTTATTTCAACATCCACTCGCCCTTATTAAAAAACCCCTTACAACTTATTTTATTCGCAATTATGATAAATTAATCAATATGAAACTTTAGCGATATAAAAAGCTAAAAAATGGTCAAACGTACATACTTACATAGAAACCAAAAATATTGCTTTTCTTTCTAGCTCCGTAAATGTAGGGCCCTTTCCACGATTCACGTATTGTACTCATATCCTGTACGGATTGAGAGCAACTAAATTATACGAGTCATTTCGTGAGACAGTTCAAGATAAAGCATTAACTTCAAAACTCCTAGTCTACATGCTTATTTTTACGCGGTACAGTACGCTATTAGAGGTTACCTTGAAAGACATTTGAGAGGTTTTCTAAATCTCTTTGGAGTTATGGAGGTTATGGAGGTATTATTACTAACAATTACTAAGTAATCTGCTCTAGGATATTCTTGTTTTTGTAAAATAAATACACCTATTACGTCCTCTATTTTGTCCTATTAAGTCCTACGTCTCGAGTATGTCGCTAGCGGCAACTATGGGAAACACCAGAATGTCACTGGACTCAACACCAGCAGTGGACTACCATCTCCTGTTAATAACTTTATGTTTTTTTTTTAAGAATTGGGGTGACAAACGAGCACACAGTCCTCCTGATGGTAAGTGGATGCTCCTGCCCATGGACATCTAAATTTATCTTAGATTAATAATCAAAATGCAGAACCCTCGTCCCCCTTGATGACTTCGATGGAACTTCTCGTTTTCAGTAAAAAAGGATTTCCAGTTCTCTATATACGTCTATACGTACACAGCTACATTAAGCTGTAATTTTTTACTGGTATTTTGTGAGAGCCTAGTTCTTCCCCGATGGAGCAGACCCATTCGTACCACAACTATAATATAGCTATTTTACTTTTTTATTTTTACTTTTACATAATGACCACTGGGAATCGCTAACATGCTGTTTCTAAATGTCTTAATTCCAATGAATCATTCCAAGAAACTTCCGGAGCGTCAGTAGTTCACATCACGCTAAAAGAAGACTGTGAACGTTACATGAGATTTAATAAACCACAAATCCTCGCAAAAGAACACCGTTGCATAATAAGGATGATACGCGAGGCTATTGAAATTAAGAAACATGCTATTTTCATTAGAGAGAGTGGATGGGTGCTCCCATCTGCTTGGGATCCTATAATTAACAAAATTAAAGTTAAACCCAAGCATACCACTCCAAGACTTCAAGATACTGTAAGCTCGTTCTGCGCAAATAGGAACAAAAATTAATATTCAAAACTGAAGGTAGCCGGGCTAACTATCACATTGGGACAAACAGTCTAGTGGTCAGTCCGTGGCCATGGGTGCTGTAAATCACCTGAAACATCGGGAATTAAAAATAAGTTAAAATAGTTAATTAAACGCGATAAAATACGTAAATATAATTTAATGAAAAGTGTTTGCGTAAATTTAAGATACATTACTAAATTGTAAATAATATATTTTTTACAGAAAATTCCCACTTGGTTTTTTGTTGGTTCTTCCCAGGAAAAAGTTTTTTCGTAACAGTGGTTAGACTTAAATGAACTTCAATAAGTTTTCGTGTAATCATATTGAATAAAAATATTCCCATGTACAAATGGTTTGAAGCAAAGCATGCAAAGTGTCAAATATTTAGAATATAGCAACCAATCCACCCCGGCTTTGCACAGCTGATTTCACTAGCGACAACGCCACTTACCGGGTCTAATTTTGAATCTGAACCATCCTCCAATCAACGTAATCACGCACACAAAATTTTATCAACATCGGTCCAGCCGTTTAGGAGGTGTTCAGTCACATACACACGAACAGAAGAATTATATATATAAAGGTTAAAATATAATGACATTAGTTCCTATTTGTCACTTTAATAAAGTGCGAAACCAGCCCGGCAATATTATGCAAAGACAATATAATACGCAATCATACTGAACAGTCCCGACTAGTTGACACAACGTAAATATCGGTTTTGGAATTTGTTTTGACTCGATGTTTGATTAATCTGGAAGTGCTACTATCAGGAATATATTCACAGAGACTTTTCAGTTTGCATTTTTAATTCAGTTAACTAAATTACAAATTTCGTATATTTTTCAATATTAAATTTAATTTGTATGGTACACTCTTATAGACCACGATAAGCGTTCTTATAGAATAAGGTAAGGGATCATAATGGTTATTTCTGCCTTGGAAATCGCAGCTAAAATATCAACTGGTTGGCTGCCTCATTTTATATAGGACAGTGACGACGTATAAGTCGAGACAATCCTTGAATTTCTGGTCAAAATTAAGGAGCTAATTCAGACCTTTTCATTTTTCTGTAGTGCAATACTATATAAGATTTAAAAAAAACATTTCTAATGTATTGAGTTTTTATGGAATAGTCGGACCGAGATTATTATACCGTAGATTTTTTATCCAAGATATTTTTGATCTAAGAGGCCTATAAGTCTTTGAACCTTTCTCCGAAAAATCACTTACCTACAGGAATAAAACCTATTAATCTGAAATTCAGTAAATGTTCCAAATATAAAAACAAGTGTGTGTGTTTTTTATATATGAAGGAAAAACGGGCGTACGACTCACCTGATGATATATGACTACCGCCACACATCAACAACTGCAACATCAGGGGAACTTGGCCGGCATTTCAAGAAAGAGTAGGCTCTTTTCTTAAAGTTATATACCTCTACTGCCTAGGTTCAGCCTCTTCGACACTTTAACCACGGTAATATTATTTATACAGTATTGTAACTCGGCCGTATCTTTGAAATAAATGCCTACAGCCGCGCGGTACGTAAACATGCGATAGGGCTGCCTGCCTCCAGCATTTTTACATTTGCCTACTTTGTGTTTCCATTTAGTTCTATGATTGTACTTAAATATACTTTTTTATATAAACAAATATATAATAGGTACTTTGTGAATTGAATAGGAAGTGTTCAATAAAAATGAGTGTCGCTTTTTGATTGGTAGATTTAATTAAAAAACCATGTTTATGTTTGAATAAAAAAATCGGTCTTATAAATTTGCGACCGAAAAATATTTGCGTCTCGGCTGAGACGTACGAAATGCTTTATTATTAAAATTTTAAGTATAAAAATTCCGCATTCTAATATAAAGCTTAATTAAAAATTGTTTTGGGAAACATGGACAAAGTGGAGTAAAGGAATATCTTTTACTTGGTTATAGATATCTGCAGCTACTTTATAATTTATATGTTTGGTTTTAAATGAAGTTTGGATTTATTATTTTTTTATTTCTATTCTATTATTTATATCCCCAAAAATATATATATAATTTATATATATATATATATATATATATATACAAAAATAAAAATATATATATATATATATATATATATATTCCACAAAATCGTGCGGCAATCACGACTGTCTGCATGCCGAGCGCATGCCGAGATCGAGGCGCGTAGGCATAGTTCTGGCTTCGTCCGTTTGTATGGAGTTGGAATACTGTATAGAAAAAATTACCGTGTTTTAACTCTATTATTACATGCGTTTATGGATTCTAGGCATCTTTTTGTACACCCACATCTCAAACGCCTTCATTATTTTACGCATACCTTCTTTGCGTTTCCTTGGATTGATCCTTGGACGAGGAACAGATCACAACGCACTACGCGTATATTCAGAACAATTCCAAGCTCACAAATAGAACATACATGATTTAGCAGTTGAACCTGGATAAGCGAGAGGTCAGGGAACCGCGATCGCTAAATTTCTTACTAAGCCAAATTTTTAGTTTACAGTTGTAGCCTTTCACATTTATATAGATATAAGATAAATATATAAGAAATGAACGCAGCTCGCCCGTGAATTTTACCTACAGAAAGGGAAATAGAGAGCAAGAGAGAGAGAGAGAGAGAGAGAGAGAGAGAGATAGACAAACTTAAATCGTTATACTTTTATGCAAATGTTGCTAAATAAATTATTATTAAATAGACAAAAATTATAAAATTACTTAAATGTTTTATTAAGAGTATGTGTACTCAACATCTTATCTATTCCAATCTCACACGACGATCATGGTATGAATAAATATAAAAATCTGAAAGAATGAAAGTTATAGCTAGAGCCTAAAAACGATGACATTTATGAAAAATAAATTTAAAAGAGAACTATAAGAAAGATAAAAGGACGACGAAATAACGCTTACAGGATGTTATCAGTCGTAAATTCTCGCAACGGTTATAAAACATTGAGCGGCTATTGGGGAGTTTTCAACAGAACATTGCAAAAATATTTTACGATAATTTACCTGTAAAGGTTTGGGTTTCATAAAACGTGACAGCAAATTAAAACACATTAAAGGTGCGGTGGCAACCATAGGAAAATTAATGGGAGGCCTATGTTTAGCAGGTCTGTGTCCCTGTGTAGTTGCGGGTGAGAATACTTATTACCCTATACCTTCCTGAGGGTGTCGTAAGAGGCGACCAAGAAAACTGAGACAGAAATGGACAGCAGTATTTTTCTGATAACAGCAAAAGGCAAGAAAGCTAGAGCCACGCATTCCTCCAAAACATTTAATGGGAGACTTTAACGCAAAACTAGGCACAAGAGAGAATAGTGAGCTGAAAGTAGGGAAATCGAATCGTGCAGCAAAACCCACCTGAGGGGCCAGCAGCTGACCAACTTTATCGAGAAAGAGGGACTTTTTATGATGAACTCCTTTTTCCAAAACCGGCCCCACAGAAAGTGTATCTGGTCGAGCCCAGTTTGGTCAATTACGGATTCAACTCGGCTGATTAGCGTTTGGGAGATTACGACCAATCTTCTCGTCAGGCTTACCTCAAAACTAGATTGTACAACCCGTGCGTGTTGCCAGTGCTGACCTATGGATTTGCGACGTACTCCTTTATTGCTGACCGTATGAGGAAGCTCAAAGTCGCTGAGTGAGCTTTGGAGAATGCTATTCTCGGAGTTTCTCTGCGTGATAAACTTAGAAATAAGGGTATCCGCATTAGAACCAGTGACCGATATAGCCCTACGGATTAGTGCGCTGAAGTGGCAATGGGTCGTCCATATAGCTCGAAAAGCTGATAACCGATAGGGAAAAAAGGTTCTCGAGGGGCAGCCTCGTACTAGTAGGTGAAGTGTAGGTATATTATAGTGACGAAATGATAAGACATGCGGGAAGTGGGGCCCGAGGTAGCTCAGGACCGTGCTTTGTGGCATTCCTTGGGGAAGGCATATGTTCAGCATTGGACTTATGAAGGGCTGTAGTGGTGATGATGATGACGATGATGTTCAATAGTGGATTTCGATAGGCAGTGATGAACATAATGATAACGACACTCAATAAATATTTCATTTTTTGCCAGTAATTTGGTTTTGATACTAACTAGTATTGCCTGTTTAGTACATAGATCTATAAAGTTTTTTCCTACCGAAACCCTACTTTCTTTCATGTCTTCATTTCATAGTCAGTTAAGCATAACTAATAAGATATCGAGTTTTACTAGATCACAGTCACGTTTTAGACAGGCACGATAGTAAATAGGTTTCCATCTAAATGTGCTTCATCCCAAAAATATCTATTACTTTTTTTTAAGAAAAAGGGTGATATACGAGCACAAAGTTAACCATTTCTTACTACTTGCTATCAGGCAAATGGATACTGTGGTCTTATCTATATACCTATCTTCGATTTAGATTCAAAATTCAGATGCTCTATCACAGCTGAAGACTAAGATGGAATGCCTCGTTTCCAGTGAAAATGGATCCAAATGTCTATATCAAATGCTATTATTTAGAGAGGGTTAGTATCCTACCATGAAAAATTATATGAGTACACCAACACTTACACATTCATGCAATATACAACAAACACATTTTCGTAAATACGAGTATTATCTACCCAATGCAGAAGAGATATTGTTCGTAAAGCGTTGTTTTTGATTATTTAAAATTAAAATATATGAAAATAAAAATCATAAAAGTAGTAAAACTAAAAAAAAATCATATATATGTTTAGAAATACCCTCAGTATTTTAATATAGTGTGTTTGTCACATTTATGTTCGTTTTTGTTTTTAATTAAGTTTAATAACTATACATAAAAATAAATTGCTCTCCGTTAGTCTCGGTACAACTCGAAAACGATTTAAACAATTTTGCTGAAACTTTTTGAGTAAGTTTGAGTGGATGACTAGGATTCACAGTTAGACCGTGTACGTGGCGTTGTTGTCGAGGTCCAGACCCGTACGAAGCATGGAGCGGATCGCTAGTCTTTTATAAAAATGGTACTTGCAGTCGGGTTGCCTCTGTATCGTCGGTTTACTACATGCCACAGGGAACACAAATCTGGACCCGGAACAATTATAATTTTTAGGATATAAAAGAACCAGTTCCTTGCGGGATATGAACCTGTGGCCTACAGTAGGCCTAGCCAGTTCACAAAGGATTTGACAATGTTTACGAACTGAGGTCCAGATTTTTTCATCGAACTAACAATTTAAAGATAAATTTTACTTCTTACTTTTTACCGACACATTCCTTTAGAAACTTTTAAACCAGTTGGGTACGCAAAAAGTGACCAAAGGTATTGCGTGGCGAACGATCAAGTGGACTGTATTAGCGTGGTTTAATAGGAACCAAAACAAAATGACGAACGTGGCACATGGCGGACTTTGGACAATAGCTTTGCAATTAATTCGAGGTATTGGCAATATTTGATGCTACTATGAATTACTTGATAATATACAAAATATTTTAGTAGATAGTAATATTTTAAAGGAATGTATTATTTACCCGTGAAGTTACAGCATAAGAATATTCACTATCACGTGATATTACCCTCTGAATGTTATAAAAGCACTGAGGGAAACTAAATATAGAAATAGGAGCAGCAGTATCCTCCTGATAACTTACTTACTTACTTACTTATCTTCACGCACAATCCCTAACGGGATAGCCAGAGAACAGATCGCCAAGTGTCACGATCCTTACATACCTCTTTCGCTTCTTTCAGGTTCATTAACTTCTTCATACATGCACGTCTAGGTATCCGAGTACTCTTGACCTTCCCCTCTTCGAGCAATTTGCTCACATGGTCTTCGAAAGTTAGTCTCGGTCTACCTCGCTTTGCTGTTTCGCTTTCGATCGGCTATGGTAACGCCACATATTTTACGAAGAGATCGCATTTCCACTGCATTCAACTTGCTTTTATGCTATTTTCAAAAGCTATTATGTGGAATTTTATTAAATATTATTTTATTTAATTTTATTTAAATGTCATTTTGTACTTTTTAATACCTGAAGTCATTTTTGCACGTATTTTTTTAAGTTAGAATTTTTACCCATTCAGACTTCAAAAGCTATTATGTGGAATTTTATTAAATATTATTTTATTTAATTTTATTTAAATGTCATTTTGTACTTTTTAATACCTGAAGTCATTTTTGCACGTATTTTTTTAAGTTAGAATTTTTACCCATTTGAATGGACCAATTTCAAGGATTTTACCTTTCGAGTGAAGCAAATCCTAAAATGAAGGGGGCAAAATGTGCCCCAAAACTATATAAAATTAAGACTACTGCCATTAATTTAAATAAAATAAAAAAATAATTTTCAATAACTATTAACATTTCATGGCAGCTGTTGAAAAATAATCAAGTTTAAAATTATTTAAAATGATTCTTCTCTTTGAAGTCACTCAATAACACCTTTAATATGGCCATATAATACTTAAAAATATCAGAGTATATATATAGCTGAACTCAAAAAAATACTTTATATATGATATGTTATGTATAAAAACAAGCCCTCAATTAATGAATTAATACATCAAAATAATCAAAATACATTAAAGGATAGGATTTTATTTGTTTGTTTAATACAAAAACTGCTTAAACATGTAGTTTCAAAATAATATAGTGAATATTCTTACAAGAATCAAATTTCTAAGAAGAAAAAGGGATACGAGTATACTGTTTAGTGTGTTCACGTATACCCGGGAATCACCGCCATTAAACGGTATACGTATATTTTCATGCCTATGTTATTAAAAATATACGTAATCGTCTCTAGAAAATGTAAAAGTATAATGGGTGATCGTCGCACAGTCCCGTAGCTGCGGAACGCTGTGCAATTATCATACAGCGTATGTTTCCCTACAGTGAGTACTTAAAGCTGAACGGACTTTATTTCCTCACAGAGTTAAGAAATAAACACAAACTAACTGCATAACTACTAGCGACTCGACCCGAATTTGCCTGGATAATTCTGTTAATGTGACGTTATTTAGATTTAAAGTAAGCAAACACCATTTATTTTATCAATTTACGTTTTTTTTTTTCTATAAAAATGTCATTACGAAGTTTTTAAGTTAAAATATATCCGTTCGTAAATTTCCATTATAGCTGGTTAAGCCATTACAAAGATTAGCCCTTACAGAGAGACAGATAAAAATAACAAAAATTAATTATTTAAGGTGCAAAAAGCGTGCAAAAACCCCTGACTTTAATAGTTGCCAATTATTTCAATATTACACCTCAAATTATTATATATTTTCACAGATTTATTTATAGATGAAGATCTGATAAATAAATCTGTGAAAATGACTCGATAACGCAGTGGCTGTAATACTGTCACCGGTTCGACGCTCGAATGAGATTTATATAACTTTAATTTTATTTAATAATGCATAAAATAGACAGTTATACACAATTTTATAGTTAAATAAATAATGACGTTGATCTAATGTACAATCTTAAAAGAATGTACACAACATAATTACATTAGAGAGTTAACTGTAATAGAAAGTAAGCAAAATATAAAATACATTAAATATTGGAAGAAACGTATTTTTTTATATCTGGGATACTACTGTTGAGTGTGTCTAAAAATATTCATAATAATCTACGCGTAATCACGACACATTTTCATAACATGTGTTATTTCTGTATACGTCTAACCTGAAAATTCTTTGAACATTTTGTCATATACCATACACCTACGAAAATTATAGTTCCGGGTTTGGGTATTTATCTTTCAGTAGACATCGTATTTAAAACGCCTACGCAGGGGAAAGTTCTAGTGAACGTCGTGTATTGTAGCACGAAGCGGGCTGCACGCTCATCCTAAATTACTTAGTACGTAACTGAATTGTAAATATTAAAAATTCCTAACTACTTGCTCTCGGTGTAGTTAAACATCGTAGGGAATCCTATCCCTCTCAATCTCTGTCGATTCCCGTTGAAGCAACGTGGTGGACCTTTTCTGTTGCGTAATCCACCCAGATATAACATGAGGATTTAAAAATTATATATCATTGTCCCGTGTCTAAAATGCCGAAGTAATTATAATCACATCAGTCGACTGAACTTTACGCTTGACAATTCAAATCCCGTGTTCTCACGGTGGTTATGTCTTAATTATTTATATCATTAGATTTCTCTAGGCCTTCAACTAAATTGAGAACAGTACATGTTGGATATATGGGCATACATTTGGAGAATAAGTCAACTTGGACAACAGTGTGTAGGTATGAAAAAGATACCTCACACCCCGTAATTTTCAAGCGAAAAGCACTAAAGCGGGAAGAAATTTAGAATAAACCACTCTCGAAAATGCTTCGATAGGTACTAGCCGTGTTGTGTTAGGAACTCCATAACTGTTATATTTTGATTATTTTTTCATGAGGTAAAAAAAAACAAACGTGTAATGTGCCATTAATGGACGCATTCCTAAAGGCTCGCAAATACGATGGTGATGATTACAATTCACCCTTAGTACTTTATAAAAATTGTAATGCTAGTTTTGAGCATTTCGTTGCTGTAAATATTGAAGAAATATAAAAAGTAATAATATTTTAATAATTTATAGGAATTTTTGTTGGGCGGCGGGCCTAGGGATTCCCGAGTTCGATTCCCATGTCGAGCTTTGACTCCATTGTGCGAGATGTTATACTAGGTTGACTGTATACGCGGTTGGCTTCTTATGCCTCAACAAGATGGCGGACGTGGCACGCGGCAACCTTGGACAACGCACTCGTTATTCCAAATCTATTGCTTGCCAAGGTTAGGATGGAATTCTACTTGAGCACAATAGGAGAAACAAAATGGGGTTAACTAACAAACGAAATGCTCAAGTAGGAGCAAAATTACAGGAAACACACTTACCGGACTTGACAACGCTTCTGTTGCGGTGATGCGACGTGAGGTGGGTTCTTCTGGGGCGCCCCAGAGATGCGATCATCACATCATCATAGTGTGAGATGATATCTCACACTATGTGAGGCGGTTAATTCTGGGCGCGACTGCCCCAGGTGGTGCGGTTCAGACTAGCGGCGCGAAGACAAGAGGCCACTCGAAGGCAGCGCGCGAGCGTCTCATTGGTCGAAAGAATCGTGTCACCTTCTTGACCCCTCCCCTCCCCTCTTTCCTCTTTCAGTGTGTACGGAAGGGACATGAGGTCAAAGGAAGGATAAACACTTGGCAAATATACCCTTGCACAAAATTAAATACACAAATCGTTTCCGCGTAACCAAATGCAACGGACTACAACTTAAAATTTTATTATCGAAATGATAAAGAACGTAAAGAGAGGAGAGAGAGTGATTATATATTCTTTGGACGGAATGAAAACTTTTGGTTGCCATTAATAATTCCTACTTGGAAGATATTTGGTGTGGAATTAGGATGAAAATCTAGATGCCATAATTCTCAACACCATCCATCATCTGAATGCTTGGCGTTCCACCACTAAAAGAGTTTTCAAAAATTTTAATACATACACGATTACTTTGTGGAATGTGCTCACACCACGGTTTTTTCCAGACCGTTTTGGTTTCGAGACCTTCAATAAAAGTGCCCAGTAAATTCTATAATATGAGTGGACTATATAAGGTTAAGTTAGAAACTTGTCCTTTCGTTTCTGTGTAATGTGGCAATATATTCCTTAAAGTAAATGTTTCAATGGTCTGTTCCATAATAACAGGCTGGTATTTTGCAACAAGTTTCGGTAGGAACTGGTTTAAACTGTGCCAGTCCCTGATACACCTGTCTAGTTCTTGTTACAATGGCTGTGGAATTGCAAAAAGAAATAATTTTAGCTATATTTTTTGTAATGGGTAACATTTTAAACATTACATGTTGCATCAGTAATTATTTGTATAGATTTGTTCAAGTTTTTCAATTCAATGGTAACGTTGGGACAACCGTGTAGTGACGGTGTAAGAATATCCACTACCCCATATCGTCCTGAGAGTATCGTAAGAGGCCACGGACAAAAAGTTGAATAGGAGATGGGCAGCACAATCTTCTTGAAAACAATTCACAATAATAAGAAACTGCGATGGCCAACCCGCTTGCCAAGCGTGGCAACTGTGACAAAATCCTCCCATGAGGCAATTTATGAAGAAGGCCCATGTCCAGCAGTGGAGCTTTATAGGCTGTAATGGGTGGATGAATGGATGGTTTGGATATTACAATATTTGGTATCCGTATGAGAAAACAGACATTTTACAAAACGAAATGTTACACGTTCTGGCTGTTTTCATTTTAGGTAACCTCCATAATCAAGAACAAAGAAAAGCTTGTTACAAGCAGTTTCAGCCATGTCTTCAAACACCGGTCACTCGTGAAACAGGAACAGTTATTTCAGTTTGGGTAAGAGTTCCAATCTGTTACTATTTATCCCTGTTGTTTTTTTCCTTGTTACTCTAAATACTCCTTACTTTTATTCTAAAGTGTTAAACAGGAAAGCTGCATGCTCTTTTAAATTAGTTCAATAAAAATTAATGACAACAGTTGTTTGGCTATAATATGTAAAATAGTTATAAAACTGACGATGCGATATCTCATTGAACGTACAAGCGTAAACGAACTCATCCATATAGAATGTGGCCACCGTACGGTTTGTTGAAGAGCTTTACGGGAACGCTAGGAAATATATTGGAATAAATCCAACTATTTTGATTAATACCATTGTATTTTTATGCTTTCTCCTTTATTCAAGTAGGAAAAACTAGTAAACGATAAACTAACTACTTTAAACTGCACTTTTTGACATTAAATGTTTATAATGCTTGTAGTAGTTAACTCTTTACACAGATAATGCTTATACCTTACGTGGATAAGCCACGCCTTGTCTTTATTATCTATATTATGGTTGGTCACGCTCTCTTGGAATACCAACGTAAAATAGCAGTTGAATGCTGCTGTTTCTTTTGGTGAATATAGAGAACTGGATAACTTTTTTTCTGGAAACGTGTCATTCCTTCTAAGTTCTCAGAGGTGACAAAATATCTGTATTTTGATTTTTAATCGATGTCTATGGACCGCGACATCCACTTATTATATGGATTGTGTAACAATTATTACATTTAAAAATAATAATTAATTAAAACGAATGAGGAATCAGAATTTTTTTGAACTACGAAACTTAAGCACTTTAAACATGTACAATTTTTTGTTGTTTTAATGACATGCGAATAACCCTCAGCTTAAAAAATTGCAGTTATTTTAATATTGGAGTCAGAGAGTGTGTAGATTATTGTTGAAATTAAAAGAAATATAAATGAAACCTGCTGTAATTATTCATGCAAATTCCTAACCGCAAAGAGACCATAAAGGTGCTCTACATTTCCGTATGCCGGATGGAGATGCCCGCCGCTTCGTACGTTCGGAATGCAGTTTACTACTGCTCAGCTGTGCATGCCAGTAATATAATTGCTTTTGTTAAGTTCCTCACGTTTACGTTCATTGTTAAATCAAAAATATCATACATTATGTTCTCCGTGGGTAGCCTATTATCATTTTCTCTTACTTTCAAATTTAGGGCGCTTCGTAAATAGTTGGAGTGACGACCTGGTCAGAGATGCAGAAGGTCGATACACGAGGGTCAAGACCGTGCTTTGTGGGATTCCCTAGGAAGGCCTCAGTTCAGCTGTGAAAATTCATCACCCGTTCATCCCTTGGGTGTCGTAAGAGGTGACTATGGTTATACTAATACTACCTTTGGACTTGTGATTGAATAACAGTAAAACTATCTTTTTCCGCCAGGCGTAAATCATCTAACTGCGATTCTCAATCCAATCGCAAAGCATAACGACTATTTATAGCATAACCTTACTACAATCAGAGAGACCATGGCTTTTACGGACTGATGAAAAGGAAATGATGAAAACTAAGAAGTCGCCATAAAAAAGTTAGCAGTTATGGGAACTTGAGTATCTGACAAACACTTAATTTGTATTAGGCATCAAGCATAAAATGTATAGACCATTGTATTTTTAACCTAAAATACAGAGTTAAAGTTTTCTAAAGTAGCAATATGTAATGAGAATGGCAAAGCACTTTAAAGTATAATATGTAGTTACGTGTTCCGTAATTCATCTCTGTATAATATTGTTACGAGCTTGAGGTTCGTGACAATAAAAATTGCCGATAGAATTACCAAAATTAACACTTTAATTCCCTTTACACTAATTAAACTTAAAACACTAATAATTAATCACACTGATTCACTTTATTTCGCTCCGAAGCTTCGCTTGTCTCGCAAAATTCAATACTTCCCCTATCGCATCTTGCAGTGCCTATAAATACAAATTAGCACCGAAACGTCCATAATATTCAAGTAAACACGCGCAAGGGGCCGAGAGTTCGAGTGTCGACTTCTAGAAGCTTAGTTCTTGGTTCCGAGACTAGATGACGCTGTCGGTTGAACGATTAGTGATGTCATTTTCTGGAAAGCTCCCCTCGCTCTCATCCTTGACACTAGATGGCGCTAGTACCGGATATATGACGTCGACTTATTCGCGCAACAATATTATCCTACAATATTACTAAATTCATCACTTTTACGTGTTTTGATATGTTAAAATGATGAATTACAGTATTTTTCACATTACAGTTCAAAAAACCTTTAATTAAAGTAGTATAGATGTGAAAGTCTTCGATATTACCTTAGATTCTGTTTCATTAACAAAACACAATATGCAAAAATTAAAGAATTTCACATTCACTTCTTTTTCTTCATTGATAATTCAAATTTAGTTTATTGATAGCTTTATTTTATAATGGCAACATGAGAATTCCCTCGTGCTGAGGTGCAAGGCACTTCACTTGATATACTCAAGCGTTCGGCAAACACAATCACTCGTTGACCCCACTGCAGTACCGGATCTAACCATTTTAAAGTGCTTAAGTTAGTTTTATAGTAATATTGAAAAACATTTAAAATATAAAGAAACGAATCTAATTAAATTGTGTACGAAGTATCAATATTTACTCAAGAAATTTTCTAAACACGATTAGTTTTTACAAGCTCAATGCTTAAATCGGTAATCTCGGTTTTGTAAAAGAATTTACTAGAAAAAAGCTACCCTTCGTTTTTTTGTATTTATCAGTTGCAAAATATAAATAAATATTATATAGCCTAAGCTCGCACCCATAACTTAAAGCGACACCGCGAAAAAATGCACCTCCTTTCATCGAATAGTAAAGTACTATGAAACCACTAACGAAAGTGGGATTTTGATTTAGATAAATTCATGTCTTTATCTTGAATTTGCTTGTTTAAAAACACGATTGTATGATTATGACTCGATCATAATTATTTACGAAAACACCTCTAAAAATCACTACAGTTGAAATTACAACAAAATTACTGAATCTATATGCTTGGGAATCACTCAAATATATTCATAACATCAATATTCATAATTTACTTGCTCATTATATTCATTACTTAAATCAATAATTTAAAAAAATATTTTAAGATTCTGACAATTTCTAAGCGTTTTTAATCGTCGCGGGCGTTACGCAATTGTAGACCTTATGACGGCGTTTTTTCAAGTATTTATAGAAATTACATATGTATTCACTCGGATCAGTACGACAATAGCCTGGAGCCACTTTTTCGATGTGTTGTCTTAAAACAATCTAACGACATCTTATACGTTAAATTATCCATCAATCCATTTCAGGTACACAGCGTGCCAAAGAAATAGACAGACATGCGTACTTACTTACGAAAAACATTACCCCGCTTAGAGGCAGTCGGGTAAAAATAACTATATATACCGACATACAACCAAACTTAAATATCGTTGCGTTTACGGAAAACTCTGAATGTACAAAATGTAAAAACATCCTGTCAGTATGAAAAGAGACCCATAAGCCAAAATGTTTGAAGGGCTGTTAATGATGATGACGATTCGAACGGTTGATACTGTATCATTTTTAATTTATTTCGTTATTTTTTTTACATTATCTATACAGAGATTAAAGTCATCCAGTAAACAAAAGAATTTCTGTGTCAGCTGAAAAAGTATATCGTAAACGAACAAAACATCACATAAAGTAGATATGTACAGATATAAATTATTAAGTAACTGATCATCAAATATTACTCAATTAAACTGACCTAAGTCCACCACTCTTACTGTTTAAGCATTTTGTAACGATCCGTTGCTAAAGTTTGAATTAGTTTTAACTCCAGTTAGTTATTCTTAAAGACACCGTGAACCAAATGTAATAAAACTTTCGAGTGTATTAGATTTATTGTCTACATCCTCCGCAAGTTGAATTTACGAATAGCTTAATTTGGTTCTGAGGGAAATGAAACAGATCATAAGTAGCTACGTTCTTGATAACAAATATAGAACAATAATATAAAACTCTGATCAAGCGTGACAACTGTAGCACATATTTCCCCTTATGATGCAATCTATGGCCCGGCTGACCGGCCGTGTACTATTTATTTAAAGTACTTAATTTATATTTCAAAGTATTAAGTCTTTACTCGTATCTTATAATTTTTACAATTTTAATTTATTGCAATAATATAAACGGAATGAAAAAATGTTTTCCGCCTCATACCGTATCAGGGTATTCTAAGCTAGTGTTTTATCATGATTTTATTTGTAGGCTTATTATTTTGCTCCATAGCTCGTAAAAACAATTTAACATTAAAATTGGCTTTTCATAACGCTGGGTCACTGGGTACCAATCATGACGATTTTATATCACTGTTTTCCATGCACAACATTGATATCATAGCTGTGAATGAGACATGGCTGCGGCGGGGTGAGGAGGGCCGTACGCCCGCGGTTCCTGCGTACCGGTTACGTCACACGCCGCGCCCGTTAAGTGTACGTGCGGGTCGTGGTGGAGGAGTGGGTTTTTTTGGTGCGAAGAGGACTAAATGCACGTACGTGTGTTTTGAATATGGATCTTAAACCTGAAAATATTGAACAAATGTGGCTAATACTTAACTGAAAAAGATTGCTATAGGCACATCCTATCGGCCTCCATGGCAAGACCTGGATCTGTTCCTGGATGCCGTAGCCAGCTCAATAGGTGCCTTGGGGGATAATGACCACTTTATACTTATGGGTGACTTTAACGTCAATTTGCTAAATGAATCTGAAGTAAAAACAAAAAAATGAAACGATTGTCTATCGTGTTTGGGACTAAATCAGCTGGTTACTTCTCCTACTCATTTCACTAACATTGATAGATCTAGTTTGCTCCGACTTAAAATCGAAGCGTATGTCTGTATTTACGCCTGGTAATTTATATGGACATGCAATCATTGTTTGTGAATTTCATATCATAAAGGACAAGCCTACGCCTCAATTGGTGCAATATAGACCGCTAGATAATATATGTTTAGATAAGTTTAATTTTGATATATCTAACTTGAACTTCAAAAATTTGTTTTCTTGTTCTGTAAATGAAATAGTTGATATCTTTAACCGCAACATCTTATTCGTGTTCGATGCGCATGCACCCATTAGTAAGAGTGTTTTAAAGGAGCCTTCCCCTCCGTGGTTTACAGATAATATTAGGTTTATGATGAAAATTCGTGATGATGCCTTGGCTAAGTACCGTAAAAATAAGTCTGTATCCAGTAGAGAGTACTACAAGCAGTTTAAATCTCTAGTGACAAAATCATACATAATGAAAAAGCCGCATACTTTTGCCACAGCATTAATAACAAAATTAATAATCCAAAATCGCTTTGGAAAAATCTGACAAGGACAGTATTACCTCCACAGCAGACCGTAGAATTGCCTTCACACTTTAATGACGCAAATGAAATTAACAATTACTTTTTGGACGTACCATGAGAACCACAAGCTTCACTGTCTTATCTAACCTACTTTGAATTTCACAGGTTCGGCGATGCAACATTCACTATATCAGCAGTCAGTCAGAACGATATTTTACGCGTAATTCTTAGCTTAAAATCAAATGCGTAGGAATTGACAATTTATCATTAAAAATGATAATCATGACATCACCTAACTCTTTAGAGATCATACATACAATCATTAATAAGTCAATCTTAACCTCTGCGTTCCTTGATCTTTGGAAAATAGCTATTGTTCGACCGCACCCTAAGAACAATAACCCCTTGAGCTTAAAGATATACGCCCTATTAGCACTTTACCATGCCTATCAAAAGTATTAGAAAAGATTGTCTGCCAGCAGCTTACGGAATATCTTGAGCAAAAGAACATTCTTCCTCATTTGCAGTCCGGGTTTCGTAAGAGACGTAGTACTACTACAGCTCTGATTGATGTAGTGGATAATATCCTGTCAGCCCAGGACGAGGGCATGTGTGTAGTCTTACAAATGCCATCAAAGACCAAAACATCCGGATTGAGCAACTGGAGGCTAGAGTTTCGATATTGGAGAGTAAGTCGGGAAACCAAGCTTGCCCAAACCCATCCAATTAAGGGCATCGTAATGCAGCTGCAGGCTGATATTGCGGAACCTTACTCTCTAACGACCTAGAAATAGCTGGCTGTCCAGAAACACCCAATGAAAACTGCACCCACATTATTCTGACGGTTGCTAAGAAAATTGGTATGGAGTTGGACGATAAAGACGTCGTATCAGCGGAACGCGTGGGCCCACTTCGTCCAGCGAACAACACCGCGCCCAAGACCTATAGCCGTGCGCCTTGCACGCCGTGATACACGGAACGGCCTGCTTCAAGCTGCGCGCTCCAGACGTAATCTCAACAGCGATGACACGAATTACCACCAATGGATCCACCAAACTGTTATATCTTAATGAACGCTTGACAAGATTTAACCGTCAACTTCTTCAAAAAGCACGCTCCCTTGCCCGCGAAGTACAATTCAAATATGTATGGGAGGGAAAGGTATTTGTGCGCAAGGAACAAGGGAAACCGCGGATTCGGAGTAGAAATGAAATGGACTTATCAAAGGTTTTTAAGTATAATGAGAGCTGATATCTTCCATCCCATACACCAACTAACTGTTTTTTATGTGTTTTGGTATCGTGCAAGGAATGTATTTAATCGTTTCTTTTAAATTTACTTCCTGAAATCTGTAATTGACACTATTTCTACACAAACAACTAGCACCTCAATCACACTTTCTGACACACCGTACACAACCCACTTATTCATCACAAGTTTTATATTACTTTAAATATTTATTATTATCATATAAAGTTATTACCTAAATGGTTAGTATTAAAAATAAATATCTAAGAGTAGGTCTATTAAACGCCAGATCTCTGAATAATAGGCAGGATGAATTTCTTGTGGCTGTCCGTAATCACACTCATGATATATTAGCTATAAATGAAACGTGGTTAAAAGATGGAGAAGATGAATTTGCGCCTATAATACCAAATTATAAGTTTCTGCATAGAGGTAGGCAACAAAAAAGGGAGGAGGTGTAGGCTTCTATATTAAGCAGGAAATAAATACTAAAGTACGGCATCACCCAGCGTCGCCTCTAGAGCAGATGTGGCTAGAAATTCAACTCCGGGAGCTTCAATGGCCCTTGGTACGGCCTACAGACCTAACAGTGTTGGTGTTACAGAAACACTGGACGCTCTGGGTGACTCCCTCAATTCAATGGCACAATGCGATTACACTTGCATACTTGGCAATTTTAACGTAGATATGACTAACAAACATTGCAATAGAGCAAAAGATATAATGCAATTCTGCTATCAACATAACCTTGAACAACTCGTCAAAGAACCAACGAGAGTCACTGATCAGACTGAAATTATTTTAGATCTCGTCATGACTAACACTCCCTCAAGATGCAAAAATATTAAACTTATACACAATCGTTGTCTCAGTGATCATGCATTGGTGCTGTTAGATTTGGACATAAGAAAACCAAAATTTTATAAACAAGTAAAACAACAGAGATTACTAAGAAATATTAATTCCGAAGCTTTCGTAAGAGATCTGACACTTATACTCTGGGACTCTATCTATAATCTAGAGAACGTAGACGAAATGGTTCAAACTTTCAACGCATATATGAGTCAATTATTTGATGCTCATGCACCTGCCCGTACGCTGAAGATAAGGGACAAACCAAAGCCATGGATTACAGAAATGTTGCTATTCATGATGAGTTTACGTGACGATGTGTTAGAAAAAGCCCAGAAGGATAAAAAAGATTGTTCAAATGAATACTACCAAACCCTTAAAAATTTAGTCACAGCAACCCGTAAACGCGAAAGAAAAGCTTACTTTAACCATTATATAAACAACAACTTAAAAGATCCGAGGTCGCTGTGGCGTAATATAAAAAATTCTGCACAAATATAAACTACTCATTTAAATACAATTCCACACCATCTCAATGACCTGAATATTATTAATGACTATTTTCTAGACTTGCTACTTTCTAGACGCCATGTGACAAACCAGAACTCAAACAAGATTATAAAGTATGTAACGAATGCTCACACGATACCCTATTCGACCTAAACCCGACAAATGAAATAGAAATCAGTAAGATTATCAATAAAATAAAAACAAAAGCCGCAGGGCACGATAACTTAAATATTGAAATGCTCAAATTAACTTTACCTGTAACCCTCCCTATTATTACATTATAGTAAACAAGTCGATCGAAACCAGTACATTCACAACGCAATGGAAAAGAGCTCTAGTCAAACCCATTCCTATAAAGAACTCAACAAGTGAACTAAAAGATCTACGCCCTATCTCGATCCTCCCGGTGTTGTCTAAAGTCTTAGAAAAGATTATACTTTTTCAAATGCTAAATTACTTAGAAACGAATAACCCCCTACCAAAGTTTCAATCAGGATTCAGAAAAGGGCATGGCACGGAAACTGCCCTCTTAAATGTCACTGACGATCTAACAGAGGCCTCTGATATGGGATTAAGCAGTATCATGGTGCTGTTGGATTGCACGCGGGCATTTGACTGTCTACAACCTGAAATCCTCTTAAATAAATTAGACCACTATGGCTTTTTTAAAGACACATGTAGATGGTTTCAGTCATTCCTATCCAACAGAGAACAAATTGTGGTAACAGATGGATGCAATGATGGCAAGAAATTCTCCACTCTACGGAAAATTGTAAGAGGAGTACCCCAAGGCTCCTTACTCAGTCCTATTTCGTTCTCTCTGTACACAGCAGACCTACCTAAGCAACTAAAACATTGTAAATACCATTTATACGCAGACGACACCCAGCTATATTATTTTTTTGACCCCAGGGATGTTAAAGAGGCAATAAACAGAATAAATGAGGATCTCCATAATATCCAAACCTGGTCCCAAAAAAATTCTCTAGTATTTTTTTTATAGGATAGGTTGACAAACGAGCACACAGTCCACCTGATGGTAAGTGGTTGCTGAGGCCCATAGACATCTACATCTATCTTCCATTACAAATCAAAATGCAGATGCGTTGTCACCCGTGAGGACTGAGATGGAATGCCTCATTTCCAGTAAAAAGGGTCTCCGGTTCTCTACACTCACCATACGAAATACAGCAGCATTAAGCTACAATTTAAACGCAACTAAATCATCATCATCTTAAATGAAAAAGGCATACTCAATATGGCGCCCATATTGAGTATGCCTTTTTCATTTAAGTATGGGGTTATAAATTGTCTTCTTGGTAAATTACAACAGTATCGAACACATACATTTTGTACTCTCTGTATTGCTCTTTCGGTATTAGCTGACAATTTAGGGCCAAAGACTGAGCTGCAGTAGCTCAATTGTGATAACACCAATGAGTCACACAAGAGAAAGCGTAGGTCTAGTTATTGCTAGAATATAATAAACAAAACAAAATTAATAGGTAATATACGCGGCGTTTTGCGCGCTCTTTGAACTCAAAAGCGAAAGCCGACGAAGGACTTATGTCGCCTCTACACGTTGGCCAACACAGTGGCGAATGTAGTGGCGAATATATTGGCCGAGAGTTGGTGACGGCGTCCACACGTTGGAAGGTCGTTCAGTTTACTTCGGTTCGGGCTTTTTTTTTTTTTTTTTTTTTTTTTTTTGCGCCCGAAGCAATTAAAGGGCTACCCTGTACGTAGGGAGGCGGAAAATGCTTTACGCATACCACGATAGCCGGTCTATCGTGGTTATGGGGGACTCACTGTCCTACCGGGGACCCTAAGTGATACCCCCTAAAAACCGCCTTTAGGGACAGGCAACCGGCTGATTAAGCTCTATTGTGCCTTATCATGAGCGACCCTCTTTTGGGAAAAGAGGGCGCAGGCGGCTAAGTGCCGCTGAGGGAGTGCCTACGAAGGCTAATTAATGTCAGATATTACAATAATTTTATTTAATTAGAGTTGGCCTGAGCTGCCAGGAGACAGTTCAGGTCGTTTGAAAGTTTATTAGGCGGGTCCGAGAGAGAGTTTCTCGGCCTGCGGACACGATAGCGAGAGGGGGGGTGGGGCTGCATAAGAAGCTGCCTCACGAATTAAGTGGTTTGGGTGCGACTCTGAGGCTTTGAAGAAGTTCTCAGAGAGTTTTTTTAAAAAATTGTTGAATTGTTGGGAGCTCTAAGTCCCGATGAAGGTCGGCATTGCGGACGTACCACGGTGCGTTCGCAGCTCGACGACAGAATAGGTTCTGAACTATTTGGAGTTCATTTAAAATGTTAGGGTTTGCGTGGGCAAAGACGGGGCCCGCGTAGGACATGACTGGTCGTATACATACCTTATAGAGTGTACGCTTATTTCGAAGGGACATTTTACTGTGTCGGCCCAACATACTGTTGAGCCTACTCAGATAAAAACGTGCGTGACGGGTTACTCTTTTGACGTGGGGCTTGAAAGTGAGCCCTGTGTCTAGAGTGACACCTAAATATTTGGCGGACGTATGCCAGGGGACAGGGGTCCCTAGCATACGTATTGGTGGAGTGTTTTTGAGACGGCGTCGTTTATAATCGAAGTGAACGGCGGAGCTCTTCTCCGGGTTCACATCGATGCGCCATTTTTTGAACCAAGCTCCTAGGTCATCAAGTGACTTTTGGATCTTGTTCCGTATGAAGGGTAGTGAGACACCTTTGCAGTAGATGGCAGTGTCGTCTGCAAAGAGGGAGAGTTGAACACCTTTCGACGGGATGGGAATGTCGTTGGTGAATATGATGTACAGCAGAGGAGCAAGTACTGAGCCCTGAGGGACACCAGCCTTGATAGTTCGCTGTGAAGAGAGCGTGCCTTCGTGTCTGAAACGAAAGGTACGATGTTTTAAATAGGAGGCCACGAGACGAACTAGACGATCGGGGAGACCTATTTTATAGAGCTTGTAGATAAGGCCTGTGTGCCAGACTCTATCGAAAGCTTTGGCTATATCGAAAAAGACCGCGATGGTCTTATGACGACGAGGATAGAAACCGCTGAGGATATATTCCACAATGCGGTGAACTTGTTGGGGACATGAGTGTTTGGCTCGGAAGCCGAATTGATGGGGAATGATAAGAGGGTCGCCGTCTGTGGGAAACAGGTAGCGCCTCATACGACTTTGGATGACTCTTTCGAAGAGCTTGCCCATTGCCTTGAGGAGGCTAATGGGGCGATGGCTGGAGGGTGGTTCGGGCCAATGTGCGGACGAATTTATAAGCACCGTGGTGCAGTGGCTCAGCAATGAGTGGCTGCGCCGAGCGCCGCGGGTTTGACCCCACACGGAACAAGTATTTGTATGTCCTACAAATAATTGTTTCGGGTCTGGATGTGTGTCCTTGTGCAATTTATGTTTGTAAACTGCCTGCACGATACGGGAGAAAATCCTAGTGTGGGGTTAACGTTTTTATAAAAGAATTATAAAATAGTGGTTATTAATGGGGCTGTAAATAGATATACGATATACAATTAGCTTTATTTATTTTTTACATGCATCATAAAATGGAATAAATACCATTAATAAGAACTTAACTTATTTTAAAGTTAAAGGAGTTATAATTGATTAGTCTATGTTTTAAAATTGGGTTTTGATTTTAAAGTTTAGCAAAATATGTACCTACTTGCATTTCTATCAGACATTTGATGTATATAAAAAACACCATATAATTTATTTGGTAATTTAATTATTTTTTGAGAAAGACAAAAACAATAGCAATAAATATAATTAACATTGACTTAATAATAGGTACTCATTATAACTTAGAACATAAATGAAAAACTCATGACGAGCAAAGTGGCTCAGGACCATGCTTTGCGGCTGTCTGTGGAGGAGGATGTTCAGTAGTAGACTTGTGAACAGCTGCAATGATGATAATGATTCGAAATCTTGCATGATTAAATTATAAGAAATCGTCGTTTTTTTTTATAGGATAGTGTGACAAACGAGCACACCGTTCACCTGATGGTAAGTGGTTACTGTGGCCCATAGACATCTACATCTATCCTCGATTACGAATCAAAATGCAGATGCGTTGTCAACCGTGAGGACTAAGATGAAATGCCTCGTTTCCTTTAAAAAGTTCGATTACTACTATTTTACGCTGATATTCTGTGAGAGCGTGGTCCTTCCCCGGTCGAGCCGACCCATTCGTGCTACAACTATACTTCTAATATAACTGCATGGTTCTACCACATATAAACGACGTGCTTCATTTTTTTTTCATTTTAAAATTGTCCTCGTAATAATCTGATTGTAAATAAATGTTCATTATTTGTTTTGATAAATAGCTTATCGATTAAAACAAATATTTAAAAATAATTAAATCGCGCTAATTAAAGTAGTAGTAGAAATTAGCACTAAAAGGCTAATAGGGGCACCACCCTACAAAGCGTGAATATAAAATTTAAATCAGGTGCGTGTAATCACTCCTTCCCCGGTCGAGCCGACCTTCGTGCTGCAACTATACTTCTAATATAATTGCATGTTTCTACCACGTATAAACGACGTGCTTCATTTTTTTTTCATTTTAAAATTGTTCTCGTAATAATCTGATTGTAAAAAAAACGTTAATTTTTTTTTGATAAGTAGCTTATTGATTAAAACAAATGTTCAATAATAATTAAATCGCGCTAATTAAAGTAGTAGGAATGTTTAAAGTTGAAATTGGCAATAAAATGCTGGTAATTGGGGCATCCACCCTACAAAGCTTGAATATAAAATTTAAATCAGATGCGTGTAATCACTCTGGGAGCTTGAAGCAAACTAAACGCGCGGCCAACGTGTGGACGCGGCGACCAAACTCTGCCAACAATCCTTTGATCTTTTGTAAAAAACCGACACCACACGGATCTCGCGCCAACTTGCGGGCCATCGTTCCAATACATACCAATGAAGCCCAAACACCCCGTCTACACGTTGGCCAATGCTATTGGCCACTACATTCGCCACTGTGTTGGCCAACGTGTAGAGGCGCCGTTAGGTAAATACTAGGAAAAACCCAAAAAACTCCACTCTTCGAGTGATAAAAAGAAGCGTCCACTACATGCCGATTAACTAACTTTGATCCAATATCTATTATTTATTCTGTGCTAATATTTAGTAGTAATATTTAAAACATGGGAAGTTTTATGAACATAAAATTTTGTCACAATTCAGTGATCAAGAATAAAAATAAAAATAAGGGTTGTTTATCGTCGGTCGATAAAACATATAAGGCGGTGCCGCAAATGTGTGAGAGGTGGACATATTGAACAACATCTTCGTGGTCGTCGTACCTATTATTTATTCTGTGCTAATATTTGGTAGTAACATTTAAAACATGGGAAGTTCTATGAACATAAAATTTTGTCACAATTCAGTGATCAAGAATAAAAATAAAAATAAGGGTTGTTTATCGCCGTCGATAAAACATATAAGGCGGTGCCGCAAATGTGTGAGAGGTGGACATATTGAACAACATCTTCGTGGTCGTCGTACCTATTATTTATTCTGTGCTAATATTTAGTAGTAATATTTAAAACATGGGAAGTTTTATGAACATAAAATTTTGTCACAATTCAGTGATCAAGAATAAAAATAAAAATAAGGGTTGTTTATCGTCGGTCGATAAAACATATAAGGCGGTGCCCCAAATGTGTGACAGGTGGACATATTGAACAACATCTTCGTGGTCGTCGTATCTATTATTTATTCTGTGCTAATATTTAGTAGTAATATTTAAAAACATGGGAAGTTTTATAAACATAAAATTTTGTTACAATTCAGTGGTCAAGAATAGAAATATAAATAAGTATTGTTAATCGTCGGTCGATAAAAAACGCTAATTATTAGATTTTGAAAAACATAGCAGCATAATGGTTTAAGTATTTGTTATTGTGTTTTTAAATGTTTCTTGTTATAAAAGTGTTTTAATGTATTTTTATTAATCCTAGATATAATTTAATTTCTTAATAACACTTACGGACGCTGTCTGAAATAAATAAATACATAATAACTATTTTTAAAAAATAACATAAAAAAATCAAGAAATTTTTATCGATTTAGAAAATATCAAAATTATGTTATAGAGTACAATAGCTTTGCCACGTCTATGCAAACAAACAAGCATCAAGCACCAGTAGCGCGTTATCACTGATATTGACGGTTGTGTTTTATATTGCGAAATTAATATTCCGCCGTGAGTGACTTGTGTGCGATGTCTTACTCAGACGAGGGATATTTTAATATGTTGATGTGTCTCGGGAAATGTAACTGCAATTATGCAGCAGCACGAAGACTTTACGGGGAGTGCTTTGCTACTCCACGAAATACACATTTGCCGTCGGCAACGACGTTCCAACGACTTCACATTCGTATGTACAATACTGGCAGTGTGCATGGCCGTGATTAACAACTTACAGATTCAGGAAGACCGGGGATGTACGACGACGACATCGAGGAGCACATTCTCGACATGTTTGAGGAAGACGCGACGCGGATCACGCGCTCGGTGGCACGTGAACTAGGTGTGAACCATATGCGCGTTTGGAGAGCTCTCAAAGATGATGGCCAGCACCCATATCATTATCGTCGAGTTCAGTGTCTTCTTCCTAACGACTACGAGCCGAGAATGGATTACTGTAGATGGTTACTTGATAAGGTTGAAGGAGATTCTGAGTTTTCGAACCGCGTACTTTTAACGGATGAATGCTCTTTTGTAAGAACAGGTGTATTTAATGCTCATAATGAACACGTATGGTCAGCGACAAATCCGCATTCGTATAAACCAAGCCACTTTCAACACCGATGGAAAATCAATATGTGGGCGGGAATTATAGGTGACAAAATTATTGGTCCGTATTTTCTAGACCACACAATGGGCGGTGAAAACTACGGACGTTTTTTGCGAGAAGAACTAAGCAATGAACTTGACGAAATAAATTTAGACCTCGTTAGTTTCAACACGATGGTGCTCCACCGCATTTCTCCCGTTGTGTAAGAAGTTTTTTGGATACTGAGGTCGGTGAAAGATGGATTGGCCGCGGTGGACCGGTCAACTGGCCGACACGATCACCTGATCTCACACCTTTAGATTTTTATCTCTGGGGTACGATTAAGCAGACTGTATTCCAAAAAACATGCGATACCGAGGCAGAAATGCGTATGCGTATAGTCGCAGCCTTTGAAAAAATAAAGTCCAAAATGTCTGTTGCAACGCGTGCGTGCAGACATTACAAGTCGGTGTCACAAATGTACAGAGGTACAAGGTGGACATATTGAACAACATCTTCGTGGTCGTCAAGTAGACATAGTGATAAATTAGTGTTTGACTATAACAGCTGTGATGTGACGAGGTCACGACCTCAGTGTGCAGTTAGTGCAGGTAAGACGCACGCGCGCGCGCCCCGTCTTTGATGTACGTCACCGCCGGCCGCCACCCGCCGCTGTCGATAATTCCAGGCAATTTTATGTGGATTGAATACCTCTGTATTCAATCCACATAAAATTTACTGATTATTTTTATGTCGAGTTTTCTGAAGTAAAGTTATTTCTATACGTTTGAATACTGATTCTGATAACGCACTTAACGGGAACCACAAGGTTTTTGTTACATATTGTATATGCAGTTCTTTGTTTATGGATTGACTACGATAATAAATGGTATAAATAACACGGGTAACCATAAAAATATGCCTTACCGGTACGAGACGATACAGGGTAGTAAGTATTCTTACATGACCACTATCGAGTAAAATATGTCTTAAAGTTAAGGTTAAATAACCTACATACAGCTCACCGCTGGCCACAGGCCCCTCATTTCTTACTTGTGAGAGGGTTTTAAGGCAAGGAAATGTTCACCGCGCTGCCCAATGCGTGTTGGCAAACTTCACATGTCTTCCAAATATATTTTTTTCCAATTTCCAGACACGAAGGTTTCCTCACCATGTTTTCCCTTTTCGCCGAAAACGTGGTAAATGGGCACTTAAAACTGCTTTTATGAATTTGATTGATGTAGGCGGGGATCAAACACGGGTTGCGCTTGTACTGTGAAATTTACAGCGAGCGCTAAGTCACTAAACTACCACAATCTCGAATATGCCTTACTTGTATGAAATAATCTCCAAGTTTGTTTCTATGATGAAAATTTGCTAGCTTCTGCTTGTGATATTATTCTATAAATTAAGGATGGCAAACGAGCAACATTACGCTTGATGATAAGTAGATGATGTGACCCGTAGACACATCTAAATCGAGTGAACAAAAACTAAAATGCAGATACAAATAGCTGCCAAATTCAAAAGGGTGTACCGCAATAAAATTACCAAAAATTTATTTTATTAATAAAAAATACAGAACTTTAATTTTTATTTAAAATACATGTTTTTACTACAATTTCCAAAAACTCAGCAAGTTTTTAAAATCTGACAATACCGTGTTTGCTTTTTTAATCACTGTTTCTGAGGAATGAAAGTTAAACTGAAAAGTGAAGCCTGGGGTTAACAAAGTCAAAGACATGTTAACCCCAGGCCCGCGCCACATATTGCCATGTACATTATACATACATACATAAACACTCACGCCTGTCACCCAGAGGGGTAGGCAGAGACTACGGACTTCCATTTGGCACGATCCTGACATACCTCTTTCGCCTCCTTTACATCCATATATCTACGCATACATGCTCGTCGGTTAAGGGTACTTCTAACGTGGCCCATTTTCAAAATATCGCCAATTTGGTCGATAAACATTTTCCTAGGGCGTCCCTTCCCGACTCGGCCATTCACATCTGCCATATAAATTTGCTTTGTCACTCTTTCCTCATTCATTCTTTCTACGTGACCAAACCACCGAAGCATTCCTTTCTTAATCCTGGTCACAACATCATCTTGCATACCACATTTACGAGTATCTCTTATCACGCAATTTCTCACCCTGTCATTCAGATTACACCCTAGCATATTCCTTAAAGACCGCATTTCTACAGCATTTATTTTACTTTCGTGCTTCTTCTGCCACACCCAGCTTTCACTACCATTCATTAAAGTAGGGACTAACACAGCATTATGAATTACCATACACATTGTACATTATCTCATTCAATAAAATTTTATTTTATTTTTTGCAGGGTTATTTTTTAATTATTCTGTAAAAAGGATCACATGGACAGAATCATGATATCACGGTACCTAAAAGCACCGTTTTGCGAAAAGAAATAATAATATTTTTTATTCGTTGATTTAACCACAACTTAATCATTACATAATTTTTTATTCTTTAAAAAAAACGTACCACCACGCTAGGATTTTCTTCTGTATCGTGGGGCAGTTTACAAACACAAATGTCACAAAGACAGACATCCAGACTCGAAACAATTACTTGTAGGCCCTTCAATCAACAGATGGTATTGTTGATCGAAGTGTAGGCCATACAAATACTTGTTCCGTGCGAGATTCGAACCACGGACCCTTCAAGACTAGAAAATATTTGGTCCTTTAATTTGATAAATTTATTATTAATAGAACGTGCAACAATTATAAAAAAACTTCATTTACATTACATAATATCCACCATAAATCACACGATCCCTGTTCGCCGTGTATAACTAACGCTACACGGTGACTACACGGATCCTTTTTGTCACAAATTAAAACATATACTATCAGAAACGTGAACATAGAAGAACGCAGTGATGGCTTATCAAATATAGATATCAGAAATTAATATCCTGTTTTAATAAGAAATTTTGTTAAAAAATCGTTCATAGGATCATAGGATATTTATTTGTGATTGCGGGCGTAGTCAAAATCAACTGAGAAAACCGTCAATGATTAATTATTACAATGGAATAAAAATAGACTAGAATTATTTTTTATTTAATATAGGCTAATGTTCAGCAGTGGACTTGTGAACGGCTGTAATGTCGATATCGATGATAATGACATGTTTGAAATAATCTTCTTTGAAAGTATTTTTGTACGTTTACTACTAATTCGGAAAAATCCTTTTCCCTGGGTAAGAAACCAGCGAAAACGGGAATTTTTCTATAAAATAACACTATACAATTAAAACACATTTTGTTTAATTATTTTACTTATCTTTAACAAAACTCATTTAAAGAAACTGTGTGATCTTATCATTACAATCTAATGATCTTTTTTCACTTGTATCTATTAAAGTACCTCCAAAGTAATAAAGCTAACATTTTCACTATAACGTCCTACACGGCTGCCTGGATAATTCGTCGCAATTCCTAAAGTGTCATGATCACTAATCTGCATCTTCAGTAGGTCAGCGTGCCTGTTGTACGGCTCACACTACATGTGCAAAGTAACGTCGGTAAACAAAAAGAGGGTTTCGGTGAGCTATATCAGTCAACTACTTTATCCGAAACTGGTCACCCATTAGTCGTTGTTCTGTCCTTTCAGGTAAGTGGAGCGGTGAGTATCACTCTTAAAACCGAATTACCACCAGACTCTTTACAAAAAAATAATAACTCGGCTACAGTGCCTCTTATGCGGCCCAGATTTTGTGATATTATGCGTGAGTCATTTTGGTTCATAAATATATAAATTGTTAATTATCCGATCTCAGCATCACCTATAGCAGATATAGCTATAAAACATCATCTCTACAAAATAAAAACATTACATAAATATGACTTTTATGGTTTAAATCGTTCAGAAGTTATAAGATCATTAACAGTGCATCAACGATTGAACTCAAGCCGAGTGTGACAACTATGCCAAAATTAAAGTAAACTACAACAAGAGATCGGAAGCAGCATCTTCGTGATAACAACTCAAGCCAAGCGTGACAACTATGCCAAAATTAAAGTAAACTGCGACAGGAGATCGGAAGCAGCATCTTCGTGATAAAGACTCAAGCCGAGTGTGACAACTATGCCAAAATTAAAGTAAACTGCAACAGGAGATCGGAAGCAGCATCTTCGTGATAACAACTCAAGCCAAGCGTGACAACTATGCCAAAATTAAAGTAAACTGCAACAGGAGATCGGAAGCAGCATCTTCGTGATAAAGACTCAAGCCGAGTGTGACAACTATGTCAAAATTAAAGTAAACTGCAACAGGAGATCGGAAGCAGCATCTTCGTGATAACAACTCAAGCCAAGCGTGACAACTATGCCAAAATTAAAGTAAACTGCAACAGGAGATCGGAAGCAGCATCTTCGTGATAAAGACTCAAGCCGAGTGTGACAACTATGCCAAAATTAAAGTAAACTGCAACAGGAGATCGGAAGCAGCATCTTCGTGATAACAACTCAAGCCAAGCGTGACAACTATGCCAAAATTAAAGTAAACTGCAACAGGAGATCGGAAGCAGCATCTTCGTGATAACAACTCAAGGCAAGCGTGACAACTATGCCAAAATTAAAGTAAACTGCAACAGGAGATCGGAAGCAGCATCTTCGTGATAACAACTCAAGGCAAGCGTGACAACTATGCCAAAATTAAAGTAAACTGCAACAGGAGATCGGAAGCAGCATCTTCGTGATAAAGACTCAAGCCGAGTGTGACAACTATGCCAAAATTAAAGTAAACTGCAACAGGAGATCGGAAGCAGCATCTTCGTGATAACAAATCAAGCCAAGCGTGACAACTATGCCAAAATTAAAGTAAACTGCAACAGGAGATCGGAAGCAGCATCTTCGTGATAAAGACTCAAGCCGAGTGTGACAACTATGCCAAAATTAAAGTAAACTGCAACAGGAGATCGGAAGCAGCATCTTCGTGATAACAACTCAAGCCAAGCGTGACAACTATGCCAAAATTAAAGTAAACTGCAACAGGAGATCGGAAGCAGCATCTTCGTGATAAAGACTCAAGCCGAGTGTGACAACTATGCCAAAATTAAAGTAAACTGCAACAGGAGATCGGAAGCAGCATCTTCGTGATAACAACTCAAGCCAATCGTGACAACTATGCCAAAATTAAAGTAAACTGCAACAGGAGATCGGAAGCAGCATCTTAGTGATAACAACTCAAGGCAAGCGTGACAACTATGCCAAAATTAAAGTAAACTGCAACAGGAGATCGGAAGCAGCATCTTCGTGATAACAACTCAAGCCAAGCGTGACAACTATGCCAAAATTAAAGTAAACTGCAACAGGAGATCGGAAGCAGCATCTTCGTAATAAAGACTCAAGCCGAGTGTGACAACTATGTCAAAATTAAAGTAAACTGCAACAGGAGATCGGAAGCAGCATCTTCGTGATAACAACTCAAGCCAAGCGTGACATCTATGCCAAAATTAAAGTAAACTGCAACAGGAGATCGGAAGCAGCATCTTCGTGATAAAGACTCAAGCCGAGCGTGACAACTATGCCAAAATTAAAGTAAACTGCAACAGGAGATCGGAAGCAGCATCTTCGTGATAACGACTCAAGCCGAGCGTGACAACTATGCCAAAATTAAAGTAAACTGCAACAGGAGATCGGAAGCAGCATCTTCGTGATAAAAACTCAAGCCCAGAGTGACAACTATGCCAAAATTAAAGTAAACTGCAACAGGAGATCGGAAGCAGCATCTTCGTGATAAAGACTCAAGCCGAGTGTGACAACTATGTCAAAATTAAAGTAAACTGCAACAGGAGATCGGAAGCAGCATCTTCGTGATAACAACTCAAGCCAAGCGTGACATCTATGCCAAAATTAAAGTAAACTGCAACAGGAGATCGGAAGCAGCATCTTCGTGATAAAGACTCAAGCCGAGTGTGACAACTATGCCAAAATTAAAGTAAACTGCAACAGGAGATCGGAAGCAGCATCTTCGTGATAAAGACTCAAGCCCAGCGTGACAACTATGCCAAAATTAAAGTAAACTGCAACAGGAGATCGGAAGCAGCATCTTCGTGATAACAACTCAAGCCAAGCGTGACAACTATGCCAAAATTAAAGTAAACTGCAACAGGAGATCGGAAGCAGCATCTTCGTGATAAAGACTCAAGCCGAGTGTGACAACTATGTCAAAATTAAAGTAAACTGCAACAGGAGATCGGAAGCAGCATCTTCGTGATAACAACTCAAGCCAAGCGTGACAACTATGCCAAAATTAAAGTAAACTGCAACAGGAGATCGGAAGCAGCATCTTCGTGATAAAGACTCAAGCCTAGTGTGACAACTATGCCAAAATTAAAGTAAACTGCAACAGGAGATCGGAAGCAGCATCTTCGTGATAAAGACTCAAGCCGAGTGTGATAACTATGCCAAAATTAAAGTAAACTGCAACAGGAGATCGGAAGCAGCATCTTCGTGATAACAACTCAAGCCAAGCGTGACAACTATGCCAAAATTAAAGTAAACTGCAACAGGAGATCGGAAGCAGCATCTTCGTGATAAAGACTCAAGCCGAGTGTGACAACTATGTCAAAATTAAAGTAAACTGCAACAGGAGATCGGAAGCAGCATCTTCGTGATAACAACTCAAGGCAAGCGTGACAACTATGCCAAAATTAAAGTAAACTGCAACAGGAGATCGGAAGCAGCATCTTCGTGATAACAACTCAAGCCAAGCGTGACAACTATGCCAAAATTAAAGTAAACTGCAACAGGAGATCGGAAGCAGCATCTTCGTGATAACAACTCAAGCCAAGCGCGACAACTATGCCAAAATTAAAGTAAACTGCAACAGGAGATCGGAAGCAGCATTTTCGTGATAAAGACTCAAGCCGAGTGTGACAACTATGCCAAAATTAAAGTAAACTGCAACAGGAGATCGGAAGCAGCATCTTCGTGATAACAACTCAAGCCAAGCGTGATAACTATGCCAAAATTAAAGTAAACTGCAACAGGAGATCGGAAGCAGCATCTTCGTGATAAAGACTCAAGCCGAGTGTGACAACTATGTCAAAATTAAAGTAAACTGCAACAGGAGATCGGACGCAGCATCTTCGTGATAACAACTCAAGCCAAGCGTGACAACTATGCCAAAATTAAAGTAAACTGCAACAGGAGATCGGAAGCAGAATCTTCGTGATAACAACTCAAGCCAAGCGTGACAACTATGCCAAAATTAAAGTAAACTGCAACAGGAGATCGGAAGCAGCATCTTCGTGATAAAGACTCAAGCCGAGTGTGACAACTATGCCAAAATTAAAGTAAACTGCAACAGGAGATCGGAAGCAGCATCTTCGTGATAACAACTCAAGCCAAGCGTGACAACTATGCCAAAATTAAAGTAAACTGCAACAGGAGATCGGAAGCAGCATCTTCGTGATAAAGACTCAATCCGAGTGTGACCAACTGTGCCAAAATTAAAGTAAACTGCAACAGGAGATCGGAAGCAGCATCTTCGTGATAACAACTCAAGCCAAGCGTGACAACTATGCCAAAATTAAAGTAAACTGCAACAGGAGATCGGAAGCAGCATCTTCGTGATAAAGACTCAAGCCGAGTGTGACAACTATGTCAAAATTAAAGTAAACTGCAACAGGAGATCGGAAGCAGCATCTTCGTGATAACAACTCAAGCCAAGCGTGACAACTATGCCAAAATTAAAGTAAACTGCAACAGGAGATCGGAAGCAGCATCTTCGTGATAAAGACTCAAGCCGAGTGTGACAACTATGCCAAAATTAAAGTAAACTGCAACAGGAGATCGGAAGCAGCATCTTCGTGATAACAACTCAAGCCAAGCGTGACAACTATGCCAAAATTAAAGTAAACTGCAACAGGAGATCGGAAGCAGCATCTTCGTGATAAAGACTCCAAGCGTGACAACTATGCCAAAATTAAAGTAAACTGCAAACAGGAGATCGGAAGCAGCATCTTCGTGATAACAACTCAAGCCAAGCGTGACAACTATGCCAAAATTAAAGTAAACTGCAACAGAGATCGGAAGCAGCATCTTCGTGATAAAGACTCAAGCCGAGTGTGACAACTATGTCAAAATTAAAGTAAACTGCAACAGGAGATTGGAAGCAGCATCTTCGTGATAACAACTCAAGCCAAGCGTGACAACTAAGGCAAAATTAAAGTAAACTGCCAACAGGAGATCGGAAGCAGCATCTTCGTGATAAAGACTCAAGCCGAGTGTGACAACTATGCCAAAATTAAAGTAAACTGCAACAGGAGATCGGAAGCAGCATCTTCGTGATAACAACTCAAGCCAAGCGTGACAACTATGCCAAAATTAAAGTAAACTGCAACAGGAGATCGGAAGCAGCATCTTCGTGATAAAGACTCAAGCCGAGTGTGACAACTATGCCAAAATTAAAGTAAACTGCAACAGGAGATCGGAAGCAGCATCTTCGTGATAACAACTCAAGCCAAGCGTGACAACTATGCCAAAATTAAAGTAAACTGCAACAGGAGATCGGAAGCAGCATCTTCGTGATAAAGACTCAAGCCGAGTGTGACAACTATGCCAAAATTAAAGTAAACTGCAACAGGAGATCGGAAGCAGCATCTTCGTGATAACAACTCAAGCCAATCGTGACAACTATGCCAAAATTAAAGTAAACTGCAACAGGAGATCGGAAGCAGCATCTTAGTGATAACAACTCAAGGCAAGCGTGACAACTATGCCAAAATTAAAGTAAACTGCAACAGGAGATCGGAAGCAGCATCTTCGTGATAACAACTCAAGCCAAGCGTGACAACTATGCCAAAATTAAAGTAAACTGCAACAGGAGATCGGAAGCAGCATCTTCGTGATAAAGACTCAAGCCTAGTGTGACAACTATGCCAAAATTAAAGTAAACTGCAACAGGAGATCGGAAGCAGCATCTTCGTGATAACAACTCAAGCCAAGCGTGACAACTATGCCAAAATTAAAGTAAACTGCAACAGGAGATCGGAAGCAGCATCTTAGTGATAACAACTCAAGGCAAGCGTGACAACTATGCCAAAATTAAAGTAAATGCAACAGGAGATCGGAAGCAGCATCTTCGTGATAAAGACTCAAGCCGAGTGTGACAACTATGCCAAAATTAAAGTAAACTGCAACAGGAGATCGGAAGCAGCATCTTCGTGATAACAACTCAAGCCAAGTGTGACAACTATGCCAAAATTAAAGTAAACTGCAACAGGAGATCGGAAGCAGCATCTTCGTGATAACAACTCAAGCCGAGTGTGACAACTATGCCAAAATTAAAGTAAACTGCAACAGGAGATCGGAAGCAGCATCTTCGTGATAACAACTCAAGCCAAGCGTGACAACTATGACAAAATTAAAGTAAACTGCAACAGGAGATCGGAAGCAGCATCTTCGTGATAAAGACTCAAGCCGAGTGTGACAACTATGTCAAAATTAAAGTAATGGTGGTGCTGAACATAGGCCTCTCCCAAGGAATGCCACAAAGCACGGTCCTAAACCACCTGCATCCATCGACTTCCTGCATGTCTTACCAGGTCATTACTCCATATAGTATATAAAATGTATATAGTCCCTATTACGAAACTGAATAACTACAAAAATTAACAAAATTTTGCTTTTACTTTTTTATTTCATTTTATGATAGTTCTAAAATAATTTAAAATATATTCAATTAACATATTCCCGGGCAATCTGCACCTACTTGCCTTTTGTTGGATTTTAATTCAAAATGTAGAAAATCCCATTTCTCTCTGAAGACGTGAGTCTGCCGATAAACTTAAAGAAGGAGGGCTCTTCATGACCTTGCACGTTTCCTATGAAGCGCAGTTTAGTGTTCCACGTTATATGCTGTCGCACTTCACAATAGCTGGAACTAACATCCACCTGTGCCCTCACCAAGTTACAGCTCAGTCAGTCGACGCCTGCGTAGGGAGGTAAACTACGCAATCATTAAGTATGGTAATTATGACCGTTCCTACACCGCGACGACGCACTTTTATGCCACTTTTTAATGTATTATAGTTATTGATGATGAAATGTTTTGGTCAAAATAATGAAGAGCATGTGGGTGAGCGTCTGATGGATGCATCTAACGGTGATGATGACTTGCAATAGTTTCATACTCGCTGGCGAAGCTGAATTCTTTGCGTTAGTGTGGAACGGCGAGTGCTTAGACCCTGAGCTACCTTGAGTCTCACACCCGTGGAACATCACAACCATTGATCTGCACTATTATATATTATCATCACTTCTGTATCTGTAAATATATACTACTATAAATAACATAAAATACATATTATATTTCTTTTAAATTTTTACCCCTTTTTACGTAGTAGATCCACACTGCAGCTATATTATGATTGTAGCACGAATGGGTCTGCCCGATTGAGGTAGGACCACACCTAAAATAGCAAGTTAATGCTGCTTTATTCCATGTGGTGAGTGTAGAATATTGGAGCCCCATTTTACTAAAAACGAGGCATTTCATCTTAGTCTCAGAAGTTTTGATTATTAATCTAGAATAATTGCAGATGTTTATAGGCCACAGCATCTACTTACCATCAAATGGACGTGTGTTCGTTTGTTTATAAAAATATTTAGCTATTCTGCCATTCGAAGCCAGTATTAGAATATGATCCCACTTGATCGTAATGGATGGAATATGGTAAAGCACGCTTGACTTAGCTTAACAAAAGCCTACCCCTTCTTGCCTTGAAAACACCCGCATTGTTATCGGATGAAAATAAAAATATTCGAAAATTAATCCACTTATTTGCTGTACGCATGAAAAATGATAAATATACCTTTTGGTTTGAATAGATGGTCACTAAAAACCGAAGAAGTGGAGACTGGCCGAGTGTCTAGTTATTTATTTACTTTATAATTTTATTGTACTAAGCATAAAAGGTTACAAGGGCGGAATTAATTCCAGTTTGCATTATCTACATCTCTATATATATAAATACCTTATAAATAAGCCTTATTAATCAGAAAAATATATTTGAATAAAAACAAATGCACTATAATTCATATATAACAACAATGCTAAATAATTTATATACATAATATATCTGAATAAAGGTAGCGGTACTAAAATGACATTATACTATGTTATATTAGACGATGTTGTTTTTGAAAGATGTTCCCAAACCGCATCCAAACCAACCAAATCGAACCAAATCTTTTTTGGTGCTTTCCGGATGTTTTCAGGTAAGGAGTTCCAGAGTAGTATATCCTGAACACTCATAGAATTTCCGATAAAGCCTGTAATATGAAGTGGAACTGAAATCTTCAGATTAGTTGAAGAGCCTTTTAAGTGCTGATTTACCACGTGCTCGGCGGTGAAGGAAAACATCGTAAGGAAACCTACATGTCTGAGGAATAAGAAAAAAAAATATTTCGAAGACATGTGAAGTTCACCAACACGCATTGGGGCAGCGCGGTGGACAATTTCATGCTCTAAAACCCTCTCAGTAATGAGAGGAGGCCTGTGCCCAGCAGTGGGACGTATATAGGCTGTAACTTTACTTTAACTTTACATGTCCCCTGACGTGTTTGGAGGAGAGGTATTGAAATGTGTTGAGGGCGAATCGTTTAAAATGGAGTAGAGAGCCGATTATACTCAGGTAGCGTGCCATTTTCGTATAGTAAGCCATTTAAGGCGAATACTAAATTGAGGGATATGGTCATATTTCCGAAGGCCGAAAATAAACTTGTTGTAGTTATTAAGAAGGCGCTCATGCTTATTGTGAAGATTTTAACCAACGTTTACCTAACGGTGTAAGGGAGAGAGAAGTATTAATGTAGTATTTGTGTACATTTTACGAATATTTTGTTACTTTTAAGAAATCTAATATCTAAATATTAGAAAGTGTTCTGTAGCAATTCTTCCATTTATCGATTCTGCTAATAAACCACAAAATGAAAAAGTACAAAAACTGCTATAGTAGGTGAGTTTTATTTCTACACCTGTTGCCGCGTGAACTCTAATTAAGGACGACGAGTTCACAAGTAGTAACTGAGGCACGCCGTTTTACAATTTGCATTTGAATCTACGGCAGGAACCGTGTCGTCAACAAATGGAACAAACTACTATGTGATTAATGTGTAGTTAGAAGCGAAAAACTTTGCCAATTTACTGTTTTATAACGTTTTGGAAATGTATCTAATCTCTGAGATATCTAAAAAATATATTGTACTACACAAAGTTTTTTTAACTAATTAAACCAGTGCTTAGTTAAGTACCGATATTGAAGATATCTACAAATACTGGTAGAACCAAGCCTAGCTCTCGGACTATCACACTCTTTACCGCAAACGGCATCAGTGATCAAAAGGAAGTAATCGTGTACTATTTACGCGATTACGATCTCGACATCATGCTTGTACAAGAGACTCTTTAATAAGATATTATGAGGGAAATTGAGACAGATGGGCTGCAGCATCTTTCTGATAATAACAAAAATAAATTAAATGCTGTGGTTGTCAACCCGCTCGCCATGCGTGGTAACTATGGCAATATACCTCCCTGAGCAACGACAGAAAGAAACGGCCCTCAGTACCCGGTTCGACAAAAAATTAGATTGACTTCATTATGACGACCAGACTACTTCTTAACGATTGCAAGGATAAAAACTGGAAGCGATCACCGAATGGTTAGAGGCACACTGAACCTAACTTGCAGAGATCATGTCTAATGAAATCAACGCTCCGTCCCCCTCGTGCTCTAATCCAAAGCTCCTAAAACTTTCAGCTTGAGTTACAAAATCGTTTTCAGTACCCACAAAACTGCGATGAAGTGGACGATATGAATGACAAGCTTGTTGAAACCGTCCATGCGATCGGAGCTAAGTTCAGTAAGACTCGTCGCAGAAGAACTCAAAAACTCTCCGATCACATTCTTAATCTCATGGGTTTTAGACGGTTGATGAAACTGTAGTCTTCAGCAGATTTGACAGTATATATCCTGAAAAGGACCAACGGGGATTAAACGTTCGATTAAGAAACAGAAGGGAGGAATCGAGGCTTCTCTCGATCCGGCCTCCTATAACGCCTACGTTGGGTTCGGGAACAACGTATGTGATCTCCGCAACGGAGTAACACACAAGGGCGATAACCTCTTCCTTTTCAGCGAGTAGGTTCAGACGGGGATTACGGGTCTTCCGAAGTCGTCCCGGTCCCAACGCCTTAATTCTTCGATGTGGACTGTATAACTTGAGGGATGAATTTCTTGGGAATAAAACAGCAATTATCTTTAAACCATTCCGTGAGAGAGTAATCACTTTTCCCTATCACTTCCCTACACTTTTTCTTTCTTCTTCTTATTGACTGCTGGTCTGATTTCCGAACTTTTTCCCCGAAGTTTCTCCGAACTTCCCCGAACGAATTGCAATAAAACCCATTCACTAAGCTACCCCAGAGCTATACGCGAAAGTGAGCCGCGCCATTCGCACGCTTGCGCAACTCAATTACATGTATTTGTTCTATTACTTTCTCACGTTTTACTTAATTTCTTTATTTGCATAAGTCTTACATCAATACAATTTATCTGTATAGATAGCACAAAACAATATCTACACTAAGATATACATTACATTTTCATATCACGAAAAACCTTTTATTTATTAAATGAAATATGCCTATTTTACTCACAAGTTCGAAGTCGAATTTCTTAAATATTTAACACAGAAAGTTAAAACAATGTTTTCCACTTGAAATTATACATATGTTAACTAATACAATAGTTTAATTTACATTTTCTCTATTTATTTCACTATTAAAACACTTTTAAATTTCTTATACAAAACTATCACTAATTTCACTTATACACAGGAATTTTTACATAAAAATAACACAGAATTCACCTTTTTAGCACGTACAATCAACCTGAAATGTTTTACAAGTCATTTTTACATAAATTGCTGAAATTACAAATATTAAAATTTTTACATATTTGGCCTCCTAAGTACGTGGCTAGCGTGCGTCTATGAACTCACACTATTTGAACAACTAACTTTTGCACGGCTCTCGGCTATCAGAAAAATGAAAGTCTGATATACACCAATTTTAACAATATTGGGTGAATAAATGCATCTACACAATTTTCAAACTGTAGGAAACTATTTCTAATCAGATTCTTATCAGTTATCATGTTTCTTATCAGATAACAATATAAGTGAATGTTCTCATAAATCAATCATGGCAAATAGGCATTTGTTTTCTTACAAAACATATCAAACTTATATAAGACAATATGCAATTAATTTCCGTTAATTCTATTTATGCACAGAGTGATCATCTCGACCGGGGAACAAATCCGATCTCTAACTTCACTTTAATATTCCTTTGAATTTACATCATTGGAAAGATGATTTCAACCGGGGAACAAATCCGGTAACATAATTTATATCTTAAATTCCTTATGAATTTATTAAGCGATATTACTTAGGAAAACAAATAAACTAGTTCGGCCTGGGAGTCTACCCCAAGACCTTCATATCATTAATTCGACATTTCTTCAAGATTTAACTAAGCATTTTCTTATTAGAACATTGTTGCTCGATAATTTGTTTTTTAGAAGCTATTCGTCATCGGTTGACTTAATAAACTGAAATACTCTTATAGGCGCGTCGCCAACAATCTCCCCCCGTGCGTTAGCACCATCATTTGGGAGGCGTCGCGGGTACCAGGACTATTATTCTGGATGTAGGTCTCCTCAAGATACCTGTGCTAGTAATGACGTCTACCACTCTGGTGTGACCGTCTGGTCCCGGTAGCGTTCTACTAATTTTGCCTTTCGGCCACGTATTTCGTGGCAACGAATGATCTTTTGATAATCAAAACAATATCACCTTCTTTAGGTTCCATGAACTTTCCGTTATTACCTGTTCGAGGTATTAAGGTAGGCATGTATTCTTTTAGCCATCTTGTCCAAAAATAGTCGGCTAACCTCTGTGCAGCTTTCCAATTGAGTTGACCCGTCAGATGTTGCTCTAAAAATAATCCAGGTGGTCGATCACCACATGAGCGTCCCAGAAGAAAATGATTGGGTGTCAAACCCTCTTCAGGACTATCCATACTGAATGTTACCAGAGGCCTGGAATTTACCGTATGCTCTGCTTCTAAAAGCAGCGTATGCAGAATCTCCTCCCGTGGGCTCCTTTCTTTGAGCGTAGCGGTCAACGCAATTTTAACCGATCTTACTAACCTTTCCCAGGCGCCACCCATGTGCGGTGCTCCCGGAGGTATAAATTTCCATTTAATATATTTCTTAAATGACTCATTTTTCATGCCCTCATAGCATTCTTCGTATGCTTTCAATAATTCTTTATTCGCAGCTTTGAAATTCGTCCCGTTATCGCTGTATATAACGGCTGGTTTTCCTCTTCTGGCGATAAATCGCCTCAATGCCATTATCATTGACGCTGGTGTCAATGAGGCTGCTAATTCCAGATGTACTGCTCTGGTGGTCAGACACGTGAATAAAACACCCCAACGTTTTTCGTGTCGCCTTCCTATAGTCACACTCATAGGTCCGAAATAATCCACAGCTGAGCATGTAAAAGGTGGTTCATGATGAGCTATTCTCTCCAGAGGAATATTTCCTTGTGGCACGTTTTGCGGTTTTGACCTGTATGTCCTGCACCACTGACAGTGATGTGACACACTTCGTACTACATTACGCAAGTTGAAGACATAAAATTTCTGGTTCACCTCATTCATCACCGTCTGGTGATTGGCATGTCCAAAATGATGATGAACTTCTCTAATCATCATTTTAAAGATTTCGTGTTTACCGTCCAATATGACAGGTTTTCTACTTTCCTCGGTCAAATTAGACTTGAAAGGTAAACGTCCATTTAAACGGAGTAAGTTATCTTCTCCTATTTCCATAGATAATTTAGTTAAGCGTGAACTTCTTTCAACGCTTTTGCCTGCTTTCAAGCATTTTATTTCCGAATGAAAACACTCGTCTTGAACGAACTTCCAAATTAACAATTCCGCTTTTCTCAAGAGCGCTATGTCCAACGCGCCATCGGGTCCTTTAACCGACTTTGCTAAAACTTTGTTGGAACACATAACCGACTTTTCGGCTGCGCTGTCGGGTCCTTTAACCGACTTTCTTAAACTCTTGAATTTTTCTACCGCTTGTAAGGTGCGTGTAGTTGCCCCAAGGAATTTCTTAAAGCTGCTAAATCGTCCGTAGTCGGGTAGACTTAACGTTTCTTGCTTTCTCAGCGCATTTACGCCTTTTGGCGATTTTTCTTCACCTGTTTCTAAGCTATTTATGGTGTCCACTTGTTTGGGCCATAAATCAGGACTTTTCCTGAGGAATTCAGGTCCTTGAAACCAGCGATGAGTTACATCGAAGGTGGAAGGAAAATTTCTAGTGGCGTCGTCTGCCACGTTCTGTGACGTTGGAACCCATCGCCGTTCACATGGCTTTCTGTGATCTTCGATCTCAGCCAATCGATGAGCAACGAATGTTTTAAAAGCGCGAGGATCTGACTTAATCCACGCTAACACTGTACGTGAGTCTGTCCAAAATACTTTCTCGGATATCTTGTACTTGCTCTCTTCACTAACTGATGCAGCCAGTCTGCTGCCCATAAGAGCTGCTTGCAATTCAAGCCTTGGAATCGAAATTGGTTTCAGCGGCGCTACTCTTGCCTTTGCGGCGATCAGCGTAATCCGCCTTTTTCCTAGCTCGTCCGTGGTGACGTAATACGCGGCAGCGTATGCTTTTTCACTAGCATCCGTGAAAGTGTGTAACTCTCCCTTACCGATGCCTTCAGCAACGGGTCCAGGTACTTCTAAATGACCTAATTTCTTCACTTCCGATATCCATTTACAAAATAACACGTGTAATTCGTGTGAAACTTCTTCATCCCAAGAGATGCCTGTCCTCCATACTTGCTGGATCAGCGACTTCCCTTGAATCGTTATGGGTGATGCGAGTCCTAAAGGATCGAAGACTGACATCACAGCGCTAGTTATCTCCCTCTTCGTAGGCGGTCGTAAACCTTCCATCACCTCTTCCGGTGTGTTACGAAGACTTATGGAGAAACTTATTATATCCCGTTTGATATTCCAAATCAAACCTAATGTGTGCTCTGTGTGCTCTTTATCTCCCAGCGAAGCACTGTCGCTCCTATATTTATTTTCCATTTTACTTAAAACTTCGGGTCGGTTGCTAGCCCATCCCCTCAGTTGGAAAGAAGCATGTTTATGTAATTCATACATATCGTTTACTATCCTTTCGGCCGTCGTCACGTCGGGAAATGCCTGTAGATAGTCATCCATATAAAAGTTGCTTTCCGTAGCGGAAGCTGCTTCTGGATAGATATGTGCGTTGTCCTGCGCATTCCTATTCTTTACATATATAGCGATGCATGGTGATGATGCCGCTCCAAATATGAGTGACGTCATTCTATACTCTTCCGGTGGCGCGTCACGATTGTGCAGAATCGAAGGCTATCCCTGTCTTCTTCCCGGATTTTCACTTGCAGGAACATTTCTTTAATGTTTGCCATCACTGCCACGCTTCCTTCTCTGAATCGTAGCAGAACTCCGAACAACGACTTCAATAAGTCCGGTCCGGTTAACAATGCATCATTCAGACAACGTCCGCCCGTCCTTGCGGCGGCGTCGAAAACTATCCTTATTTTCTTTTTTTGTGGGTGAGTCACTGCGAAGTGAGGAAGGCACCACGTACGTGGAGAAATGGAAATATGGTTCGCTTTCTCTGCGTAACCGTTAACGATGAGATTTTCAATTTGCTTCTCATATTCTTTTTTCAACTCGCTATTATTATCGAGCTTCTTTTCGATATTAAACTTTCAACCTGCGCTCTATTCGACGGCATGCACTCATTGTCTGTGCGCCATAACAAAGCAGTCTCGTACCTATTATTAGGTATACGACGTACCGTTTTGCTCAAAATATTTAAAGCTCGTTCTTCTGGGTCGTTCGCGGGCTTTCGCGCAGACACTCCCAGAGATTCCAAACTGAAATAATCCTTGATCAACTTATCCATATCTTCCTCCTTCTTGGTGGAAATGTGGTTAACAATCTTGATTGGTTTAATACCACCCGATATGTGACCATGTAAAACCCATCCGAGTTTGGTGAGCGATGCTACAGGTAGGTTCTTACCTCCTGAAATTAATTCACGAGTAACTATGAGATGCCAATTGTCCTGTCCAATTAATATGGTAGGTCTGGACCTCTCATACATCAACTCATCCTTAATCGGTGTCAAATGAGAACACCGTTGTAATAATTCTCGGCTTACTGACTGAGGAGAAAGGTTAAGTGACTTAATTGTTTGTACACTTATCTCTTCTAAGTCATTCGAGTAAATGCCTTTTATCTTAACGTTTAAGCGATACGAACTGTCGTCGTTAATTCGCTTACCTCCCACGGCTTCAATACGTAATTCTTCTTTACGTCCGCGAGGCGCTAACTTCTGAGCCATCCACTCCTCTATGAGTGTCATGGTCGATCCCTCATCCAGAAGAGCTGTTGTCTTGACCTTTCCTCTAGGTCCATTCAACTCGACCGGTATAATCTTTAAGTATGCACACGCCAGTGCATTCACTGTACTAACAGTTGTAATTTGAGCCTCTTTACCCCCCCTCGACCCCTTGCGGCGAGGTATTTTCATTGGGGTATCGGTGTAGCATTCGATGATGTGACATTCTACATCCCTCTACACCACATTTTTTCGCTTTGCACTCTAACCTCCTATGGTTAGGTGACAAACATTGGAAACATACTTTCGCTTTTTTGACTGCGTCCCATTTCTCGCGAATATTCATGTCCTTAAACTTGTAACAACTCACTATAGAGTGCTCCTTGTTGCATATAACACACTTATGTGTTACCCGAATTACAGGCTTGTCCTGGGTTGTCATAACCACTTGTCGGTTGTGCCCTTTATTATTTCGGCGTTCTAGACGCTCGCTCGTATTACTTCGGCGCTCATAGCGCTCGCTCTTGAAACGGTTGCGTACAGACCCCTTTGCGGTGTGTACAGTTTGCTTCCTGAACTCAGGACGCTTCCGTTTTTCAGGCACTTTTACATTGCTTAAGGACGTTCCAAATTGTTCACTCAATAAATTTAAAAACTTGGCCATCTTCTGTAACTCTGGCTCCAAAGGATACTGAGCTCGATATTCAAACCATTTAAATTTAATCATAGTTCCAAGTTTCTCCACTATGCGGCTCACTAACTCCGGTAAGTATAAATACTGTGGTTGATTCAACGCTTGTATTGTGGCAACCACGTTCGTAATACGACTTGCAAAAGATCCTATATTCCGGCAATCTTCTGCCAATCTTGGCATACGCTTTACATTCTCGATTTCGGCTAGAATGAGCATCTCAACCCTACCGAATCTTCTCTCGAGAGCGTTCATTATTTCTTCAGGTTCACACAAAGTAAATAACAATGACTTAACCGCCTCCTTAGCGGTGCCCTTTAATGCCCTCCTAAGGCGTGCGACATTCTGCACCCCTGAAAATTGGCTTCTCGTGTCTTAAAACACCGTTTCGAAAATTATCCATTCACCCGGGTCTCCATCGAACACCGGTAATTCCTGAAGGAAATGAAGCTGGGAAGACTTATCTTTTCCCGCCATCTTTATTGCACTCACAATCGCTTCGGTCAATTCTGACACCTCACTCGCGTGTGTTTTCTGTGCATTTCCTTGGTTGCGCTCGATCTCCGCCCCTTTGCGGCGTGATCCTTTACACGCTTCCTTATCAGTAATATCGGGTTGCGTCACACTAACCGGCGCGCTCATTATGGTCTGCTGAACCCAACTCCTTACGAAAGGTTCCACCTGAGTATTCCGCTCCTCATCATCCTCACTCGAGTCGATCTCCTCTTCTCGGTTGAGTCGTGCCAACTCCAATTGAGACTTGGCTAAGGCAGCAGCTGCCTGTGCTCGTTCGAGCTCTGAGCGTTCGAATTTAATCCGCGCCTCTAATTCGGCTTTCAGCCTCGCCTCGCGATGACCTATTACCTCTCTGTGACCCTTTGTCACTAGTGTGCCCGATTACTGTCCTTGACGATGCCGCTTCTTCGGTCCTTTGACCTACTTTTTCGACCACCGTTTCACTCCTGGATATAACGGATTGTTGTGCGGTGCTGGCCTGCGTACCACTGGTGTCCGTTCTGTTGCTTGTCGTTGCCATGGACGTCCCTGAGTCCCACGTGCATGTGGACGTATTGGTGGTGGCTCCACTTGAAGGAGTTGCCGCATTTGACGCAGTAGCTGTGGTCGCTCCAGATGATTCCGCCTCTTTAGCTTTTCTTGAGAGCCCTGTTCTTGTCCTGCTCCCTTCGCTCCTCTCTGTCTGGTCTTGTGCCTTCTTCATCTTGCAGGAAGGTGATTGTTGGCCTACGGTCCCTATAAACCCTTACCTACAACCCTTCTACACCCCAACCTAACACCACTACCCCTCCCCCCCCCTTATCTCCCAACTCTACAGCCCTACTACCACCCTAACAGCCCTATCAGCCCTATCAATCCTGAACGGGGCCTACCGAGGTGAGCCGTCCAGGGATGGAGTCGTGCAGGAATGGAATGGAGGAAAGGTTTAGGAACTGTCCCGCCAAGGAATATGACGAAACAGTCGAGCGGTAGTGCAAGCGCAGTCTCGCTCGAGAGAACTGTTCCACCCGAAGGTGTTGTGCCATAGCCCGACCGTTTGGCACCGTTAGGTGGTCGGGATGTATGCTGTGCTCGCCGCCCAGTTGCCGGTGACGCCTCGTCCAAGGCCCTCCTCCGGCCGCGATGCAGTCAGGTGCCCACGCGCACCCTCGCCTGGCAGCAGCAGCGGTGGATGCTTCTTCTTGCACCCTCTGATGACCCGACAGGAAATGCCGGACACGGTCGTCCGACAGAAAATGCCAGACACGGTCGTCCGACAGGAAAAATGCCAAGCCCTGCTTGGCCACGATGAGCGCCTTCACAAGGCACTTGCGCCTAGCTGCGATACGTGCCCCATGTGAGCACACGTCCCAAGCCGCAATCCCGGTTTTCTTTCTTCCGGTAGTTCCAGGTCCAGTCCTTCTGTGCCGATGACCTGGTCTTCTGGCCTTTGGTCCTATTGCTTCAGTTCAAACCTCCGGCTTCCTTCGGTTGCTGAACATTATTAAAATTATTACAATTATATAAGACAATACTTATGCAATTAATTTCCGTTAATTCTATTTATGCACTGAGTGATCATCTCGACCGGGGAACAAATCCGATCTCTAACTTCACTTTAATATTCCTTTGAATTTACATCATTGGAAAGATGATTTCAACCGGGGAACAAATCCGGTAACATAATTTATATCTTAAATTCCTTATGAATTTATTAAGCGATATTACTTAGGAAAACAAATAAACAGCCTACCTTCTCATATTAAAAATATAGATTCCTTTAACAAGTTCAAGTCTCAATTGCACAACTACATTCTTGAAAGCTACTGACTTGTAATTTCGGAGAGTGTCACGATGGAACTGTGAATACGGTGACCGTTACCTAGATTAAGTTTATATTACTGTTCTCATGTAAGTGGATTATGTAATCTTTTTTGTGAGAATAAATTCTTTAAACCTAAATAAACTAGTCCGGCCTGGGAGTCGAACCCAAGACCTTCATATCATTAATTCGACATTTCTTCAAGATTTAACTAAGCATTTTCTTATTAGAACATTGTTGCTCGATAATTTGTTTTTTAGAAGCTATTCGTCATCGGTTGACTTAATAAACTGAAATACTCTTATAGGCGCGTCGCCAACACATACAACTGAACAGACATATCCCCAAAAGCATGCGGTGGGAAGTGATCGAGCCGAACCAGGGCTCAAAAGTCTTTGTCAGAGATCTTTTTTTTATAGGAGAGGGAGCAAACGAGCATGATGGTAAGTGATTACCGCCGACCATGAACAACTGCTACACCAGGAGAATGGCAGATCTGTCTTCCAGAAAGAGCCAACTGTCGTAGCGGAAGATCGCATGTGGCAGAATCGTTTCCGGGAAACCCGAGATTTTGAGTGAGTGTGATTTTTGATTGATTTGCTCAGCTTCAGATGTTTATCTACTTGTTGTATTGTGAATTATGACATATTACTTATCTAACATTTTTATATTTATATTTAACAAAATTTATTCATTGATAGACTATCAAAACTCGAGTCCAATTACAATGTAATATATAATTAAATGCAAATACACCCGTTTGAGAGTGAAAAGGCTTTGCCATCTTCACCTACATCACCACTTGTCATATAGTGTTATTACCTGTAAAAGTCGATCATTGGCTTATAACAGGTAAAATAAAAGCTTAGATTCAATTTTAGAATTAATTTGTTTGCAGGGAGTTGCCTGAGCAGGCCGTTGTCGACGCTTTTGCGAGTCAACGTTAATTTATATTTTATTTTAATTTTCACCAACCTACAGACTGACTTGAAAATTTGCAGTCGTGTTAAGACTGATCACCACAGCATCATCTTTGCAGCTCATGGTCAATGCCGGTTTGTTAATTATTTTTTATGTTTTATATTTTATACAACTTAATGTCCCGAATACTTTTAAAAATGTCAAAAGATTTTCTCTTGGCTCTTCATCATTAAAAATACATAAATATACAAAACAGGCGATGAGGAACAGCATCTTTCTGATAGCAAATTAAAATAACAAAAACAGTCAGAGGAACCTAATTTATACGCATAAAATATATAAAATTATATCGTTTCTTACGACTTTCCTACACGGGACGATATGGAGCAGTGAGTATTAAACATGTTAAGAATTATTATCGTCCCTTGAGCTTGTACTTATTTTTATTTCAGGTAAAGCCCATGCCCGCAAGTCCGCCGGAAAATGCTACTTTAGTAATAAAGTCAAGTCAACATCACTTAAAAACATCAATCAGAGGTTATTAATTTTCTTAAAGTATAGTTTAAGTCTGAGGTCTATGATGTTATAATAAACCGGACTACGAACAATAAAGAACTAGATTTCCTATGATGTAAGACTGAAGTGGCAACGCAATTAATTTGGGCGCCTAGCATTTAATCTGCTGCCGTACCGACACCTCGTTGCGTTGTGACTTCACACTGCTCCTGTTAGCTTATGTTAAAAATATAAAAGGGAAATTTAAGAGGCTTCGTCAAAAGAAACGTAATAATTGATATTCCTGTTGCTTTGGTTTGTTAGGTAAATATTGATTATTATATTTATATTTCCAACTTTTATTTGAAAAGTTGTACGTTCTAACTTTACAAATATACATGTAATATAGCTGTAGAAATGATTGAAATTGGAGTAGCAAACTAAGAGTCTACTTGTTCGTAAATATGTACTGCAGCCAAGGAACATCTGCAACTAACAAAGAAGGATATACAATGTAGCCATCTCTGAGGACTAGTCTGTAATACTGGCTCCCTATTCCCCTCAGACCTAAATAAAGAAGTGCATGCACAGTTGTTCGGCGGCAGAAATAGATAGAAAGCTCGTACCAACCGAAACGGAGTCCTTTGTAGAAGAGGATTCTCACCGAGTCATCTACTATAGGTTGTAGCAAATCTACTACCAATCTAATGATTTCAGAGATGTATCAAGTATAATGTCACGATGCTGACTTGTTGGTTTACAAAATTAACGATGAAATAGTACAATCACAAAGTATTCTAATAAATAATTAAACGCCACCAACGCACCTGCAACTGCACCCTCGACGTTGCAGTAGTTCGTGGGCGGCGGTCGATACTGAACATCTGGTGCGCCGCGTGTTCGTTTGCCCCGACTTCTACATAAGACTTATCCATGTTAATCCTTACATTTAACTCTCACAGTTAATACACAGCGTATTAAAAAAGAATATTAAAATATTAATATTATACATTAAATAAACCTATTTGAAAAAATATTTAAGAGTAATATTATTTTGAATTTGTATTTAAATTTCGTTAAGTTAATTTACATCAATAAATAAACATTTGTTTACTCATTTATATTTCGTTAAGAAAGCAATAATTATTTACAAATATTAATAACAGCCAATCCTTTTAATAACAAACGAACCCCGCACAAATCAGTTTTAAAGCGGTTCATAATTGCGTAAACTTGGTAAGTATTACCAGGCCTGTCTCACTCCGCACTTTCGGAATCAAAATAGATATATTTTGCGCCCTGCGCGGTCCCCTACAAGGTACTAATTCAGTGAGGTTGTCACTCGCAAGGTTGAGCTGACGCGCACCTTATGTTGACAAAAAATAATTTTTCTCTTATAAGTATTTAGGCACCCAAAAAGCCAAACAATACTGCGTAGAATACGGGTACTTAAAATAACAATATAAATGTCGACTTTTTATTCTTCACTGTTAGGGAAACAAAAATTTACGGATACAAAAATTTAAGATATTATCATTTGTAAGTGTATATCTAGATAACTAGATACCTATTTATCTAGATATACACAGAGAACAGTAAAGAATAAAATGCAAAGCTGTGGTGGAACTCTCGCGCGTTCAAAGAAATTAATCCAGCGTGTTCAAAATGCCTGTGCCCGATTCTGTTATAAAATTCCTCCACGTGCCCATGTAACACCTTACGGCGCCTCTACACGTTGGCCAACACAGTGGCGAATGTAGTGGCCAATAGCATTGGCCAACGTGTAGACGGGTTTTTTGGGCTTCATTGGTATGTATTGGGACGATGGCCCACAAGTTGGCGCGAGATCCGTGTGGTGTCGGATTTTTACAAAAGATCAAAGGATTGTTGGCAGAGTTTGGTCGCCGCGTCCACACGTTGGCCGCGCGTTTAGTTTGCTACAAGCTCCCAGAGTGATTACACGCATCTGATTTAAATTTTATATTCAAGCTTTATAGGATGGATGCCCCAATTACCAGCCTTTTAGTGGCAATTTCAACTTTAAATATTCCTACTACTTTAATTAGCGCGATTTAATTATTATTAAACATTTGTTTTAATCGATTAACTATTAATAAAAAAATAACGAACATTTATTTACAATCAGATTATTACGAGAACAATTTTAAAATGAAAAAAATGAAGCACGTCGTTTATACGTGGTAGAACCATGCAGTTATATTAGAAGTATAGTTGCAGCATGAATGGGTCGGCTCGACCGGGGAAGGACCACGCTCTCACAGAATATCAGCGTAAAATAGCAGCTTAATGATGCTGTGTTTCGTATAGTAAGTGTAGAGAACCAGAGACCCTTTTTAAAGGAAACGAGGCATTTCATCATAGTCCTCACGGGTGAGAACGCATCTGCATTTTGATTCGTAATCGAGGATAGATGTAGATGTCTGTGGGCCACAGCAACCACTTACCATCAGGTGAACTGTGTGCTCCTTTGTCACCCTATCATCATTACATCATTACAGTTGTTCACAAGTCCACTACTGAACATCCTCCTCCACAGACTGCCGCAAAGCATGGTCCTGAGCCACTTTGCTCGTCATGAGTTTTTCATTTATGTTCTAAGTTATAATTAGTACCTATTATTAAGTCAGTGTTAATTATATTTATTGCTATTGTTTTTGTCTTTCTCAAAAAATAATTAAATTACCAAATAAATTATAAGGTTTTTTTTATATACATCAAATGTCTGATAGAAATGCAAGTACATATTTTGCTAAACTATAAAATCAAAACCCAATTTTAAAACATAGACTAATCGATTATAACTCCTTTAACTTAAGTTCTTATTAATGGAATTTATTCCAGTTTATGATGCATATAAAGAATAAATAAAGCTAATCTTATATCGTATTTCTATTTACAGCCCCATTAATATCCACTATTCTTTTATAATTATTTTATAAAAACGTAACCCCTACACTTGGATTTTCTCCTGTATCGCGAAGGCAGCTTACAAACATAAATTGCACAAGGATACACATCCAGCCCGAAACAGTTATTTGTAGGATATACAAATACTTGTTCCGTGCGGGATTCAAACCCGCGGCCCCCCGGCACAGCTACTCATTGCTAAGCCACTGCGCCACGGAGCCGTCGTTCGTCCGCACATTGACCCGAACCGAAGTAAACTGAACGACCTTCCAACGTGTGGACGCCGTCACCAACTCTCGGCCAATATATTCGCCACTACATTCGCCACTGTGTTGGCCAACGTGTAGAGGCGACATTATATTAACAACGCAAGAATGCTTAAAATGGATTACCGTTGGCAACTACATTTCCCCACTTTATTGTTTGGCACTCATAACGAGAACATCATCAAAACGAGAATCTTTATAATGTCATCTCCCTCCTATCTTTATAATAAGTTACAATGGGCACGAGATAATGCTACAATTTCGACAAGAGCTTCGGCGTACAAGTTGCTCATACCCATACATCATTCTGCCGCATTCCGAGGGAGCTTCAGATATGCCGCAACTAAGTGCTGGAATAACCTTCCACTTGCTTCAGTGTGTATAATTGTCATTTTTTTTCCTTCATACGTCACGGGTGTACAATATAATTACACTATTTTCTTCCCATTGCGCGCGTAGTGTTAGCGCAGGTTCTGTGATAAAACATGCTAAATGGATGCGGTAGCATGTTATGTTGAAAATATCTCTCGGGTTGCGATTGTGTATAAGTGTTTTTATATGAAATTTAAATTATTTTTATATCCTCGGTTCCAGTTATGCAATGAAATTAACATTTATAAACATCCGGTATAGCACTACAAAGATAAGGCAGTTGTGGCCCAAAAGTAAATATAAAAAGAATATTAAAAACCTACCAATTATGTATATACTTGTATTATTAATCCAAATAATTATATATTATGTGTGCCCGTATATATAGAAAATATGTGCCCATGTGTATGTGTGTTATCCGTATGTATATATTTATGTATGTATGTGTTGGCGACGCGCCTATAAGAATATTTCAGTTTATTAAGTCAACCGATGACGAATAACTTCTCAAAGGCATATTGTCCAATAGCAAGGTTCTGATAAGAAAATGCTTAGTTAAATCTTAAAGAAATATCGAATTAATGATATGAAGGTCTTGGGTTCGACTCCCAGGCCGGACTAGTTTATTGTTTTCCTGAGTAATATCGCTTAATAAATTCATAAGGAATTTAAGATATAATGATTATGCTACCGGATTGGTTCCCCGGTTGAAATCATCTTTCCAATGATGTAAATTTAAAAGAATATTTAAATAAAGTTAAAGATCGGATTTGTTCCCCGGTCGAGATGATCACTCTGTGCATAAATAGAATTAACGGAAATTAATTGCATAAGTATTGTCTTATATGAGTTTGATATGTTTTGTACGAAAACAAATGCCTATTTGTCATGATTGATTTATGAAAACATTCACTTATATTGTTAGATAAGAAACATGATAACTGGTAAGAATCTGATTAGAAATAGATTCCTACAGTTTGAAAACTGTGTAGATGCATTTATTCACCCAATATTGTTAAAATTGGTGTATATCAGACTTTCATTTTTCTGATAGCCGAGAGCCGTGCAAAAGTTAGTTGTTCAAATAGTGTGAGTTCATAGACGCACGCTAGCCACGTACTTAGGAGGCCAAATATGTAAAAATTTAAATATTTGTAATTTCAGCAATTTATGTAAAAATGACTTGTAAAACATTTCAGGTTGATTGTACGTGCTAAAGAGGTGAATTTTGTGTTATTTTTATGTGAAAATTCCTGTGTATAAGTGAAATAATGTAGTTTTGTATAAGAAATTTAAAAGTGTTTTAATAGTGAAATAAATAGAGAAAATGTAAATTAAACTATTGTATTAGTTAACATATGTATAATTTCAAGTGGAAAACATTGTTTTAACTTTTTATATTAAATATTTAAGAAATTTCGAGTTTGAACTTGTGAGTAAAATAGGCATATTTCATTTAATAAATAAAAGGTTTTTCGTGATATGAAAATGTAATGTATATCGTAGTGTAGATATTGTTTTGTGCTATCTATACAGATAAATTGTATTGATGTAAGACTTATGCAAATAAAGTAATTAAGTAAAACGTGAGAGAGTAATAGAACAAATTCATGTAATTGAGTTGCGCAAGCGCGCGAATGGCGCGGCTCACTTTCGCGTATAGCTCTGGGGTAGCTTAGTGAACGGGTTTTATTGCAATTGGTTCGGGGAAGTTCGGGAATCCTTCGAGATAGTTCGGGGAAGTTCGGAGAAACTTCGGGAAAGAAGTTCGGGAAAAAAGTTCGGAAATCAGACCAGCAGTCAATAAGAAGAAGAAAGAAAAAGTGTAGGGAAGTGATAGGGAAAAGTAATTACTCTCTCACGGAACGGTTTGAAGATAATTGCTGTTTTATTCCCAAAAAATTCATCCCTCAAAATTATACAGTCCACATCGAAGAATTAAGGCGTTGGGACCGGGACGACTTCGGAAGACCCGTAATCCCCGTCTGAACCTACTCGCTGAAAAGGAAGAGGTTATCGCCCTTGTGTGTTACTTCGTTACGGAGATCACTTACGTTGGTCCCGAACCCAACGTAGGCGTTATAGGAGGCCGGATCGAGAGAAGCCTCGATTCTTCACTTCTGTTTCTTAATCGAACGTTTAATCCCCGTTGGTTCCTTTTCAATTGGTCCTTCGAGCCGGATCAGGACCACCCGAACCCCGCCAGCTGGATCAAGGAACCAGCTGTGGATTGCTGGTTGTGGAGAAAGAAGACCTTCGGAGCCGAGTGAAGATCAGCAACCGAAGGAAGCCGGAGGTTTGAGCTGAAGCAATAGGACCAAAGGCCAGAAGACCAGGTCATCAGCACAGAAGGACTGGACCTGGAACTACCGGAAGAAAGAAAACCGGGATTGCGGCTTGGGGCGTGTGCTCGCATGGGGCACGTACCGCAGCTAGGCGCAAGTGCCTTGTGAAGGCGCTCATCGTGGCCAAGCAGGGCTTGGCATTTTTCCTGTCGGGCAAGCGTGCTCGGCATTTCCTGTCGGACGACCGTGTCTGGCATTTCCTGTCTGACGACCGCGTCCGGCATTTCCTGTCGGGTCATCAGAGGGTGCAAGAAGAAGCATCCACCGCTGCTGCTGCCAGGCGAGGGAGCGCGTGGGCACCTGACTGCATCGCGGCCGGAGGAGGGCGCTTGGACGAGGCGTCACCGGCGACTGGGCGACGAAGCGCAGCATACATCCCGACCACCTAACGGTGCCAAACGGTCGGGCTCTGGCACAACACCTTCGGGTGGAGCAGTTCTCTCGAGCGAGACTGCGCTTGCACTACCGCTCGACTGTTTCGTCATATTCCTTGGCGGGACAGTTCCTAAACCTTTCCTCCATTCCATTCCTGCACGACTCCATCCCTGGACGGCTCACCTCGGTAGGCCCCGTTCAGGATTGATAGGGCTGATAGGGCTGTTAGGGTGGTAGTAGGGTTGTAGGGTTGGGAGATAAGGGAGGGGAGGGGTAGTGGTGTTAGGTTGGGGTGTAGAAGGGTTGTAGGTAAGGGGTTGTAGGGACTGTAGGCCAACAATCACCTTCCTGCAAGATGAAGAAGGCACAAGACCAGACAGAGAGGAGCGAAGGGAGCAGGACAAGAACAGGGCTCTCAAGAAAAGCTAAAGAGGCGGAATCATCTGGAGCGACCATAGCTACTGCGTCAAATGGGGCAACTCCTTCAAGTGGAGCCAACACCGACACGTCCACATGCACGTGGGACTCAGGGACGTCCATGGCAACGACAAGCAACAGGAAGGACACCAGTGGTACGCAGGCCAGCACCGCACAACAATCCATTATATCCAGGAGTGAAACGGTAGTCGAAAAAGTAGGTCAAAGGAGCGAAGAAGCGGCATCGTCAAGGACAGTAATTGGGCACACTAGTGACAAAGGGTCACAGAGAGGTAGTAGGTCATCGCGATCGGCGAGGCTGAAAGCCGAATTAGAGGTGCGGATTAATTTCGAACGCTCAGAGCTCGAACGAGCACAGGCAGCTGCTGCCTTAGCCAAGTCTCAATTGGAGTTGGCACGACTCAACCGAGAAGAGGAGATCGACTCGAGTGAGGATGATGAGGAGCGGAATACTCAGGTGGAACCTTTCGTAAGGAGTTGGGTTCAGCAGACCATAATGAGCGCGCCGGTTAGTGTGACGCAACCCGATATTACTGATAAGGAAGCGTGTAAAGGATCACGCCGCAAAGGGGCGGAGATCGAGCGCCACCAAGGAAATGCACAGAAAACACACGCGAGTGAGGTGTCTGAATTGACCGAAGCGATTGTGAGTGCAATAAAGATAGCGGGAAAAGATAAGTCTTCCCAGCTTCATTTCCTCCAGGAATTACCGGTGTTCGATGGAGACCCGGGTGAATGGATAATTTTCGAAACGGTGTTTTAAGACACGAGAAGCCAATTTTCAGGGGTGCAGAATGTCGCACGCCTTAGGAGGGCATTAAAGGGCACCGCTAAGGAGGCGGTTAAGTCATTGTTATTTACTTTGTGTGAACCTGAAGAAATAATGAACGCTCTCGAGAGAAGATTCGGTAGGGTTGAGATGCTCATTCTAGCCGAAATCGAGAATGTAAAACGTATGCCAAGATTGGCAGAAGATTTCCGGAATATAGGATCTTTTGCAAGTCGTATTATGAACGTGGTTGCCACAATACAAGCATTGAATCAACCACAGTATTTATACTCACCAGAGTTAGTGAGCCGCATAGTGGAGAAACTCGGAACTATGATTAAATTTAAATGGTTTGAATATCGAGCTCAGTATCCTTTGGAGCCAGAGTTACAGAAGATGGCCAAGTTTTTAAATTTATTGAGTGAACAATTTGGAACGTCCTTAAGCAATGAAAATGCGCCTGAAAAACGGAAGCGTCCTGAATTCAGGAAGCAAACTGTACACACCGCAAAGGGGTCTGTACGCAATCGTGCCAAGAGCGAGCGCTATGAGCGCCGAAGTAATACGAGCGAGCGTCTAGAACGCCGAAATAATAAAGGGCACAACCGACAAGTGGTTATGACAACCCAGGACAAGCCTGTAAGTCGGGTAACACATAAGTGTGTTATATGCAACAAGGAGCACTCTATAGTGAGTTGTTACAAGTTTAAGGACATGAATATTCGCGAGAAATGGGACGCGGTCAAAAAAGCGAAAGTATGTTTCCAGTGTTTGTCACCTAACCATAGGAGGTTACATGCAAAGCGAAAAAATGTGGTGTAGAGGGATGTAGAATGTCACATCATCGAATGCTACACCGATACCCCAATGAAAATACCTCGCCACAAGGGGACGAGGGGGGTAAAGAGGCTCAGATTACAACTGTTAATACAGTGAATGCACTGGCATGTGCATACTTAAAGATTATACCGGTCGAGTTGAATGGACCTAGAGGAAAGGTCAAGACAACAGCTCTTCTGGATGAGGGATCGACCATGACACTCATAGAGGAGTGGATGGCTCAGAAGTTAGCGCCTCGCGGACGTAAAGAGGAATTACGTATCGAAGCCGTGGGAGGTAAGCGAATTAACGACGACATTTCGTATCGCTTAAACGTTAAGATAAAAGGCATTTACTCGAATGACTTAGAAGAGATAAGTGTACAAACAATTAAGTCACTTAACCTTTCTCCTCAGTCAGTAAGCCGAGAATTATTACAACGGTGTTCTCATTTGACACCGATTAAGGATGAGTTGATGTATGAGAGGTCCAGACCTACCATATTAATTGGCCAGGACAATTGGCATCTCATAGTTACTCGTGAATTAATTTCAGGAGGTAAGAACCTACCTGTAGCATCGCTCACCAAACTTGGATGGGTTTTACATGGTCACATATCTGATGGTATTAAACCAATCAAGATTGTTAACCACATTTCCACCAAGAAGGAGGAAGATATGGATAAGTTAATCAAGGATTATTTTAGTTTGGAATCGCTGGGAGTGTCTGCGCGAAAGCCCGCGAACGACCCAGAAGAACGAGCTTTAAATATTTTGAGCAAAACGGTACGTCGTATACCTAATAATAGGTACGAGACTGCTTTGTTATGGCGCACAGATAATGAGTGCATGCCGTCGAATAGAGCGCAGGTTAAAAGTCGCCTGTTTAATATCGAAAAGAAGCTCGATAAGAATAGCGAGTTGAAAAAAGAATATGAGAAGCAAATAGAAAATGTCATTGTTAACGGTTACGCAGAAAAAGCGAACCATATTTCCATTTCCCCACGTACGTGGTACCTTACTCACTTCGCAGAGACTCACCCACAAAAAAAGAAAATAAGAATAGTTTTCGACGCCGCCGCAAGGACGGGCGGACGTTGTCTGAATGATGCATTGTTAACCGGACCGGACTTATTGAAGTCGTTGTTCGGAGTTCTGCTACGATTCAGAGAAGGAAGCGTGGCAGTGATGGCAGACATTAAAGAAATGTTCCTGCAAGTGAAAATCCAGGAAGAAGACAGGGATAGCCTTCGATTCTTATGGCGGCACAATCGTGACGCGCCACCGGAAGAGTATAGAATGACGTCACTCATATTTGTAAGTCACTCATATATGTAAAGAATAGGAACGCGCAGGACAACGCACATATCTATCCAGAAGCAGCTTCCGCTACGGAAAGCAATTTTTATATGGATGACTATCTGCAGGCATTTCCCGACGTGACGACGGCCGAAAGGATAGTAAACGATATGGATGAATTACATAAACGTGCTTCTTTCCAACTGAGGGGATGGGCTAGCAACCGACCCGAAGTTTTAAGTAAAATGGAAAATAAATATAAGAGCGACAGTGCTTCGCTGGGAGATTGTACGTTTCAAAAGGAGTTTTCTTCCGCGTACAACCTCTCTGTGGAATAATTTACCACCGGTGATTTTTCCGGACCGATACGACCTGGGGACCTTCAAGAAAAGAGCTTACTCCTTTCTAAAGGGCCGGCAACGCACCTGCAATTCCCCTGGTGTTGCGGTTGATCATGGGCGGCGGTAGTCACTTAACATCAGGTGAGCCACATGCTCGTTTGCCCCCTCTTCTATAAAAAAAAAAAAAAAAAAAAAAAAAAAAAAGATAAAGAACACACAGAGCGCACATTAGGTTTGATTTGGAATATCAAACGGGATATAATAAGTTTCTCCATAAGTCTTCGTAACACACCGGAAGAGGTGATGGAAGGTTTACGACCGCCTACGAAGAGGGAGATAACTAGCGCTGTGATGTCAGTCTTCGATCCTTTAGGACTCGCATCACCCATAACGATTCAAGGGAAGTCGCTGATCCAGCAAGTATGGAGGACAGGCATCTCTTGGGATGAAGAAGTTTCACACGAATTACACGTATTATTTTGTAAATGGATATCGGAAGTGAAGAAATTAGGTCATTTAGAAGTACCTAGACCCGTTGCTGAAGGCGTCGACAAGGGAGAGTTGCACACTTTCACGGATGCTAGTGAAAAAGCATACGCTGCCGCGGTGTATTACGTCACCACGGACGAGCTAGGAAAAAGGCGGATTACGCTGATCGCCGCAAAGGCAAGAGTAGCGCCGCTGAATCCAATTTCGATTCCAAGGCTTGAATTGCAAGCAGCTCTTATGGGCAGCAGACTGGCTGCATCAGTTAGTGAAGAGAGCAAGTACGAGCTATCCGAGAAAGTATTTTGGACAGACTCACGTACAGTGTTAGCGTGGATTAAGTCAGATCCTCGCGCTTTTAAACCATTCGTTGCTCATCGATTGGCTGAGATCGAAGATCACAGAAAGCCATGTGAATGGCGATGGGTTCCAACGTCACAGAACGTGGCAGACGACGCCACTAGAAATTTTCCTTCCACCTTCGATGTAAGTCATCGCTGGTTTCAAGGACCTAAATTCCTCAGGAAAAGTCCTGATTTATGGCCTAAACAAGTGGACACCATAAATAGCTTAGAAACAGGTGAAGAAAAATCGCCAAAAGAGCGCTGAGAAAGCAAGAACCGTTAAGTCTACCCGACTACGGACGATTTAGCAGCTTTAAGAAATTCCTTGGGGCAACTACACGCACCTTACAAGCGGTAGATAAGTTCAAGAGTTTAAGAAAGTCGGTTAAAGGACCCGACAGCGCAGCCGAAAAGTCGGTTATGTGTTCCAACAAAGTTTTAGCAAAGTCGGTTAAAGGACCCGATGGCGCGTTGGACATAGCGCTCTTGAGAAAAGCGGAATTGTTAATTTGGAAGTTCGTTCAAGACGAGTGTTTTCATTCGGAAATAAAATGCTTGAAAGCAGGCAAAAGCGTTGAAAGAAGTTCACGCTTAAGTAAATTATCTATGGAAATAGGAGAAGATAACTTACTCCGTTTAAATGGACGTTTACCTTTCAAGTCTAATTTGACCGAGGAAAGTAGAAAACCTGTCGTATTAGACGGTAAACACGAAATCATTAAAATGATGATTAGAGAAGTTCATCATCATTTTGGACATGCCAATCACCAGACGGTGATGAATGAGGTGAACCAGAAATTTTATGTCTTGAACTTGCGTAATGTAGTACGAAGTGTGTCACATCACTGTCAGTGGTGCAGAACATACAGGTCAAACCCGCGGAACGTGCCACAAGGAAATATTCCTCTGGAGAGAATAGCTCATCATGAAACACCTTTTACATGTTCAGCCGTAGATTATTTCGGACCTATGAGTGTGACTATAGGAAGGCGACACGAAAAACGTTGGGGTGTTTTATTCACGTGTCTGACCACCAGAGCAGTACATCTGGAATTAGCAACCTCATTGACAGCAGCGTCAATGATAATGGCATTGAGGCGATTTATCGCCAGAAGAGGAAAACCAGCCGTTATATACAGTGATAACGGGACGAATTTCAAAGCTGCGAATAAAGAATTATTAAAAGCATGCGAAGAATGCTATGAGGGCATGAAAAATGAGTCATTTAAGAAATATATTAAATGGAAATTTATACCTCCGGGAGCACCGCACATGGGTGGCGCCTGGGAAAGGTTAGTAAGATCGATTAAAATTGCGTTGACCGCTACGCTCAAAAAAAAGAGCCCACGGGAGGAGGTTCTACATACGCTGCTTTTAGAAGCAGAGCATACGGTAAATTCCAGGCCTCTGGTAACATTCAGTATGGATATTCCTGAAGAGGGTTTGACACCCAATCATTTTCTTCTGGGACGCTCATGTGGTGATCGACCACCTGGATTATTTTTAGAGCAACATCTGACGGGTCAACTCAATTGGAAAGCTGCACAGAGGTTAGCCGACCATTTTTGGACAAGATGGCTGAAAGAATACATGCCTACTTTAATACCTCGAACAGGTAATAACGGAATGTTCAAGGAACCTAAAGAAGGTGATATAGTTTTGATAATAGATCTGCCCCCCGTATTCCTATATAATTTTCTTGGTAAATTCCTAACGTTATATATATAATTTTCATATTTTCCGTCTCTTAATTACGTAAATTCATCAATAAAAACACGTATTCATCTATAACTCGGCTGAAAAGTGGCCTTTTCCGTTTAAATTTTCTTTTTAAATAGTGTATTTAACTGCCCCACGTATTTATATATAGTTTTTATAGTAAATTTCTGTCGTTAAAATATTGATTTTCACCAAATTCGTTTTCCTATACTCGTAAATTCCTAAAATTTTTAAAATTTTCATATCTTCATTTCCTTCGCTATTTTTGCTTTTATTAGATCCATACTGTGTAGAAACTACCATCTGCACTCTTATTTGCTTTATAAAACATACAGAACTGGAAAAAATCACTAATTACCTAAACCGAGGTATAGTGGTTAACCGATACAATCAAATAAATTCAACTATAAATTTGCTAATAACTTTCCCAAAAATTGGTATTTTTCGTTCAAATCTTCTTTAAATTTTGTAGTTAATTGCTCCACATATTTGATTATAGTTTTCTTAGTAAATTCTTAACGTTATATATTTAATTTTCATATTTTCAGTCTATTATTTACTTAAATTCAACAATAAAAACACGTATTCATCCGTAGCTCGGCTGAAAATTGGCCTTTTCCTATTAAATTTTCTATTTAAATAGTGTAACTAACTGCCCCCCGTATTCCTATATAATTTTCTTAGTAAATTCATAACGTTATATATATAATTTTCATATTTTCCGTCTCTTAATTACGTAAATTCATTAATAAAAACACGTATTCATCTATAACTCGGCTGAAAAGTGGCCTTTTCCGTTAAAATTTTCTTTTTAAATAGTGTATTTAACCGCCCCCCGTATTTATCTATAGTTTTTATAGTAAATTTCTGTCGCTAAAATATTGATTTTCACAAAATTCGTTTTCCTATACTCGTAAATTCCTAAAATTTTTAAAATGTTTCAAATCTTCATTTCTTTCGCTATTTTTGCTTTTATTAGGTCCATACTGTGTAGAAACTACCATCTGCACGCTTATTTGCTTTATAAAACATACAGAACTGGAAAAAATCACTAATTACCTAAACCGAGGTATAGTGGTTAACCGATACAATCAAATAAATTCAACTATAAATTTGCTAATAACTTTCCCAAAAATTGGTATTTTTCGTTCAAATCTTCTTTAACGGTAAATCGGTAACCCCAATAGTACAAATCATATAGTTACCAACATCCACAGAATGATAGACAACCACAGCTTATCAGTTAATTTCATTTGGGTCAAAGCCCACACAGGTATAGCTGGTAACGAAGCTGCTAACCTGGCAGCCAAAGCTGCAGCCACAAGCCATAACGTCCCTATTCTCACAAAATTTCCAATTAGCTTTGTAAGAAAACTTGCTCAACAAGATAGTAAAGTAGCTTCCGAACAATTTTACCAACATAACATGAAAGGTGAAATAACCACAAAATGGCTCCCTACACTTACACACATACAAGAATTATACCAAGTCACCAAGCACTCATTCACACTAACGCAAATTCTAACAGGTCACGGCTACCACATAGAGTACCTTCATAGATTTAAAATAGTAGAAAATAACACATGCCCTTGCGACGACACTGCAGTACAGTCAATTTTCCATTTAGTTAATGATTGTCCAAAATTCCAAGATACACGTCTAACCCATACGATAACTTGCGCCAATTTTAAAGTACAACCCTTCTCCATTGAAGAAATTATTAAAAAGGAAAGCACATTTGAAACATTTCTACACCATATTAATAGTATAATAAAAAGTCTTAAGAAATTTAACGGAACTGAATAATTCTGAACTCAAAACATGTAAAATAAATATTTACAAAACATCTCCAAGAATTCCCACAGCGTACAAATGTTCTGTATCAAATAGCAGAACGGCAAAGGAACAACATTGCCAACTCCCACAAAAGTGCTGACATTTGTGGAAAAAAAAACCTAACCTAACCTAACCTAACCCAACCTAACCTAACCTAACCTAACCTAACCTTTTTTTTTTTTTACGGGGGGGAAATCCTCATGGACTGCCTCTGCCTGGGGACAGGCGGAGGGGTGTGCCGGACTCTTACCGGCTAAAACCACCCCGGTGTCTCCTCGCACGTGCACGCGCGGGGCCGTGGGAATCAAAATTCTTCCGCAGCCCCACACTAGTGCTGGCCCGGTCTGTACGGGCCTCGTCTCCTGCACGGGGTAGTGAGGTGTTCAACTACCCCCTGTATCACCTCAGAGGCACGCGCCGACACCCACGCGTGCCTCCGCCTCGGGTCCATAGAATAGGGGGCGGGGGGCTTCCCCTAGTCCCTCGCCCCTGGACTTATTCATGGGGGCTGGAAAAGGGCGTTGTCCGCCCTTCTCCTGCGCCCGGTGCGCCTTCTGCGGCCAGGGAAGGGAGTCGAGACTCTCCCTCTCCCGTTCCGCAGTTTCCTTCTGCGACATCACGTCCTCACAGAAGGACACCACTGCATCCCACGATTCTGCGCTACCGACCATACTCCGCACCAAGGCCGACAGCGACAAATCGCCTCCTACTACATTTGTGAGGACACGGCGCTGCTCCTCCCAAGCTACACACTCGGCGAGCGTGTGTTGCGCCGTGTCCTCCCCGCAATGGACGCAGTGGTGGCACCGAGCGTCCGGCTCCCTGTCTATGCGGCACAGGTACTTGCCAAAGCAGCCGTGCCCCGACAGCACCTGCGTCACCCTAAACGACAGGGAGCCGTGCCTTCTCCCGAGCCAGTCGTCGAGTACTGGCCGGATCGCCTCGACGATAGCGAGGCCGGCGGTAGGGCGCAGAAGCCTTTGCCGCCATTCCGCCACCAAGACCTGACGGAGCTCCTCTCGGCGCAGCGCGATCTGTCGCTGCACCGGCCTCGAGCCCCGTCCCCGCTCTTCCTCTCGCCATCGATATAGTGACGCGAGTACTTTTGCCTCTAGGTCCCAGGGCGGGGATCCGGCCAGGACGCAAGCCGCCTCGTAGGAAATCGTGCGATACCCGCGGGTGACTCTGACGGCCATCGCCCTCTGCGGTTTGCGCAGAATGGCGAGAGTGCTGGCCGTCATGTCCATCGCCCATACAGGGGCCCCATATAGGGCCATGGACCGCACGATTCCCACGTACAACCGCCTACAGGCAGCGTTCGGGCCCCCCCAGTTGGGAAGCAGCGTTGAAAGTGCGCCAGCTGCACGCATCAGCTTGGGCGCCAGCCGCCGGAAGTGGGGCCCAAATTCCCATCGGCTGTCGAGCACCAATCCCAGGTACTTCATGGTGGACTCGACAGCTATCCGGGCCCCGCCGACCACGATGTGCGACCCCGGTGGCGGCGCGCGTCGAAGGCCATGAAGCACCATGGCCTCCGACTTGTTAAGGGCCACCTCCAGGCCCAGGCACCGGATGCGGTTCACCACTTGTGAAACCGCAGCCGTGGCAACCAACGCCGCTTCCCTGTGCGAGCTCCCCCGGGCAGTGACGAGCGTGTCGTCCGCGTAACAGGTCAAGTCAGCGCCCGACGGGAGCTCACCTCTCAGCACCCAGTCGTAGCCGATGTTCCACAGGAGCGGTCCCAAGACCGATCCCTGCGGAACACCGCACGACATGACGCGTCGACCAGCGCTGTCACGTCCCCAATACGTGACGCATCTCTCCTCAAGGTAGGCCCCTATTGTGCGGCGGAGGTAGGGAGGCACGCGATGGTAATTAAGCGCCTCCCGAATACAACTCCAGGGTAGGGTGTTGAAGGCGTTGGAGATGTCTAATGACACCGCCAGCACCACCCCACCCCGGGATACTGTCTCCTCCGCCAGGGCCCTCACGCGCGTAATAGCGTCTATGGTGGAGCGCCCGCGACGAAAACCAAACTGGTTCTCGTCCAGGTCTGGCCCCACTCTGCACAAGTGGCTGACGAGGCGATCTGCGATGATACGCCGCCGCAAGAAGTTTGCCCGCCTCGTCGAGCAGCACTATGGGCCGGTACGCGGACGGTGAGTCCGCGGGGCGCCCCTCCTTCCTGAGTAGGACCAGCCTTCCCTCCTTCCACACACTGGGAAGCTGACCCTGCTCGAGACATGCCGTGAAGAGCCCCCTCAGCTGGGGCTCCAGCTCCTTCAGAGCCAGGACGAGAGCTCGACCAGGAACTCCGTCGGGTCCGGGCGCTGTGTTCTTGGCCCGAAGTCGCGCCATGGCCGCTCTCATCTCTGCTTGCGTCACCTTGGGGACATCGGTGCTCTCCTCCTCTGGAGAGTCTGTGGCTGAGGGCGAAGCCATCGCCGGGGGAACGTGTCCCACTCATTCAGGGAAGAGAACTGATACCACCGTCTCTAGCAACTGGGGTTGCATTGTTTGCGTTAGTGGAGGCGCCCAGGAACGCAACTTGCCCCGTACCCAACGGTAGGGGCGCCCCCACGGATCCCGATCTAGGGACCCCAGCAACTCCTCCCTGGCACGCGACTTCGAGTCGCCGATGGCCAGCCACAGAGTCTCCTTAGACGCGCGGTACACCTCATACAGCGCGTCCTCCTCGGCGGAATCCCGTCGACGCCGTCTCCGGTATCGGGTGTACCGGCGTCGGGCCGCAACGCACGCTATGCGCAATTGCGCGATCTCTGCGGTCCACCAGTACACCTGGTGCCTTGCGGACCGTTGGCGGACACGGGGCATGGACGCGTCACAGATCTGCGTCATCGCCCCGCGAAACCATAGCGCCACTGCTTCGACGTCGACGGTACTGTTCGTTGCCGACTCCCAGATCCAGGACTGGACCCAACGCGGGCCGTCGTTAATCGGGGTAGTTGGATGGCGGCCTCTCGCAGTCTGGGCAGAGACGTCGAACCGGATATACCGATGGTCCGACAACGTCTCCACCCCTACGGCGACACGCCAGTCGCGGACTCGGCTGGCGACAGAGGGGCTGGCAAACGAGACGTCCACTATCGACCCGCCCCGCTGCCGCACGCACGTGTATTCCGAACCCCGATTCAGGACGACCAGACCAGTTGTCACTGTCCACTCTTCTAGCACCTCGCCCCGAGGATCAGTGACCGGAGATCCCCACGCTGATGACTTTGCGTTGAGATCCCCGAGCACCAGAACGGGACGAGGGTGATAGCGGCCTACGACGGCGCCCAACTCGACAAGGAAACCCTCAAAGTCGGCGAGACTCTTGTTGGGGGAGAAATACGCCCCCACAATAACGATACCACCCGAGCCCGCAGCAACCCAGCCACGGCCCCGAGATGGTTCGATCAGAGTCTCGCCAATAATGGCCACCAAACCGTCAGCGCATCCCAGCCAGTTGTCACGGGCGGGAATGAAGTACGGTTCGGCGACCACAGCCACGTGAATCGACCACTCTGCCAAGCTCTGGAGTAGGAGATCCTGAGCTCTGGCACAGTGGTTGATGTTGCCCTGGAGAAAATGGAACTTTGCCATTATTGGCATTCCATTTCCTTCTCAACGGTCCTGGGCCGGGAGTCGCCCGCGGAGCTACTGGCCTGTGTGGGCAGCGAGGTTAACTCGGCAGGCTTGGTGCTCCTCTTCTTTTCTTTTTTGGCCTTGGACTTGCTGGTAGACGCCCCACAGGCCCCTCCGCCTACTCTGTGCTCCGCTGGCCTTCCCGCAGCAGAGCAAAGGCTGCAGTTGAACGCCGCGGAGCACAGGGCCGCCTTGTGGCCAGGCTGGCCGCAGCGGTAACAAAGGTCACTGCGGTCAACCTCGGCGGTGCACTTCGCCCGGACGTGCCCTTTTTCAAGGCACCGGAAGCACTGCAAAGCCCGGGGCTGTAGCAGCTTCGTCCTTGCCGCCACCCAGCCTACCAGCAATCTGCCGCTATCGGCAACCTTCTTTGCCGCCGCTACAGGGCACCGAACCCAGACCGCGCCAAGTCCGGTGGCATCGGTGCGTATATTGCCAGCCCGCACCTTGTCCGGCGGACACTCTCCGCTTCTGGCAACGGCCGCCACCACCTCCTCAGATGTCACGGAGTCGTCCAGGCCAGCAATCTGCAATTCTGCGGTTTTCATTGGTCTGGAGACCCGGACGTCCTCAGGGTTGAGGACCTCTCTCATCTTGGCGGCCAATGCGTCCGCCTTTTTCGGCACTGTCGCTCACAGTGCCAGCCACCTCGAACAGCCGCGCACCCGTGGCAGCCTGCCTGAGGGTGACGGACTGAAGGCCAAGATCTGATAATTTAATCTTGGCCTTGGCCTCAGCGATGACCGACTGGTACGTCACGCCACGCTCCACAGCTCCGGGCTGCAATGTTATTGTCACCGCATTGGACCGCGGAACACGTACAGCCGATTTCTTGCGACCGCCTTTGGCAGTCCGCCGCTCAGGTTGAGGAGCCGTCTTTGCGGTTCCACCTGGGGCATGTGCAGCTGCTGCGGCCTTCTTGGCGGCTTTGCGGGCCTTCTTGCGGCCCACGACTTTCGCCCATGTCTCACCCTTAGATCCGGCTGTCGTGGGCTGGTCGCTCGGAGGAGCTCCCTCCGCGGGCTTTTTTTTACCCTCCATGGGCTTCCCCTTTTGAGGCGCAAGTCTCGGCGGCTCCTCAGTTCTCCGCGTGTCAGCTGCCAAAGGCGGACGTAGGGTTTCCGCCGGGAGACGCCGAGAAATCGCCTCCAGCCGAGCGTTAACCATGCTCCCGCACTGGAGCATGCAGAGCCGGACAATGCGCTCGACCTCTTCGTCGGTACGAGGGCTTGTCGGTCGCGGTGCGGGAGTCGGGGCCACTACAGATGCGGCATCGGTGGATGTGCATCTCTGCTGCTGCTCGCTCAGTGCCGCGACTTGCTGCCGGAGGTCCTCTAGATCATTTCTGAGGCGGCTATTTTCCTCCTGTAGTTTGGCGACCTCGTCAGAGGCCGTCCTGTTGAGGAGAATGCCAACCGCCTCCCTGATGTCCGCGGCAGCCTCTTTTAAGCCACGGGTGAACGTGCCCTTCAGGCTGCCAGACTTGGTGGCAACCTTCAGGACTAAGTCCACCCCATCCAGAGCCAGCTGGCTCAAGGCCACCGCAGATGGCTCTCCTTTCTCGGCCGCCAGAGCAGCTCGTCGTTCGCGAGCACGTCGGGCCATTTCAGACACTTCGTCTGCTGCGACGGCTTTGCGCTGTTCCCTCTTGGCGGCGTTGAGCTCCGCCTTTGAACTCCCCAGCGAGGCACAGCTTTCGCCGCCATCGCCAGGGTCCTCGTAGTGACCCCCATGTCACTCTCTGCTTCACTAGCCGCCGAGGTATTGGAGCACACGAATCGTCCGTGCTTATCCCTTCGCGGCTGCGAAGCATTTACCCCTCTCGATGCCTGCCGACCCCTCCTCGAAGTCGCCAACTTGGGGGCTGGCAGGCCTTCCTCGTCCGAAGATCGGCACACTGGACGTTTCCTGGCGGAAGACGTCCCACGCGACCTATCCGCGTCTGATCCATCCTGTTTTCCTATGTCTACATTTTTTTTTAAAGGTTTATCCATTTTTTTCCCACGAGTGGTGAGGAAGTAACGGTCCGTCCGAGCAGAGCCCCCTTTGCCCGGATAAGCCTATGCATAACCCGTCAAGGGTGTCGGCCGGTACCCTGACGGGGGGGCAACGCTAACGACTGAACATTTACCCATCAGCCATGCAGCTCCTCACGGCGTGCCACGCTTGAGCTTCGGGTGATTTTTTATAGAGGTTATCATCCTCGCGACTCCAGGCGGTTAAGCCAAGAGCACTCGGCCCCTCAGGCGCCGCGAGACATGATCCACGACACGCCAAAGGGATTCCGAGGTTCGAACGGTGGCAGAGTCGATACGGGTTCTTCCCATGCCTGCCCAGAGACCGGGTGAGGGAACTCTGAGCCCATTCTATTCCCGCGATGACGGGTTGCCCGGCGTCGGCAAAAGCCGAGTGCACCTGGCATCTCACCGCGCATGTCACATCCTCTGTTCCTCTCAGTGGAGAGGATACGGGAAGCAACTAGCAGGTACTTGATTCCATTCGGAACCAGAGGTACGCCCCAAACCCAGCCAGTTTTGGTCCGCGACGGTTTCCCGCTACCACTCATATCTGAGTGGCATTCCCCTATCCGCCACCTGGGGACGCGCCCGATGGGAGGACTGGCAACTCCACACGGGAACCTAACCTAACCTAACCTAACCTAACCTAACCTAACCTAACCTAACCTAACCAAATATGAATACGATAACACTCCTTTAAGCTACTTGAAACACAACCTCAAACAAATAACTTTAACTAATGCCGATTCTTACTACAAAGACTCTGTTCAAGGACAATATACAAAAGGTATATGTCCTGATCTTGAATCCATACAAAATCTGTGGGAAGCCTTTAAACCCTCTTTTGAATTTACGCAAATTTTGACCGGTCATGGATTCAATCTATCGTACTTGTATAGATTTAAAATTAAATCAACTAATAAATGCCCATGCAACGACAACTCTGAACAAACATTCAAGCACCTAATCGAAGAATGCCCTAGATACTCAAATACCAGGAATGATCACATAATTACCTGTAACAGCCTAAATATTACCGACGCCTTTAACATAAAGAAGATAATAAGCAAGGAATCTTCAGTCACTTCATATACCAAACATATTAAAACTATTGTTAGAACACTTAAGGACTTCAACAGACACATAACATAGATGCAAAGAAAATAAGTAAAGTCTGACTTCTGTAACCGTAATTCTGATTTATGTAATTCAAGTTATCCTACTTCTAAGTTCTCTTTTCTTTGTATATAAATGTACTAAACTATAAATTATAACCAATTGTAAATTATAATTGTTTAAAAATGTAACGTTTGTGTCGCCCGTATCCAATAGCGGGGGCAAATTAATTGTGCCAAGTAGGACAATTTCGTACAAATGAAATCCCAGTCATGGAGGCGTATCCAAGACTGGAAAAAAAAAACCTAACCTAACCTAACCTAACCTAACCTAACCTAACCTAACCTAACCTAACCTAACCTAACCCATAAAAAAATGCCCATAAAAAATACGGGCAAGATTGCTGAGTCAATACGTTCTTGGCTTAATTACGAAATGGATGAACCCATTAAGACAATCAGCAAAATCCAGCTTGATATACATGGCCTAGCAATAAAGACTCAATCCTTACCCACAAAGGAAACACCTATTGCCCATTTAGATAATTATTCTGAAAGCTATGCCTCTCTGACAAGAGAAATATTAGAATTAAATCAAAAAATAACCAACCTAAGCCTGGTAGTACAGAAGTTCGTAAATAGAGAAACTGAATTAGAGACTGAAAAATCTTCTTGCGAGAGAAATAGCACACATATAGACCCCCGCATAGATCAAATGATTTCGGAGCTAGAGAACACAAAAAAAAATAATAGAAACATATCAAACTGAAAATTTATCGAGGGAAAGAGAACACAAGGAGACAACATTAACAAAAGAAGACTTAGAAAACTCAATAAAGCTAATAACCCATCTCTTGAACACGGTACTCAATGAAATAAATGATTTTAAAGACTTCAATACAACCCAAATAGCATTCCAAGGAAATACTGGATTAGGAACTGAGTTAGCAATAACAGAAATCAAGGATAAAATTAACGAACTTAAAAATATCTCCCATAATAACACTTATATAGATGAGGAGAATAATTGGTTAAAGCAAAACGAATCCGCTAGGGTATCCACTAATATCAATAAAAAATCCTACGCAGAAGCAACTAGTACCCCCCGCTTTGCAATGATAATAGAGTCCATAGATCCACGCTCAATCTGCGAAGATATTTTAAAACAGGTCAGAAAAGATGTGGACCCTGTAGATCTAGGAGTACGCGTGAATAAAATTTCCAAATTAAAAAATCAAAAAGTAATAATAAGCTGTGACTCTCAGCAGGACAGACACATACTTAAAACCGCAATTCGTGATACCTGTGATTGGCTAACAGTGTCAACACCTGCAACCAAACACCCACAGCTGCGCCTAGTGGGCGTCACAAATGACTTAACAGACACCAAACTTGTTAAAGCCATCACAAGTCAGAATTGTTGTTTATTACAAGGGTTAACAGAAGAACAGAAAGGTATAAAAATCTTACGCAGAACCAAAGGAAGGGTTAGAGAAGTCAATAATGTTATACTCGAAGCCTCACCTCAAATTTGGTCAAAGCTAAAAAATCAAAAACTGCGGATCGGCTACCAAGTCATTCCTTGTATTGACCAATCACCACTCACACAGTGTTATAAATGTCTTGGCTTCAACCACAAAGCAAAGGACTGTAATAGTAAACAACGCTGCGGGTATTGTGCTGAGGAGCATGATACAAGGGATTGTCCGAATCGCAACAATGTTCCTAAGTGTTGTAACTGCAATAATGCCAGAAAGGACAACTTCTTACATCCAGCATACAGCCCAGAATGCCAAGAATGGCAAAAATGGGAAAAAATTGCTAGATCATCAGTCTCCTATTGTTAAGAAATAGTCAACGAAAACATAAACTTAGAACTCCAGAAAGCTTCCAGTTCAAAGAAGCACATAAAGTTAATACAGATAAATCTGGACCGTGGGCGGGCGACGACAATTGAGTGCCTACGTGCAGCCACGATGCAGGAATACTCTGTGATTTTAATGCGGGAACCATACGTTGGTGCCAAAGCTCATTTAACAACGGGTTCTCAGTATCGGATCATACAAAAAGTTACCCATGATAGAGCCAAACCTGTTAGGTCGGCAATTGTTATCTGCGATCCTACAATACGATTTACTATCAATCCTACTCTCCTCTCTGAGGACATAGTTGGTGTAGAATTAGAACTAGGTTACTTAAAAATAGGTTTAATTAGCATGTATCTACATGAAAAGGGAGACCTCGATGAAGACCTACAAATGATCAGAAGATACAAATCAAACATGGCAACCAACGACATCATAATAGGAGGAGACGCCAACGCAAAGAGCATCTGGTGGGGATGCAAAGTAGATGAAAGCAGAGGAAAAATCATTATGGAAACATTCGCGGAACTCAATCTTGACATCCTTAATGTAGGCACTACGCCTACATTTTCTGTTTATAGAATGGATAAATTATGCACTAGTATAATAGATATCACCGCTTGCTCACCATCATTACTCCATCGAATAAAAGACTGGCAAGTAGATGAATCACTATGCACAATATCAAGTCACAAATCAGTCTCATTCACTCTCGAAATAGAGTTTTTTAATACCACAATCAACACTCATGGCACAAGGATTTATAATACTAAAAAGGCAAATTGGAGCAATCTGAAAAACGATTTGAAAGAATTTTGCAGACATAATATGATTAGCGAGTCAATAGAAGAAATCAAAACACCACAAGAGCTAGAAGAAACAATAAATAAATACACCCAATATATATTGACAGCCTGTAACAACAATATACCTAAAAAAAACCAGAAGCGAAAAGTAAAAAATCCTGTTTGGTGAAACAACGAAGTAAATGAAAAGAAAACAGATATGATTAGGAAAAGAAGAAGAATAAGGAACGCAAACCCACGCAGAAGAACGTATGTAATAGAACAATATCTAGAGGCAAGACAAGAATATATTAGCACAATTGAAAAGGCTATAACTAGAAGCTGGGTAAACCTCTGTAATAGAGAAGAAAAAGAATCTCTTTGGCAAAGAACGTACCAAATTTTAAAAGTTTGTTCAAACAGAGAACATGACAGGCTACTCCGCGACTCAAGTGGAAAAATCCTTTCAGTACTCGAATCAGTGAACTATCTAGCTGATACATTTTATCCATGGGACAATCCTGAAACTGATAATGTGGAACAGACTGAAATAAGGACTGAAATACAACAAATAATAAATAAACTTAAAAACGAAGACATATCAACAACCAAGTCGTTTACAGAATTAGAAATAAGAGAAATTTTCAAAAATATGAGTCCGAAAAAAGCTCCAGGAGCAGATGGCTTAACATCTGACATAATATGTTAAGCTGCATTTGAAAGCAACCCGGAAGTCCTGCAATCAATATACAATAAATGCTTAATATTAGGCTACTTCCCAAAAATTTGGAAGCAAGCAACAATTAAGGTTATCCCCAAGCCCAGCAAAGAAGACTACTCCCTGGTAAAATCCTATAGACCAATCGGGTTACTACCAGTTCTAGGTAAGGTTCTGGAAAAACTATTCGTAAATAGGGTCCAGTGGCAACTGGGAAGGGAAGGCAAAATGAATAATAGACAATACGGATTTACTCCGCAACGAAGTACTGAGGATGCCTTATATGATATAATTGCCCTAATAAAGACGGGGCTTAAGAATAAAGCTATAGTTGCAGTAGTGTCACTGGATATAGAAGGCGCGTTCGATAACGCATGGTGGCCTGCTATAATAAAAGAACTTAACTTCAAACATATTGACAAATCTATGGTCAGGCTTATTAGTAATTACTTAACAGATAGAGAAATACATCTTAGGTATGCTGGACAGGAATTGAAAAAACCCACAAATAAAGGATGTATCCAGGGTTCTACATGTGGTCCAATGCTGTGGAACATCCTCCTCGATCCCCTACTCAGCGCAACTGAAAATATAGGCACTCACGTACAAGCATTTGCCGATGATATCTTGATCGTCGCAACAAACAAGGATGGCCTAAAATTGGAAGAAGACTTAAACGATACATTACGAACAATTACAGAATGGGGCAAGAAACACAAACTTAAATTTGCCCCACATAAAACGCAGTCAATAATTTTAACCAAGAAACTTAAGTACCACCGACCACTCTTACAAATTGAAGGAGTTATACTGCAGTTTTCAGACCAATTGAAAGTTTTAGGCCTCACAATCGACAAAAACTTAAATTTTAAGCCTCACCTTGATAGTGTATGTCGCAAAGCAGCCAATATCTATAAAATGGTCTCCATAGCAGCGAAAGCCCACTGGGGCTTAAACTCCGAAATTATAAAAACCATATATTTAGCGGTAGTCGAACCAACGATACTATATGCTGCTAGTTGTTGGGCGGAGACAACTGAAAAAGATACATCGTACGAATACTTAATAGAATGACGCAGATCTTTGGCATACATATTTGCAAAGGCCATAGAACCAACTCCCTAATCTCTAGTACAATTCTGTCCCAAATAATACCCTCAGCATTAAGGGCAAAGGAAAACGCAATTATATATGAGATCAAGAAAGGGAAGCCCATCGAGCTTTTACCCGGAAGACAACTAGAAAAGAGAATAAGCCCTTACGATTTGCCCCATCCATGTGAAAGGTCGCAGCGCAGTTTTGGTTTAATAAGCGAACAGAAAGACATCGACGAATTAAGTAACGACTGGGTAAAAATTTTCACAGATGGGAGTAAAATCGACACAAAGGTAGGTGCAGCAGTAACGATCTGGCAAAATAAATTTGAAGTAAAGACATTATTACCTTTAAACTAGAAAACTATTGCAGCGTTTTTCAAGCAGAGATGATCGCAATTTTAAAAGCAGTAAAGTACGTGGCCGACAGAAATAACCAAGGAGCAAATATTTTTACCGATTCAAAATCAGCTGTTATAACCATATGCGATCCAAGCTCTTTGAACCCAATTGCCTATAAAATTCGAGATGTGATAAAAAACATCGAGGACAAACAAAAGCAAATTCAACTGTTCTGGATCAAGGCACATTGTGGAATCCAGGGCAATGAAAGAGCAGACGAACTAGCCAAACGAGCTGCCACCAAAAGCAAGCAAAGGTCTGAATATGATAAATTCCCACTGTCGTATGCAAAGCGCCTCACCAGAAACACAACTCTTCAAATTTGGCAAAGAAAATATGAAGAATCAACAACCAGCACAACAACCAAGACATTTTTTCCCAACGTGGTTATAGCTCATAAAGTAATAAAAAATATAAAGATGAATAATTTAATCACACATCTGTTTACTGGTCACGGAGGTAATAACGCCTACTTGTATAAGTATAAATTGACATCATCCCCGTGCTGCACATGTGATAAAAACGTAAACCAAACTGTAGAGCACATTGTCATTGACTGCCCGCGTTTCGGTAGAAGAAGATTTGAAGCTGAATGCAGCATGGGAATGACCATCGCAAAAAGTAATTTAAGTATTATAATCGAGGATAGCGCTTGCCGACCTATCTTTATGACATTTGCTCTTTACGCATTAAGAATTATAAGTAAGGAAAATGGTAGTACAATGGTAGAGTAAGCAATAATAGATGTAGCAAGGTGGAAAAAAAAATGAAATAAGCATATACAAGTAGTTATAAATGACAATCTGTAAATATTAATAAGTTTAAAGAGAAAATAAATGTAAGAGTAAGAAGCTTTAAGTAATTGAATCTTAAATATTATTGATAAAGTTAGAAATGTAAAAAAAAAATATATGTATATATGTGTGTGTGTGTGTATGTATGTATGTATATATATATATATATGTGTATGTGTGTGTATGTGTATATATATATATATATATATATATATATAAAATAAAAAAAAAGATAATTGAAATAAGTACAAAAAAGGGAAAGAAGAAAATAAAAACGAAAACATGAAAGAAAAAAAATCTAAAGGGAAAAAAAAAGAAAAAAATAATAATTTTAAGCTTATATATTATTAAGTTAGTAAAATGTAATGTTTAGAATATAAGAACAATGTATACAACACAGCAAAATATACATACTTAAAGCAATCTTAGTTCAATACAATTAGTACTAATTATATACACATTAGAAATTTAAGTAAAAATCTAAATAGTGCAATGAACGAGTTTTGTAATAGAAAGAAGTATTAAGTAATATGTCAGGTAAATAAGCAATATAGTCAATAAATAGTGTAATAAAGAAAAAAAAACAGTTGTAAGCGGTACGGCTACAAAAAAAAAAAACTTCGTAAAAAAAAAACTAAACAGTAATATACATCTAGAAAGAAGGGTACTGCAGGAAAGTAATAGTAATAAAAGTAAAAAGAAAAAAAAAACCTAACCTAACCTAACCTAACTATCTTAAGGATAGAATGGTTAGCGTCAGGTATGCTGGGGCACAATGGAATAAAAAGACAACCAAAGGGTGTGTGCAGGGCTCGATAGGGGGTCCAATATTTTGGAACCTTCTGTTGGACCCACTATTAAAATCGTTGGTCGAACAAGGAATTCATTGCCAGGCTTTCGCAGACGATGTGGTTCTGATATTCTCGGGGGACTCAACCAGGCAGTTGCAGGACCAGGCGAATAAGACCCTCGCACAAGTCCAGAAGTGGGGAGTCAAAAACAAACTTAAGTTTGCTCCACAAAAAACTAAAGCGATGATTATTACTAACAAGCTAAAATATGACTCACCACTTCTGGAAATGGGCGGAGAGCGCATCGAGCTCTCCAGGGAAATCAAAATACTCGGCCTCACAGTTGACGACAGGCTTGCCTTCAACACACATATCAAGAATGTGTGTTGTAGGGTACAGAGCCTGTATCGTCAACTTTCGAGAGCCGCAAAGATTCATTGGGGCTTAAATCCCGAAATAATCAGGACTACATACATCGCAGTGGTGGAACCAATAGTGATGTATGCGGCTAGTGCGTGGGTAACAGCAACCAACAAAAATAAAATTAGAAAGCAGCTCGACATGGTGCAGAGGGGATTCCTGCAAAAAATAGTTAAATCTTACAGAACAGCATCACTACACTCGGTCCTACTGCTCGCTGGGTTGCTTCCACTGGACATGAGGGTCCGGGAAGCAGCCTCGCTTTACACGATAAAGAAAGGATTCTCCCAGCGAATAGTGGGTGATCGAGAGGTGGAATGCAAACTAAAGTACTCACAAACACCACATCCCGCAGATCAGGTCGGGTTGAAGTTTACATGCCTGGAGGACGGTGCACAAATTAAACAAGGTGACAATAAGACCCTTAGCATCTTTACAGATGGAAGTAAAATAGAGGGGAAAGTCGGCGCGGCGTAATCCATTTGGAATGACGCCGCGGAGACGAGTACCCGAAAACTGAAATTGGAAAATTTTTGCACCGTCTACCAGGCAGAGTTGCTGGCTATACACGAGGCAAGCGTATATGCACTTCAAGATCCAGCACCAATTTGTAATATTTACAGCGATTCGATGTCTGCTCTCCAAACAATTGTACATGACGTTGCCCTCCATCCCCTAGCGGTGGAAGTCAGAAAAAATATCATAAACATTAATAAAAAAGGAAAAACGCTCAATATATTTTGGGTTAAAGCCCACGCAGGATTGGAGGGAAACGAGAGAGCAGACATACTAGCAAAAGAAGCCGCTACAAAAATTAAAAAGAAACCGGATTATGGAAAGTGTCCTATCTCATACATCAAGCGACAAATCCGACTGGAGTCGCTTGATGAATGGAATAGGCGCTATAAAGAAGGAGAAACGGCCTCCACAACAAAAATGTTTTTCCCAGACGCCATCGATGCCTATAATGTAATTCGGAAAATAAACTTGGACCCAATAATGGTCCAAGTTATGACAGGACATGGTGGGTTCTCCAAATAGTTGTATAGATTCAAGTGTAAGGAGAGCCCAGCTTGTCCATGCGATCCAACAAAAGAAGAAGACGTAGAACATATTATAGCAGAATGCCCAATATATGGTAGAGAAAGAAGTGATGTAGAAATAGAAATAGGTGTAAAAATAAAGTTAGAAAATGTCAATGAAATAATTAGAAATAAGCACATTAGAAATGAGTTCCTTAAATTTTGTAAGCACATAGCAAGTTAAGTAGTAAGTAAGAATAAATAGAATAAGAAAACGGGCCCTGTAACACACAATATATATATATATATATATATATATATATATATATATATATATATATATATATATATATATATATTTATATAAAAGTATATCGTGTTAACAGTCCCATTAAAATAAGTAGAAGTAAGAACTCTTATGTAAATAGAAAAATACATACATAGTACAAAAAATGTAGCACTAAAAGAATAATAAATAAAAGAAAAACATTAGAAATGGTGAAAAAAGCAACACCAAGATGAAAAAAGTCCTTGATCTCCACATGTCAGGGGAATCGGATAAAAAAAAAAAAAAAAACCTAACCTACCCTAACCTAACCTAACCTAACCTAACCTAGGCTTTTTTACCTTGGTTGACCTAACGGATAAAAAGATTGAGGAAGCCATCATAAAGCAAAATAACGCTCTCCTTAAGGATATCTCACCAGCGCAGCAACATATAAGGGTAATTAGAAGAACGAAAGGACGTACAAGTTCTACTTGTAACATTGTCTTAGAGGTGAGTCCACAGATTTGGGCAAAGTTCAGAGACCGAAAGATCAGAGTTGGTTTTCAAATAGTCCCAGCCGTCGACCAATCACCTATCACTCAATGCTTTCGGTGTCTGCGTTTCTCTCATCATGCAAAGGAGTGCAAGGCGCAGAGAGTAAGCTGTGGCTACTGTGCTGAGGCACATGATACGAGAGAATGCCATAACAGAAATAAGTCACCAAAATGCATAAATTGCATCGATAAAAAAGCCAATGACCAAAGCTGTAGTCACCCAGCCTATAGTCCTGAGTGTCTGGAATGGAGAAAGTGGGACAGAATCGCGAGAGCAACCATATCGTATTGCTAAGAACAACGAAATCTCTCCCCAAAAGACCACAAATACCATAGGCGGAACTATCAAAATGGCCCAAATAAATCTAGGGAGAGGACATGCAGCCCAACAAGAATGTCTGCAAATGGCAGTTGCACAGGGTGTGTCCATTCTCTTATTACAGGAGCCTTATGTCGGAGCGAAAGCTCACGTCACCTGTCAATACAGAACTATTCAAAAACACACTAACGATAATCAAAAACCGGTCAAAGCGGCTGTAATTGTCGTTGATCCAACAATACATTTTACCATTAACTCCGAAACCATCACTGAAAATATTGTAGCTTGTAAATTTAGCATTAAAGGCTTAGACATTGTCATAATAAACGTATATCTAGAAGAAGGTTAAGATGTTGAAGAAGACTTTTGCAAGATAGCAAATTATATCAGCATTCTAGAAGGAAAACACGTGCTTCTTGGAGGAGACATCAATGCCAAAAGTCCCTGGTGGGGTTGTGATGTGGAAGATAGAAGGGGAGCAGCTGTGGCAGAAGCGTTAGCTCAACTGGAACTCCACGTCCTAAATGTGGGAAAGACGCCAACATTCTCTGTATATAGACAACAAAAACATTACACTAGTATTGTCGACGTGACAGCGTGCACTACCAGCTTGCTTCGCAAATCTTTTGATTGGAAGGTGAATCCCGAGTTAGTTACACTTTCAGACCACCGAGCGATAACGTACAACCTGAAATTCGCAAACGTCGCAAGCGAAACAAAATAAAGACGATCCACACGCACTTACAACACAAACAAAGCTGACTGGAACAAATTTTCTGACAACTTTAAAGAGGAACTATGCTCCGTAAACATAACCGAGGACATAATATCAACGATAGAATCCATAGAAGGAATGGAAACCCTTGTAAGACTATACACTAAATGCATACAAATTTCATGCGACAAAACTATTCCTAAAATTGCTAAGAATGTACCCACAAAAACACCTTGGTGGACCAAAGAACTTAGCGATAAGAAAAAAGATGTCACTCGAATAAGAAGAAAGATAAAATTCGCAAACCAAAGGAGGAAACCAATCATAATAGAGGAATATATCACAGCCGAAGCGGAATATAAAAACCTAATAACAGAGACAATGACGGCCAGTTGGAAGGAGTTTTTCTCTAGGCAGGACAAAGAGAATCTGCGGCAGAGCATCTACAGAGTAATACGCAAATCCAGTAAAACTCAAGAAGACTCACTTTTAAGAGCAACGCCGGAAAGCGGAATTTTGACCCCGGATAAATCTGTTCAGCTCCTAGTTGAAACATTTTACCCAATTGACGAAATAATAAGTGATGAACCTCAACATACGGAAAGTAGAAACAGATCTACTGTAATCAGAAAAGATCTGCTGAACATCTAAAACGAAGAAACTGTGATTCCTTTCACACTAACTGAGATCGACTATGTCTTCAGTAAAATGAGTCCAAAGAAATCACCAGGGGAAGATGGACTAACAGCTGATATATGTTTCAAGGCATATATGACAGCACCTCAGGTACTATCAGCCATATACAATAGGTGCTTCATCCTAGGGTACTTCCCACAGATTTGGAAACCGGATATTGTCAAAATCATCCCGAAGCCGAATAAGGAGAATTATACACTAGCTAAATCCTACCGGCCAATAGGACTCCTACCTGTACTGGGTAGGGTGTTTGAAAAACTATTTGTCAACCGAATGACATGGTAGCTCGGCTCAGAAAATAAGATGAGTGGTCGGCAGTATGGGTTTGTCTCACAGAGAGGGACTGAGGACGCCCTGTATGACGCCCTCGAGATTGTCAAGCAAGGAAGAAAGAATAAAGAAATTGTCGCTCTTCTCTCCATCGATATCGAAGGAGCTTTCGATAATGCTTGGTGGCCTGCGATGATAAATGAGCTCAAGAGGAAAAAAGTCGACAGATCAGTATGCAGGCTCATTAACAGTTATCTCACTGATAGGCAAGTAAAAATCACGTATGCAGGCAGCGAGATAATTAGGCAAACAAACAAGGGATGCATACAAGGATCAACCTGCGGACCTTTGTTGAACCTGCTAATTGATCCACTTCTAAGGGAGATAGAAGATCTGGGCACCCACATACAGGCGTATGCAGATGACATATTGGTCATAGCGAAAAGGAAAACAGCAAAAGGACCTAGAACACGAACTCAACACAGTATTGGATCACATCCTTGTATGGGCAAAAACGCGGAAAATGAAATTGGCGGCTCAGAAAACCCAAGCAATCCTATTCACTAGAAAACTTAAGTACGAAACACCAAAATTACACCTTGATAATGCTCCAATAACGTTTTTAGAAAGAATAACAAGTACATAGTTTCTACAACTATGTGTACCATTAGATAATAATAATTATATTAGGGTAATAATTATAATAAGGTTGTATATAACGATAAGTACAATAAGCTAGATATTTATAGTTGTAACAAAAATACCAATAGCGCATAGAATCAGAAAAACTAGCAGTAATTAGCGGTATAGACGAATGTATCTAACCTAATAACGGCAAATTGTAAAATAAGACAAAATATTGCATTTAGTACTAATAATTAATATAGATAAGTAATAAGTAGATAGAATACAACAAGGCAGGCACACGCAAGAATCAAACTTACAATTATAATACCTTTAACAAGATTTTTCTTATATAGCTGCTGGAAATATTGTGCAGTTGTGTCTGTTGTAAGGCATAATATTGTAAAGTAAATAAATAAAAAAAAAAAAGGGAGAAACAAAACACAGGTAAAAAAAAACAGATATCAAGGGTGCTGTAAAAGAAACAACAGCAGATGAAACGAGTACAAAAAAAAAAAAACCTAACCTAACCTAACCTAACCTAACCTAACCTAACCTAACCTAACCTAACCTAACCTAACCTAACCTAACCTAACCTAACCTAACCTAACCTAACCTAACCTAACCTAACCTAACCTAACCTAACCTAACCTAACCTAACCTAACCTAACCTAACCTAACCAACTATAAATTCGCTAATAACTTTTCTAAAAATTGGTATTTTTCGTTCAAATCTTTTTTTAAATTGTGTAGTTAATTGCTCCCCACATTTCCTTATAGTTTTCTCAGTAAATTCGTAACGTCATATATTTTATTTTCATATTTTCAGTCTATTTCTTTCTTAAATTCATCAATAAAAACACGTATTCATCTATAGCACGGCTGAAAATTGGCCTTTTCCTTTTAAATTTTCTATTTAAGTAGTGTATCTAACTGCCCCCCGTAATCCTATATAGTTTTCTTGGTTAATTCCTAAAGTTATATATATAATTTTCATATTTTCCGTCTCTTAATTACGTAAATTCATTAATAAAAACACGTATTCATCCATAACTCGGCTGAAAAGTGGCCTTTTCCGTTTAAATTTTCTTTTTAAATAGTGTATTTAACCGGCCCCCCGTATTTATCTATAGTTTTTATAGTAAATTTCTGTCGCTAAAATATTTATTTCCACAAAATTCGTTTTCCTATACTCGTAATTTCCTAAAATTTTTAAGATTTTTCAAATCTTCATTTATTTCGCTCTTTTTGCTTTTATTAGGTCCGTCTAGTGTAGAAACTACCATCTGCACTCTTATTTGCTTTATAAAACATATAGAACTGGAAAAAATCGCCCCCCCACCCTCCCTGTTTTTCCTATTTAAGTAGACTTGTAGGAATCCTATATCGATTTTTTTATATCGATTTTTTATTTATATCGATTATTTATTTATTTATTTATATTGATTTTTGTATTTCTTGCACCTGTGAGTAAAAACACCTAGCTTTGACAAAAATAGACCACCCACCCTCCCGGTTTTACCTCCCTAAGTAGACTTGTATTATTATATTGTATAAAAGTATTATTTGATCCTCATTTTTTCCCCTTAATATGGCTCCATTAGATAAAGACATACCACGACTTCCTTGCGACGTTAGTAATATAAAAAATCTTGACACATACATAGAAGTTATCAATCAGTTGACCACATGTATCTCTAACGCTGTAAACGAGGGAAAAAGCGTCACAGCTGTTAACAAGCGCCTTATAAATCTGGCAGCTGAAGAAATCCGAAGAGCTTCAAACAGCCTTTCCACTGTACTATCAGCGAAAGCTTCACATGTCGAGGAACAGTCTTTGAAAAATGATATTTTAACCAGCGTTAGAGAGGAAATCAAAAAGCTTAAAGAAGTGCTAACTCCCACTTCCAATGCGCCTGGCCCTACATACGCGGAAGTGGCATCTATTGCCCCAAAAAAACCAGCAATTGTTATCAAATCTACAAACCCTACAGCAAAATCTTCCGACATTCTCGCTACCTGGAAAAAGAACATTTCATTTAAGAAAGAAAAATATGCACCTGTTAAAATGCAAACAATATCAAATGGGAAAATTCGCGTAGAGTTTGAAAACTACAAGCAATGCGAGGAAGCTATTACCAAAACTAATCAGGTAGAAGGGTTACAAGCCGAAGAGTCCAAAAATAGAAGTCCTCTCATTATTCTTAAAGGAATTACAAAAGAAACGGCAAAAGAAGAACTAATTGAAATTATTTCCTACCAAAATTCGATCCCTGAGGACGCATTACGTCTTTGTTTCCTTACTTCAAATAAGAATAACGCTTTATACAATGCAGTTTTGGAAGTGACACCTAAATACTACACAACTATTACCACATACGGACGAGTAGCCATTAATCATCAACGAGTGTTTGTCGGGCCTTTCTCGAGATTTGTTCAATGCCATCTGTGTTTACAATTTGGACATACAAAAACGAAATGTGCCATAACAATTCACCCATGCGCGTTTTGTGCCTCAGAAGACCACAATATTATGGACTGCCCAAACAGAACCTCTGACGAAAAACGAAAGTGCTACAACTGCCACAAACATAATTTGAAGACCAACGCCAATGCCGACATTAGACATAATGCAACAAATGTAAAACTGTGCCCTAGAATCATCTCTATTAAAAAGAAATTAGAGGAATCTACTGATTATGGACTTACAAACTAATCACCAAATGAATAAGTATCAGAGCAAGAGTAACATATCTGAACAGAGCAATAAAATACATCTCAATAATAATTGCAATAAAACGTCTAATAATGGCATTAGATTCATCCAATGCAATTTGGGCCGAGGATATAATGCCCAACAAGAATTATTGGCATATTGTCGCTCAAATAGTGTACAAGTAGTCTTTATAAATGAACCATATATCGGAAATAATACAATTATGAACAAAACACCCGGCTACACAACATACCAATTTCCTCATAACCGTCATGTAAAGGCTAGCATTCTGATTAAAGAAGGTCTTGGCAGCTGCCTCGGGATTTCAAAATATTCAACGCCAAATTTATGTATAGTACAGCTCATCACTTCTGGGAAAAGAATATTTCTAACTAGCATTTACGTAGAGCCCAAAGACGATGAAAATGAAACATTGAACCACTTGGAACAATTTATAATTGAAACAGGAGACGCCATTCATATTATCGCGGGAGACCTAAATGGCTGGCACCAACTTTGGGGATCTCCCGCAGCGAATAAAAGAGGTAAAGAAATAGTTGATATTATTATTCCTCACAATCTTACCATCAATAATACTGGCACAGATCATACATATGAAACTACAGCGGATGGAATTCTACGTGGTTCCATCGTTGATCTCACCATAACTTCATCCTCAATCTCGAATTATATTATTAATTGGCAAATAGATAATTCTATATGTCCCTCCTCTGATCACCATGGTATCAAATTTGAATATTTCCTTAATAAAAATCATATCCGTCAGAATAAGAAAAAATCGACTTACCAATATAATACTAATAATTTCAAGCAATGGGAAAAACTAAGCGAAGCCTTTTCCAGAGAAATTGAACTGACCCAACTTAACAAAATTGACATCCTATCCTTAGATCCAAATAACTTACTACACTTTATTGATGAAATAACCGCGTTTATTCACAAAATTTGTAAAAAGTATCTTCCCCACTCTTCTATTCGTCCTGAGCGCCCTTCTTGGTGGACCGAAGACTTAGAAAAATTAAAAAGAAAAGTTCTTGACAACCATCACCTGCTTCAAAAACTTAGTCGAAAACGTCTTCCAATGAACGAAGCAATTACAAACAAGACCCAACTCCGAAAGGAATACGCCGAAGCAATCAGAAAGGCCTCAACTGAAAACTTCCGTGAATTCTGCAACAAACAAGGTAAGGAAGATGTGTGGTCAGTTACAAATAGATTGCTGAAGAATTCAATCCCAACCCTACCACCTTCCACCCTCAAATTAGCACCAAACAAATACTTCTTCTGAAGAAACAGCCCATATATTTCTTCAAAAATTTTATCCAGAGGACACCATTGACACATATAGTTCCCAAACCGTCACCCGACAAACCATAAAATTTCCACCGAATACAAATGATGATCCTCCATTTACTATTGATGAAATCCTCCATAACCTCAAGGATATGAACCCTCGAAAATCACCTGGACCAGATCACCTTACCTCCGACATATGCTTCTGTTTCACTCAAACATTTCCAGAACTAATAACGAATATCATGAATAGATGCCTAGCTTTATCAATATTCCCTAGACAGTGGAAACATGCGCAAGTAATTATTATTCCTAAGCCCAACAAACTTGACTATACTGAAATCTCAGCTTATCGCCCCATCGGACTGCTTAATGTTTTTGGTAAACTCCTTGAAAAGTTGGTCATCAAACGACTAAATCATTTTATTTACACTAACAACAAAATCAATAGTAAACAATATGGGTTCAAGGAACAAAGGTCAACGACAGAAGCACTTAATAATATGATTACATTTGTTAGAAATTGTAAAATCAAGGGAGATCAAGTTGCCGCTGTCTCTTTGGATATTCAGGCGGCATTTGACAATGCCTGGTGGCCCGCTATTTTGCGTAGACTCCACATAATTAATTGCCCCAAGAATATATACAAACTAATAACAAACTACCTCAGCGAGCGAACAGTTAGCATAAATTTCTCAAGCAGCAGTGCCAACAAAGCCATGAGTATAGGATGCATCCAAGGTTCAGTTTGCGGACCGACATTTTGGAACCTGATCTTGGATGAATTACTTGAAAAGGACTTGCCCGAAGGATGTCATATTCAAGCCTTTGCTGATGACGTTACGCTCATTGCTCACGACAAAGACCCCTTAAAGTTACAGGAAATAATTAATAAGGCACTCCATATAATCACCATTTGGGGAGAGTCAGTCAAATTAAAATTTGGGCCTCAGAAAACCCAAGCAATTGCCTTCACAGGTAAAGCTGAGAAAATAAAAATATCAGTATCTGGCACTCCCATCAAATTGGAAAATTATATAAAAATTCTAGGCATCATTATAGATAAAAAACTAAAATTCATTCAACATGTTCATCATATATTGGTCAAAACAAGAAGTATATATAACAAATTATTAAAATATATCCGACCTACTTGGGGAATACAATCCGAAAATATTGAGATTATATATAAAAATGTTATTGAACCAATTATCTGTTACGCGCCCAGCATATGGCACTCGGCATTAAAATATAAACATGTAAGAGACAAGCTGCTATCCCTGCAACGTGGTTTGGCTATAAAAATAATTAAAGGTTTTAGAACCGTAAATACCATCAATGCAATAGCACTGGCAAGGCTGACTCCTATACACATTAAAATTAATGAACTGGCAATCATCGAAACAACGAAACTAACAGGCACAAGCAAATATCTTCCAACAGACATTAGTTTAGACACACCATCGAAACCAGAAGAACGATTACATCCATCTCGTCGCAAAATTATCCATTACCAAGAAGCCAATAACGCTCAAGAAGTCAATCAGATTCTCCTCGAAAACACTCATCACATCTACACAGATGGTAGTAGACACGACGAAAAGGTTGGGGGAGCTTTTGTTGTATATTGCCCCAATGGTAAAATTATAACTAGAAAACTAAAACTCCATAGTTCTTGCTCGGTGTTTCAAGCTGAGTTGAAAGCCATAGAACAAGCTTGTGTGTGGCTTGCAGATAAACACATTCCGAATGCAGCTATTCTGACTGACAGCAAATCTGGACTACAAGAAATCGGTAACCCCAATAGTACAAATCAAATAGTTACCAACATCCACAGAATGCTAGACAACCACAGCTTATCAGTTAATTTCATTTGGGTCAAAGCCCACACAGGTATAGCTGGTAACGAAGCTGCTGACCTGGCAGCCAAAGCTGCAGCCACAAGCCATAACGTCCCTATTCTCATAAAATTTCCAATTAGCTTCGTAAGAAAACTTGCTCAACAAGATAGTAAAGTAGCTTTCGAACAATTTTACCAAGATAACATGAAAGGTGAAATAACCAGAAAATGGCTCCCTACACTTACACACATACAAGAATTATACCAAGTCACCAAGCACTCATTCACACTAACACAAATTCTTACAGGTCACGGCTACCACAAAGAGTACCTTCATAGATTTAAAATAGTGGAAAATAACACATGCCCTTGCGACGACACTGCAGTATAGTCAATTTTCCATTTACTTAATGATTGTCCAAAATTCCAAGCTACACGTCTAACCCATACGATAACTTGCGCCAATTTTAAAGTACAACCCTTCTCCATTGAAGAAATTATTAAAAAGGAAAGCACATTTGAAACGTTTTTACACCATATTAATAGTATAATAAAAAGTCTCAAGAAATTTAACGGAACAGAATAATTTTGAACTCAAAACATGTAAAATAAATATTTATAAAACATCTCCAAGAATAACCACAGCGCACAAATGTTCTGTATCAAATAGCAGAACGGCAAATGAAAAACATTGCCAACTCCCACAAAAGTGATGATATTTGTGGGGGGAAAAAAAAAAAAACCTAACCTAATCTAACCTAACCTAACCTAACCTAACCTAACCCAACCTAACCCAACCTAACCTAACCTTTTTTTTTTTTACGGGGGGGAAATCCTCATGGACTGCCTCTGCCTGGGGACAGGCGGAGGGGTGTGCCGGACTCTTACCGGCTAAAACCACCCCCGGTGTCTCCTCGCACGTGCACGCGCGGGGCCGCGGGAATCCAAATTCTTCCGCAGCCCCACACTAGTGCTGGCCCGGTCTGTACGGGCCTCGTCTCCTGCACGGGGTAGTGAGGTGTTCAACTACCCCCTGTATCACCTCAGAGGCACGCGCCGACACCCACGCGTGCCTCCGCCTCGGGTCCATCGAATAGGGGGGCGGGGGCTTCCCCTAGTCCCTCGCCCCTGGACTTATTCATGGGGGCTGGAAAAGGGCGTTGTCCGCCCTTCTCCTGCGCCCGGTGCGCCTTCTGCGGCCAGGGAAGGGAGTCGAGATCTCCCTCTCCCGTTCCGCAGTTTCCTTCTGCGACATCACGTCCTCACAGAAGGACACCACTGCATCCCACGATTCTGCGCTACCGACCATACTCCGCACCAAGGCCGACAGCGACAAATCGCCTCCTACTACATTTGTGAGGACACGGCGCTGCTCCTCCCAAGCTACACACTCGGCGAGCGTGTGTTGCGCCGTGTCCTCCCCGCAATGGACGCAGTGGTGGCACCGAGCGTCCGGCTCCCTGTCTATGCGGCACAGGTACTTGCCAAAGCAGCCGTGCCCCGACAGCACCTGCGTCACCCTAAACGACAGGGAGCCGTGCCTTCTCCCGAGCCAGTCGTCGAGTACTGGCCGGATCGCCTCGACGATAGCGAGGCCGGCGGTAGGGCGAAGAAGCCTTTGCCGCCATTCCGCCACCAAGACCTGACGGAGCTCCTCTCGGCGCAGCGCGATCTGTCGCTGCACCGGCCTCGAGCCCCGTCCCCGCTCTTCCTCGCGCCATCGATATAGTGACGCGAGTACTTTTGCCTCTAGGTCCCAGGGCGGGGATCCGGCCAGGACGCAAGCCGCCTCGTAGGAAATCGTGCGATACCCGCGGGTGACTCTGACGGCCATCGCCCTCTGCGGTTTGCGCAGAATGGCGAGAGTGCTGGCCGTCATGTCCATCGCCCATACAGGGACCCCATACAGGGCCATGGACCGCACGATTCCCACGTACAACCGCCTACAGGCAGCGCTCGGGCCCCCCAAGTTGGGAAGCAGCGTTGAAAGTGCGCCAGCTGCACGCATCAGCTTTGGCGCCAGCCGCCGGAAGTGGGGCCCAAATTCCCATCGGCTGTCGAGCACCAATCCCAGGTAACGACCCCAGCGGCGGATCTGGTCTATGGCTCCGCCGCCAACCAAGATTCGGCTGCGAAAGATAGGGAGAGCGGCGCCTCGCAATACCGACAACAACTAACCTAACCTAACTAACCTAAACCGGGGGAGAAAAGGGTTCACCCCCTTTCACCTCAACTAACCTAACCCTAACCTAACCTAACCCAACCTAACCCAACCTAACCTAACCTAACCTAACCTTTTTTTTTTACGTGGGGAAATCCTCATGGATACCCGTCTGTCGTGTAGGCGTCAGACAGGTTATGCCGGACTCCTACCGGCTAAAACCCCACTGTTTACATCTCATCACCTTTTGTCAGGGCTACGGGAACGCTTTCGCATACTACCGCAATCCCGACGGCAACAGCCCTTACAGGCTCCGACTCGATGACTTCTTCTTGGAGGGGCGTACCATCACACCGTACGCGCCACCTCGAGGCCCTGCATAATAGGTGACGGACAGCCCCAGTGTCCGCCCCCTAAGCCTCAATTACGGGGGGGTGGAAGAGAGCCTGATATGCTCTTCTCCGGCGCCCAGCTCTCCGGCTGCGGATTGGGATTGTTGCCGTCTTTTCCCTCTCCCTCTCCGCAACTTCCTTTTGTGACATCACTTTTTCGCAAAATGTTACCCCAGCACTCCACGCCCTCTCGCATCCAACCATAGCTTTAATAAAAGCTGGGAGCGAGAGGTCATCCCCCACGACCGTTGACATGCGTCGGGACACGAGGTCCCGACGCATGTCAACCCAAGCCGGGCAAACCTCAAGGGTATGCTGCGCCGTGTCCTCGTCGCTACCACAGTGATGGCACTCAGTTGTCGGCTCTCTTCCGGCTATACGGCACAGATACTTACCGAAGCACCCATGTCCGGAAAGCACCTGCACCAGCCGGAAGGTCAGTGACCCATGCCGCCTGTTTGTCCAGTCTAACATGACCGGAAGAACAGCATCGACAGTTCTGCTTCCTGCCTTCGGGTGGGCTAGACGCTGCTTCCACTTTTCAAGCACCAGTTGCCGAGTGTGGAGCTTTCGCAATTGCCACTCTCTGGGAGAGGGGGGACATCCTCGGTGTCGAAGTTCCAAGCGCCAATCGTACATAGACGCAAGGAACTCCGCCTCTATATCCCAGGGTGGGGACGCCGCCAAAACCTAACCTAACCTAACCCAACCCAACCCAACCCAACCCAACCTAACCCAACCCAACCCAACCTAACCTAACCTAACCTAACCTAACCTAACCTAACCTTTTTTTTTTTTTTTAACATGGGGAAATGCCTACGCATACCCGCCTCGCGGGGGGCAAGGACGGGTTATGTCGGACTCGCACCGACTAAAACCCCATGGTGTTCCACCTTCGTCGCATATTGGCAGGGCTACGGGAACGCTTTCGCACACTTCCGCGGCCCTACCAGCGACTGCCGCCCCATGGCAGCACCGCCTCGGGAGAAGAATATTCCTCCCCGTTCTCCTTCCCAAGTAAGGCGCACCAGAACACATGGCACGCCTTCCTCCACGGCCTCCAATTGCATCTGCGCAACAGACGCCCCCGCGTCCGATGCGCGAAGGCCATGGGGCCAGGAAAAACGAGCACTTAGAAGTACTAGCCTTCCCGACCCCAGCGGCGGATCTGGTCTATTGCTCCGGCGCCAACCAAGATTCGGCTGCGGAGGATAGGGAGAACGGCGCCTCGCAATACCGACAATCCTCTCCCCCCGCAGCCCCATCACCACCGCATCAACGGTGCGGCCCCGTTTGAGTCGCGGAGGATAGGGCGAGTGGCGCATCGCCATACCAACACTCCTCTTCCTCCGCGACTCCACCTCGGCTGCAGCGGTAGAGGGTGCGGAGTCCCTACTCGCTGCAGTCCACCAGCACACTTCCGAAGTGGGCTCCCCAAGCCCACTCGGAGTGGCCACCTCAGGCCGGCCCTTCACCTCGGGCCAGCCACGTGGGTTCCTCTTTGTTCACCGTGGGAGACCAAGCCACGGCTACTAAGCCTCCCCGCCACGACAAGGCGGGAACCTGTTCGGGGGGGAACCTAACCTAACCTAACCTAACCTAACCTGACCTGCCCAGTTCGACGAAATGGAGTTCCACATTCTAAATAGAGGGACTGAGCCCATATTCGACACCATCAGGGGTGGGAAGAGATTCTCCAGCTGTGTGGACATAACAACCTGCTCGACGAACCTGCTTGGACGAATAGACAACTGGAGACTATCAGATGAAGTAACTAGTTCGGACCACAGGGCAATCTTGTTTGATATAAATTTAGAAAGATCTATAACCACCGATATAAAGAGAACAACGCGAAAATTTAACATGAGAAAAGCAAATTGGAGTGAGTTTCATAAGAAACTCACCCATATTTGGCAAGAAAATCAAATAAATAGTATAGAAATTAATAAAATAGAAAATAAAGACGATTTAGAAACAAAAATAGTAGAAATCACACAAACAATAATTGACGTCTGTGAACATAGCATTCCAAAAATTCAAAATAAGAAACAAATGAGATTGCCTTGGTGGACCGACGAGTTAACTCAAACAAAAAAGGAGGTCTCCAGACTGAAACGCCGAATTTCCTGTGCAGCACCAGTTCGTAGTGGGTCGTCGAGCAGTATATTAGAGCTAAAGAAGAATACAAACAAAAAGTTAAAAACACACAAACCGCCAGCTGGAAGAGTTTCTGCAGTAGACAGGAGAAGGAAACAATGTGGGACGGGATATACAGGGTAATAGGCCGAACAACTCAAAGACAAGAGGACGTCCCCCTTGTGTGGGAAGGAAAGACCTTGGGAAACGTAGATTCAGCAAGAGTTCTAGCGGAGACTTTCTATCCGGAGGATAAAGACCAGGATGACGACGCGGAACACAGGCTAATAAGAAAAACAGCAGAAGAAGTGAACGAAGGGTCACTTGATGATTCAAATGATCCACCCTTTACAGAGGAAGAGCTTCTGTGGGCCGCGTCCAGCTTTAATCCTAGGAAAGCTCCAGGAAACGATGGTCTCACAGCTGATATCTGCGCAGCGGCCATAAATTTGAACCCGACACTATTCTTGGCAGTAGCCAACAAATGTCTAGAACTTGCACATTTCCCCCGGTAAATGGAAGGAGGCGGCGGTAGTGGTACTACGAAAACCTGGTAAAGAGGACTACACGCACCCTAAATCTTACAGGCCGATTGGGCTTTTGCCTGTATTAGGGAAAATATTTGAAAAAATGACCATAAGACGAATCAAGTGGCACATCGTACCTAAGATAAGTAAAAACCAGTACGGCTTCATGCCGCAGCGTAGCACCGAAGACTCCCTCTATGACATGATGCAGCATATAAGGGCTAAGATTAAATATAAAAAACTGGTTTTACTGGTATCACTTGACATAGAGGGAGCCTTTGACAACGCTTGGTGGCCTGCTGTACGATGTGCACTTGCAAAGACCGGATGCCCGATAAACTTGAGGCGGCTGATTGACAGCTATATTGAGGATAGGTCGGTTTGCGTCAAATATTCCGGGGCAGAATGGGTCAAGAAGACCACAAAAGGGTGCGTGCAGGGCTCAATAGGCGGTCCAATTTTTTGGAACCTATTACTCGATCCACTACTGCAAGAGTTGAACGATAAAGGGGAACACTGTCAGGCATTCGCAGATGATGTGGTCCTGATATTCTCTGGAGATAAAGCACTGGAAGTGCAGGAACGGGCCAATACGGCCCTCGCACATGTTCGGAGGTGGGGAGTCAAAAACAAGCTCAAATTTGCTTCACAAAAAACAAAAGCCATGATCATTACGAACAAGATCAAATATGACTCACCACTTCTGAAGATGGGCGGGGAAAGCATAGGCCTGTCCAAAGAAATAAAAATACTCGGCCTCACAGTTGACGATGGGCTGACCTTCAACGCGCATGTCAAAAACGTGTGTTGTAGGGTACAGAACCTATATCGTCAGCTATGTAGGGCCGCAAAGATTCATTGGGGTTTGAACTCCGAGATTATCAGGACCATATACATAGCGGTAGTAGAGCCTATTATTTTGTATGCGGCAAGCGCATGGGCATCAGCAGCGAATAAAATAATGACCAAAAAGCAACTTGATATGGTGCAACGTGGGTTCGTACAAAAAATAGTTAGATCGTATAAAACCGTTTCTTTACACTCGGCTCTGCTACTCGCCGGGCTGCTTCCTCTGGAATTGAGGGTCCGGGAAGCAGCCTCGCTTTATGAAGTAAAGAAAGGCTTCTCCCGACGAGTATTAGAAGATCGAGACATGGAGAAAAAGGTGGAATACGCAATGATACCACACCCAGCAGACGAATATGGCCTGCAATATATATGTCTGGAGGACGGTGCACAAATGGACCAACATGACAATAAAGGCCTCAAAATATACACCGACGGCAGTAAAATTGAGGTGAAAGTCGGCGCTGCATTATCCATTTGGAATGATGCAACGGAGACAAGTACCCGGAAATTAAAGTTGGGAAATTTCTGCACCGTCTTCCAGGCGGAGTTGCTCGCTATTCGAGAAGCATCCACGTATGCGCTAACACATCCTGCGCTTAATTGTCACATATACAGTGACTCTATGTCTGCTCTCCAGACAATTGTACAAAGTGATTCCCTCCATCCCCTAGCGGCAGACACTAGAAAAATCATACGTGAAATGAAAAAGCAAGGGAAAACCCTTAAACTCTTTTGGATAAAGGCTCACGCAGGATTGGAGGGGAACGAGAGAGCAGACAAATTAGCCAAAGAAGCCGCACTAAAAATAAAAACAAGACCGATGTATGAGAAATGTCCAGTTTCATTCGTTAAGCGACAGATTCGTCTGAGCTCGCTTGACGAATGGAACCAAAGATATATTAAAGGTGAAACAGCCTCCAATACGAAAATATTCTTTCCCGACGTCATTAATGCCTACCATGTTATTAGAAAATTAGAAATAAATCCAGAAATTGTACAAGTGATAACAGGACATGGCGGGTTCTCCGAATATTTACACCGATTTAAATGCAAGGAGAGCCCGGCATGTGCCTGTGATCCAGAAAGAGAGGAGACGGTCGTACATCTTATAACCGAATGCCCTATTTATAGTAGAGAAAGAATAGACTTAGAATTAGAAATAGGAATTAAAGTAAGCAAAGATAATGTAAATAAAATAATTAGTGATAAACATGTTAGTAATAGGTTTCTAAAGTATTGTAAGAATATAGCACATAAGGTGAAAAATAAGAATAAATCGTAGTAGCAATAAGGAACTGTAACATAATATATATAAATATATAATGAAAACAGCCCACATAAAACGAGTAGAAATAAGAAATAGCTATAGAAACTATTGCAACTAGAATTAATTAGATAAGGAAAAAAGGAAAAGAAACGTATCCTTAAAAGAAATAAAGAAAACAGAAATAAAAATAAAAAAGAATAAAAAACACAAAAAAGAATAAGAATGTAAAATAAAAAATAAGAAAACAAAGAACATAAAAGATGAAAAAAGTCCCTGAGTTCCACATGTCAGGGGAACTAGCTGTTTAAAAAAAAAAAAAACCTAACCTAACCTAACCTAACCTAACCTAACCTAACCTAACCTAACCTTTTTTTTTTTTTTTTAACATGGGGAAATGCCTACGTATACCCGCCTCGCGGGGGCAAGGACGGGTTATGTCGGACTCGCACCGACTAAAACCCCATGGTGTTCCACCTTCGTCGCATATTGGCAGAGCTACGGGAACGCTTTCGCACACATCCGCGGCCCCACCAGCGACTGCCGCCCCATGGCAGCACCTCATCGGGAGAGGAATGTTCCTCCCCGTTCTCCTTCCCAAGTAAGGCGCACCAGAACACATGGCACGCCTTCCTCCACGACCTCCAATTACATCTGTGCAACAGACGCCCCCGCGTCTGATGCGCGAAGGCCATGGGGCCAGGAAAAACGAGCACTTAGAAGTACTAGCCTTCTCGACCCCAGCGGCGGATCTGGTCTATGGCTCCGCCGCCAACCAAGATTCGGCTGCGGAGGATAGGGAGAGCGGCGCCTCGCAATACCGACAATCCTCTCCCCCCGCAGCCCCATCACCACCGCATCAACGGTGCGGCCCCGTTTGAGTCGCGGAGGATAGGGCGAGTGGCGCATCGCCATACCAACACTCCTCTTCCTCCGCGACTCCACCTCGGCTGCAGCGGTAGGTGGGGAGGACACACCTCTCACCGCAGTCCACCAACACACATCCGAAGTGGGCTTCCCAAGCCCACTCGGAGTGGCCACCTCGGGCCGGCCCTCCACCTCGGACCAGCCATATGGGTTCCTCTTTGTTTCGCCGTGGGTGACCAAGCCACGGCTTCTAAGCCCCCCGCCACGACAAGGCGGGAACCCGTTCGGGGGGGGAACCTAACCTAACCTAACCTAACCTAACCTAACCTAACCTAACCTAACCTAACCTAACCTAACCTAACCTAACCTAACCCCCCTTCCGTCGTCAGACGCACTCTGAGGTGAACGTGCTACATGTTGGTCGAGTGCCGCTCCGCCCGATTTTGTGTTTCAAAAATCGAAAAAAGTGGTTTTTTTGTGCTCCGATTTTTGCAATTTAAGCACCAAAAGTTGCGGGAATAGTTGCCCCAGCTAGTGACAGTTTCTGTTTTTCGCGCTGAGCGCGTTAAGTGTGAATAAAAACGGTGCAAAGTGCAAATTTAAAATTTTAAAAACTTTGAGCGTGAACGCTGCCTAAACGCGATCTGTGACCCATAGATATTTTTATATCTGCAGACGGGGCTCGCTGAGCTCTTTCTTGTGACACCTCGGCCGGATTTTTCCGGTGGAAACTCACGGAGTTATTAAAGAAAAACCGGGAACCACGTGGACACGTGGTCCTGGATCCAGTGGCCCCAGGGCAGCGCGAGGCGGCTCATTCGACGCGACACGACGCGGCGAGTTCAACGCCGTATCAAGCATAATTTTAAGGTTAGTGGTTGCGGAGTTATTAAAATTTTTAAAATTTTCAAAATTCAAAAATTTTTTATCTCGAAATAAAGATCGACGACACCCCCATATTTTTGGTAGGGCTCATTAAGCTCTACCAATGTTATAAATTTCATAATTTTCGGCTGAATACTTTTCGAGTTATGATTTTTTAAAGTTTAAGGGTTGACACGTGGGGGTGTAAATAACAATTTGATCACTTCGCAACCTATTGTAAAAATTAGACTAAGTAGTGTATAAGTATAATCTTAGCTTTTTTAGAATAAATTTTTATTTAAAATTTTCGAGTTTTTGCCAATTTTGTGGTAAATTTATATGTTTTTTGCACCCCAAAAATCGGGGTTGAAATATTTTTTGTAAATAATTGTAGATTTAGATTTTAGATTAAAAGACGAATCAAACGAGCCCAAGCTCGATAGGATACGATAAATAGGAACGGATTTAGTAGAAATCCTCAAAATTGGCAGCCATATTGGCGGCCATTTTGATTTCATAAAAAGCTGAATAACTTTTGATCAAGACGTCTTAGAAAGACGCGGTTTCTTGTACACGCTTAGTTGTGGTGAGCTCTACAATTTGTGATAGTTTGTGGCTCTGGATAGAGTCGACCTCCAGATTGCCAAAAATTTGGCAGGTTTCAAATAGAGGGCAAAACGCCCGTTACGGGAAGCCGTCGCTCGTGTTTCTGCGATCAGCGGTTCTCGAGATATAATTTTTTGATTTTCGGTCTAGACTGAAACCAGATAACCGGCCGCCATCTTGGAAATCTTTAAGGCGTGATATCTCGGAAACCGCTGGTCGTAGAGCGACGCGGTTTTTTCCGTTGACTTTCCCTTGGAAAGCGCTATCGACTGGTGTTAACTGGGCGACTCTATCTAGAGTCACTGTAGAGTTCCACCGTAGAGTCGCGGCGGAAGACATTTTAGATAGTTTTTAAGTAGTTTTAGGTTGAGTAAGGGCCGTAGGATTCTACGGCACTTGATTTTGACGGAACACTCTCTATTTTTACCCTATACAACCCGCTTTTGCGGTAATTTTATTATTGACATTTTTAGTAAAAATTTTGACTATTATTTCGACATTTTATTTTAATTTTATATTTTTATTAATTGTTGACGCGACCTCCCTGAAAAATGGTTTTGGGACTCCGGACACCGGTCAAGCGGCCGGAAAAAGCGAACCCACCTTCAACTCCCCCCAAGATCGTGAAAAAGCTGCCAAGACAGAGTATGGAGAAGTGGGAGGGGGCGGTTCCCGGGTCGGCTTGTACGGCTGAACCGGGCGCTCCCTCCACCTCTAAGCGCAAGACGTTAACCCCTGAGCGGGTAGAGAGTCCGAAGGGGGTGGGGGTGGCTCCCGAGTCGGCTTATACGGCTGGACCGGGCGCCCCCTCCACCTCTAAGGAAAAGACGCCGACCCCAAAGCGGGCTGAGAGTCCGAAGGGGGGGGTTGAAGTGCTGGTTCACTCACCAGTGGCGACCACCGGGCAGACCAGATTGCAGCGGGCCAAGCACCATTATTTAAAGGCGAAACAGGCAGTGGACTCGTCCAGGAACCTCAGGAGGGATATCAAAGAGACCATCCTGGGGTCCCTGGACGAGCTCAAGAAACTGATTATTGAGTCCGAAGCCGACCTGAAAGCCGAGAGGGCTCGTAAGGGTCCGTGAAGGGGGTGTCGACGACTAAGGACGCCGACACCACATTTACGGTGCCCACGGACTCCGGACTGAGCACCAAACTCGACGAGCACTCTCGGCTTCTCCTGGAGAGTAATGAGCGGATGAAGGCTCTCCAGGAGCAGCTCACTAGATGCAGCAGGTCGGCCGAGGACCAACAGCGTAGTTACGCCTGCGTGGCTGCTGTGAGGCTGCAGCAGCCAGCGAGACCCGCGGCTCTCCACTCGGTGGTTGTCACCTCCAAGGACGAAGAGGACACAGGAGAGGAGGTCCTTGGAAAGGTGAGGAAAACCCTAAACGCGAAGGAGGGATGGGTTAAAGTCGACCGGGTCCGGAAGGCCAAAGACCGCAAGGTCGTCATGGGCTTTAGCACTGCCGAGGACCGGAGAAAGGCCAAGGAGAGATTGGCGAAGGAAGGGTCGGGCCTCAACGTCGAGGACGTCAAAAATAGGGACCCGCTTCTGATCCTTAGAGGTGTCCTAACAATCAACACCGATGGTGACATTTTAAAGGCCCTAAGGAACCAGAATCGGGAACTCTTTGACGGCCTCGGCCCTGGGGATGACCGACTCGAGGTAAGGTATCGCAGAGGGGCTAGGAACCCGCACGTGGCCAACGTGGTACTGAGTGCGTCGCCCACCCTCTGGGCGAGGATAACCGGCGTGGGCTCGGTCCACATCGACCTCCAGAGGGTGCGAGCGGAGGACCAGTCGCCACTGGTCCAATGCACGCGATGCCTCGGCTATGGTCACGGGCGGAAGTACTGTAAACACCCAGCAGACCTATGTAGCCACTGTGGCGGGCCGCACTTGCGCACTGAATGCGCGGATTGGCTGGCGGGGTCCCCACCTTCCTGCCGGAACTGTTGTCGCGCGAAGTTTGACAATGTTGATCATAACGCATTTAGCGACAGCTGTCCCGTTAGGAAGAGGTGGGATGGCCTCGCCCGGCAATCCGTAGCGTATTGCTAAGAGCGTGCCGGCGAACGCAGTGGTTCTTAAAGTCCTCCAGACGAACCTCCAGCGCAGTAAGTTGGCACACTCCGAGCTGCTGATCGAAGCCTCTAACCGGCGTGCGCGGTTTGCTCTGGTGCAGGAGCCATACGTCGGCGGAACAGGGCGTGTGAAGAGTCAGAATGGGATCAGAGTCTTCCAGTGTGCGGACCATGGAAGTGGGACTGTAAAGGCCGCGATCATAGTTTTTGACGCGGACCTTCACATAACACAGTACCCGAAACTCACCACGACCAACATCGCAGTGGTGGGGATCCGAGTCCACAACTGGGAGATCATCCTGGTTTCATTTTACTTTGAGCCCGACCTGCCGATGGACTCGTACCTAGCACACCTGCGCCGGGTGCAGCGCGAGACAGGAGCTCGGAGTGTTATAATTGGGGGCGACTCCAATGCCAAGAGCGTCTGGTGGGGGAGTCCCGTGACAGATCGCCGCGGCGAGGAACTGCACGGCTCACTGGAGGACCTCGGGCTCTGCATCCTGAACCGAGGGGAAACCCCTACATTTGACACTATCCGGGGCGGCGTAAGGTACAGCAGTTATGTTGATATAACTGCCGCATCGCCGGACCTGTATGGCTTGGTGGACGACTGGCGCGTGCGCGAGGACCTGACCAGCTCGGACCACAATGGCATATCCTACACAATAACGACAAGGCACATCAACAAGAATTTCATCAAGCACACCACAAGAATATATTACACTAAACACGCGAATTGGGCCCAGTTTCGTGAGAAACTGGGTCAAATTATCAATAGAGAAAACTTTACATTAGATTATATTAAAAATTTAACACACGGTTCACAATTAGATAACACAATCACAAAATACAACACATTAATAGCCGAAGCATGTGCCTCGTCTATTCCGCCAATCAAGCGCAAGGATGTGTTGAATATGCCATGGTGGAACGAGGGGTTGGCAGCGCTAAAGCGTGAGGTGGCCACCAAGAGATGCAGGATTCGGTGTGCAGCGCCGGTTAGGCGTCGGAAGGTAGTTGGGGAGTACCTCGAGGCGAAGGAGCGCTACGAGTCCGAGGTAAGGCAAGCGCAGACGCGCAGCTGGGTCTCCTTCTGCGAACGCCAAGACGGGGATTCGGTTTGGGGGGGTATCTACCGGGTCCTCGGCAGAACCTCCAGGAGAGACGAAGACCCACCGCTGGTGGTAGACAGTATGAAGCTAGACGCCAAGGGCTCGGTGAGGCATATGGCGAAACCTTTTACCCGGAGGACTCCGAGGGGGATGACTCCGAGGAGCACCGAAGGGTGAGGGTACAAGCTGAGCTCTTTGACGTTGAAACTTCTCCGGAATTGACGGACCCGCCTTTCACTCCTTTGGAGTTGAAACTGGCCTGCCGGTCCTTCAATCCGAAGAAGGCTCCAGGAGCGGACGGTTTTACCGCCGATATATGTTTGCACGCGATAGAATTTGACCCCGAACTCTCACTCGCTCTTTTCAACAGGTGCCTCGAACTCCGGCATTTTCCCGAGCCCTGGAAGGAGGCCAAGGTAATCTTCCTCCGCAAGCCGGGGAAGATTACTTATACGACACCACGGTCGTATCGGCCGATCGGTCTCCTTCCGGTGCTGGGGAAGGTGCTGGAGAAAATGCTTGTAACCAGATTAAAATATCATATAGCGCCCAGGCTCAGCACCCGCCAGTTTGGCTTTATGCCCCAGCGGAGCACCGAGGACGCCCTCTATACACTAGTTGAGCACATCAGATTAGGTTTAAAAAACAAAAAGTTGATGACGCTTGTGTCACTGGATATAGAGGGCGCCTTCGACAACGCTTGGTGGCCACGCATCAAAGTCAGACTGGCGGAGGAACGAGTGCCGTTTAACATCAGGAGGCTCCTGGGCAGCTATCTGAGCGGCAGGCATGTTCGCGCACGGTACTGCGGGGAGGAGCACGTGAGAAAAACCGGGAAGGGTTGCGTGCAGGGGTCTATCGGTGGGCCGATTTTGTGGAACCTCTTGTTGGATCCACTGCTTCGCGAGCTGGAGGCTAGACATCACTATGTGCAGGCATTCGCTGACGATGTGGTGCTGGTCTTTGAAGGTGAGACGGCCCATGAGGTCGAAAGCCATGCTAATGCCGCCCTCGAGCATGTGAGGGAGTGGGGAGTCCAGAACAAACTGAGGTTTGCGCCGCACAAGACCAGTGCCATGGTCATCACGCGCAAGCTGAAGTATGACACCCCACGCCTCCACATGGGCGGGGTCGACATTGGCATGGTCGGAGAACTCAGGTTACTGGGAGTCGTCCTGGACCAGCGCCTGACCTTCAACACGCACGTCGCGAATGTGTGTAAGAAGGCCGTAGCCTTCTACGCCCAGCTTTCGAGAGCCGCGAAGGCGAGCTGGGGCCTCCACCCCGAAGTTATCCGCGCTATCTACAGAGCGGTGGTTGAGCCCGTGATACTGTATGCGGCTGCCGTTTGGGTGCCGGCTGTTGATAAGCTCGGTGTTCGAAAGCAGCTGAACGTGGTCCAGCGGGGCTTTGCGCAGAAGCTGTGTAGGGCATACCGCACCACCTCCCTGAACTCAGCACTGTTGCTCGCTGGGATACTCCCCCTTGACCTGCGCGTCCGCGAAGCCGCGGCGCTGTATGGTGCGAGGAGGGGTATACCCCAGGACGCGATAGGAGATCGGGAGGTGGAACGGATGTCCTCGGCTCTGCGGTCTCCGCATCCCGCTCAGCATATCGACCTGGAGTTCAAGTGCCTGGCGGGAGAGGAACAACTCGCGGTAAATATTGACCACGAACTTAATATCTACACGGACGGCAGTAAGATTGAGGGCAAGGTGGGTGCGGCGTTATCCATATGGAGTGGCGCCGCCGAAACCAAAACCCTCAAGCTTACTTTGCCGTCCTTTTGCACCGTCTACCAGGCGGAACTCCTGGCGATATGCAGGGCGGCGCGGACGGCCGCAGATAACTCGGCCAGATCAATCGGAATTTATTCTGACTCTCTGTCGGCACTGCAGACAATGATAAATCCAGTTGCCCTCCACCCCCTGGCCGTCGAGGCGCGGGGCCACCTGCACAGGGCTTCGATACAGGACAAACTTGTTAATTTGTTCTGGATCAAAGCCCACGCGGGACTAGAGGGGAATGAGCGTGCCGACCATCTGGCCAAGGAAGCTGCGCTAAAGTCTAAACGCAGTTTTGACTATGACAGCTGCCCGGTTTCATTCATCAGGCGAAGCATTCGTATGCGATCGCTTGATGAGTGGAACCAACGATACCGGGCCGGTGAAACAGCCGGTGTCACCCGGGTGTTTTTCCCGGACGCGATAGCCGCATACCGTGTCATCGGTAAAATAAAGGTGGACAGATTTGTCACTCAGGTATTGTCGGGGCACGGTGGTTTCTCCGAGTACTTGCATCGTTTCAAGTGTAAGGAGAGTCCATCGTGCGTCTGCGATCCTGCGTGTTCGGAGTCTGTTCTCCACGTCCTCCTGGACTGCCCGGCCCATGACCGTGAGAGGCAGGAGCTGGAGTTCTTACTGGACTGCAAACTGGAAGTAAGTACGCTTCCGGATATTGTACTGGGTAGAAATAGAGACTTGTTCCTCAAATTTTGTAAAAAACTGTGCATTGCTGTAAATAAAAGAAATAGAGTGTAAGTTATGCTAAGTAATTATATTGTTATATAAGTATATTAGCATAAATAAATTGTAATTAGGAACATAGTCTTAAGTTAGCATTAATGATGAATGTAATTAAAGTTTTATTGTTCCCCCCTTCACTGTCCCCGCCCCCCTTTGTGTTCAATTAGAATGTAAGTACACTATGGCCTTCAGCCCATGATTGAAAGATGATGTAAGCGAGATGAAAATGGGATGCTGAATGGCTGACGAGCAGAGTATAAGATATGATGTATGAATGAGTTTTTTGAAGATAAATAAATAAACAAAATAATAAAGACCAATTGTAAAAACAGTCTCCCAAAGTCTCAGGGAGGTCAATATTAAAAAAAAAAAAAAAAAACCTAACCAAACCTAAAAAAAAAAAAAAAAAAAAAAAAAAAAAAAAAAAAAAAAACCAAACCTAACCTAACCTAACCTAACCTAACCTAACCTAACCTAACCTAACCTAACCTAACCTAACCCAACCGTCCGGTGTCAACGGCCGATCCGAACGCCACGTTTCTGTGTTGCTCCGTACTTAAAAATAAGTGAAAATAGGTTTTTCTTATCCGATTTTTGTGTTTAATACATCAAAAGACGCGTCTTCACTCGCGGCTTATACCAGTGAAAACAGTTTGAAAATCGGAGTGAAAGTGACAAAGATATTGTAAAAAAAGTGAAATTTGAAAATTTTAAAATCTTTAAATTGAAACGCTGCGTTATTAAGCGCTATTACCTTAACCTTTTAGAGTGTGGTTTAGAAGTTATTATTGACCTCTATATATGTGCAAAATTTTAGATTTTTCTGAGTGATAGTTTCGGAGACAAACGTAAAAAAAACAAGTGCCACGTGGGCACGTGTTGTGTGACGCAGTATCGTGCGGCTACTTTTGAAGTCGTTTTCGAGTAGCTAACACGGAGCAGGGCCTGGAGCAGTTTTCCAATTTTTTATAAGTTAAGTGGTTCAAGAGTTATTGCACTTTTAAATTTTTGCAAAATTTGATAATTAAATAAAATAAAAACTAAAGTGAAGACCCCCCTTTTTTATTGTGCGGATTTGAAGCTATCAGTGGTCTCTATATAAGTGCAAAATTTGAGATTTCTATCAATTATACTTTCGGAGAAAATTGCAAAAAAAAACAAGTACCACGTGGGCACGTGTTCTGTGATGCAGAATCGTGCGGCTATTTTTGAAGTCGCATTCTGTTAGTAGACGTGGAGAGGAGCCGGGAGCAGTTTTTGGAACTATTATAAGTTAAGTGGTTGAAGAAATATTGAACTTTTAATCTTTGGAAAAAATTGTAAATTAAATTACTCATAAATTTATTTGAGAACCCCTAGATTTATAACAAAATAGTGTTAAGAGGAATATAGTTAAGGTATATGTAAAAATTCAGATTTTTCTAACAACCAGTTTTTAAGTAAAATTTTTTTAAATTATTAAGTTTTACATATGTTACCTTTCATTACGTGTTAAATTTTTTTAAAAAATATATACATAGAAAAGATACTGAGAACAACATATGGGAATTTTTGTAGATTTTTAGGACTGAATTTGGCCGAAAAAACCAAAATTTTATAAAAAATTATACGATTATTGTTAAAATTATTATTAAAGGGGGGCTTTAAACGCCAAAAAATTTGCTCAGTTAATATCGTGACACCGAGACCTTTCAAACGAGCCTAAACACGGGCCAAATCGGTGTAAAGACGCCCAAGATAGCCGTTTGCTGTCTGGAGTGGCGGCCATTTTGGAAACTTTAAAACTGAAATAACTCCGTTTCTAGAAGTCGTAGCGAGTTCCGGTTTTGGGCGTTATTATTGCCCTATCATAGTCTATCCTATAACTACGAAATTACGCACTACATCAAATTGCGAAGTGAAGCCTCCCTCAAGACCAAAATATAAGGTCGAGGGAGTTCTTTTTGAGCAGAATGGTTAAAAAACACGACAAAGGGGTGCGCTTCCCCCTATGGAACATCCTTTTAGATCCATTGTTAAAAGAAGTAGGGTTGAAGGGGGAGCACTGTCAGGCGTTCGCGGATGATGTGGTCCTCATTGTTTCCCGAGCCACGGCGCGGGAAGTACAGAGACGAAATAATGCTGTCCTCGGGCATGTATGGAGCTGGGGAGTCAAAAACAAACTACGTTTTGCGCCACAAAAAACTAAGGCAATACTTTTTACCAACAAACTTAAGTATGACTCACCAGCTCTTACCACGGGCGGGGGAGGCAATAACTTACTCCCGAGAGATTAAAATACTTGGTCTGACCATCGACAAAAAGTTAACATTTAATACTCACATAAAAAATGTGTGTAGGAAGGCCCAGATAATATATGGCCAACTTTCGAGGGCCGCAAAAATCAACTGGGGTCTCAATTCGGAGATAGTGAGGACCATATACTTGGCGGTGGTAGAGCCGGTAATTCTTTATGCGGCGAGCGTTTGGGCACCGGCGACCAAAAAGGTGCAAACGAAAAAATTATTAAACTCGGTGCAGCGCGGCTTCGTGCAGAAGATAGTTAAAGCCTACAAAACTGTCTCGTTGAACTCAGCCCTCCTTCTGGCTGGATTGCTCCCCCTGGATTTAAGGATCCAGGAGGCACCATTACTATATGAAATTAAAAAAGGACATTCCAAGGAGGTGTTGGGTGACCGAGATCTTGAGGTAATGGAAGCTTATATAAATTTGCCGCATCCTGCGGACCAGGTGAGGCCAAAGTTCATATGTCTGGATGACGGTGCACAAGTAGTTCAAACAAACGACACCGAACTCAGTATTTTTACTGATGGTAGTAAGATCGAGGGAAAAGTGGGTGCGGCGCTGTCCATTTGGGACAGCGCTGCCGAAACAAGTACAAGAAAACTCAAATTGGACTACTTTTGTACCGTTTACCAGGCGGAACTGTTGGCCCTGCTTGAGGCTACCAAATATGCGGTTCTATCCTCTGCACGAAGTTGCAACATATATAGTGATTCCAGATCGGCCCTGGAGACCATCACCCGGGGCGACTCCCTCCACCCCTTGGCGGTCAGGGCAAGAGAAAATATCAGTAAATTAAAAGTTCAAGGAAAATCACTTGCTCTGCATTGGGTCAGAGCTCACGTGGGGGTGGAGGGAAATGAAAGGGCTGACATATTAGCAAAAGAAGCTGCACTGAGGATCAAAACAAAGCCATTTTATGACAAATGTCCGATTTCATTCGTCAAGCGACGAATCCGGATGGACTCGCTTGGCGAATGGAACGGGAGATATAGAGAAGCAACTACGGCCGCCACCACCAAATTCTTCTTTCCGGACGCTCTCAGTGCTTACCCCATAGTAAGAAAAATAGAAATGGACCCACTGTTGACGCAGGTACTAACAGGACATGGGGGGTTCTCCGAGTATCTGCACCGTTTCAAATGCAAGGAGAGCCCCACATGCACTTGTGATAGAGAACAGTTAGAGACCATAATTCACCTCATTGCGGATTGCCCCATAAATTATAGAATGAGAAAAGAGTTAGAATTAGAAGCTAAAATAAAAATAAATGGAGAGGAAATACACGTAATAATGAAAGATAAAATAAATAGAGGCAAATTTATAAAATATTGTAAGCGTATCGCAAAAATAGCTATAGATAGAAATAAGTAGATAATAAAGGGAACTTGAATATGTATGTAAGAATATATAACGCAAGTCCCAGAATAAATAGAAATTAATAAATAAACACAATTGTAATTAGTAAATAATAAAATAGCAATAAGAAAAGGAAAACTAAAATATATGTAGAACATATATAGCAATTTCCACCTAAATTGTAATAAGCTATAAGAAAGGAACAAAAATATAACGTAGTAGATGTAAGCTAGCGATACGAAAAGCAAATAAGTAAAATAATTATATACATTAGAGATAAGTAGCAAGAAAGATAATAAAACTGTATAGGTAATATTGTAATAAGTAAATTTAAAAGAGGGATAGAGATAAGAAATGAAATAATGTAATTAAAATACAAACAAAAATAAATCAAAGTCAAAAAGAACACTGACGAACAAATCAAAAAGAGCGCAAGGTCCCTGATCTCCCATGTCAGGGGAAAGAATTATTAAAAAAAAAAAAAAAAAAAAACCTAACCTAACCTAACCTAACCTAACCTAACCGAACTATAAATTCGCTAATAACTTTTCTAAAAATTGGTATTTTTCGTTCAAATCTTCTTTAAATTGTGTAGTTAATTGCTCCCCACATTTCCTTATAGTTTTCTCAGTAAATTCGTAACGTTATATATTTAATTTTCATATTTTCAGTCTATTTCTTACTTAAATTCATCAATAAAAACACGCATTCATCTATAGCACGGCTGAAAATTGGCCTTTTCCTTTTAAATTTTCTATTTAAATAGTGTAACTAACTGCCCCCGTAATCCTATATAGTTTTCTTGGCTAATTCCTAACGTTATATATATAATTTTCATATTTTCAGTCTCTTATTTACGTGAATTCATCAATAAAAACACGTATTCATCTATAATTCGGCCGAAAAGTGGCCTTTTCCGTTTAAATTTTCTTTGTTAATAGTGTATTTAACCGCCCCCCGTATTTATCCATAGTTTTTATAATTAATTTCTACCGCCAAAATATTGATTTCCACATAATTCGTTTTCCCATAATCGTAATTTCCTAAAATATTTAAAATTTTTCAAATCTTCATTTATTTCGCTCTTTTTGCTTTTATTAGGTCCGTCTAGTGTAGAAACTACCATCTGCACTCTTATTTGCCTTATAAAACATATAGAACTGGAAAAAATCACTATTTACCTAAACCGAGGTATAGTGGTCAATCAATACAATCACATAAATTCAACTATAAATTCGCTAATAACTTTTCTAAAAATTGGTATTTTTCGTTCAAATCTTCTTTAAATTGTGTAGTTAATTGCTCCCCACATTTCCTTATAGTTTTCTCAGTAAATTCGTAACGTTATATATTTAATTTTCATATTTTCAGTCTATTTCTTACTTAAATTCATCAATAAAAACACGCATTCATCTATAGCACGGATGAAAATTGGCCTTTTCCTTTTAAATTTTCTATTTAAATAGTGTAACTAACTGCCCCCCGTAATCCTATATAGTTTTCTTGGTTAATTCCTAACGTTATATACATAATTTTCATATTTTCAGTCTCTTATTTACGTGAATTCATCAATAAAAACACGTATTCATCTATAATTCGGCCGAAAAGTGGCCTTTTCCGTTTAAATTTTCTTTGTTAATAGTGTATTTAACCGCCCCCCGTATTTATCCATAGTTTTTATAATTAATTTCTACCGCTAAAATATTGATTTCCACATAATTCGTTTTCCCATAATCGTAATTTCCTAAAATATTTAAAATTTTTCAAATCTTCATTTATTTCGCTCTTTTTGCTTTTATTAGGTCCGTCTAGTGTAGAAACTACCATCTGCACTCTTATTTGCCTTATAAAACATATAGAACTGGAAAAAATCACTATTTACCTAAACCGAGGTATAGTGGTCAATCAATACAATCACATAAATTCAACTATAAATTCGCTAATAACTTTTCTAAAAATTGGTATTTTTCGTTCAAATCTTCTTTAAATTGTGTAGTTAATTGCTCCCCACATTTCCTTATAGTTTTCTCAGTAAATTCGTAACGTTATATATTTAATTTTCATATTTTCAGTCTATTTCTTACTTAAATTCATCAATAAAAACACGCATTCATCTATAGCACGGCTGAAAATTGGCCTTTTCCTTTTAAATTTTCTATTTAAATAGTGTAACTAACTGCCCCCCCGTAATCCTATATAGTTTTCTTGGTTAATTCCTAACGTTATATACATAATTTTCATATTTTCAGTCTCTTATTTACGTGAATTCATCAATAAAATCACGTATTCATCTATAATTCGGCCGAAAAGTGGCCTTTTCCGTTTAAATTTTCTTTGTTAATAGTGTATTTAACCGCCCCCCGTATTTATCCATAGTTTTTATAATTAATTTCTACCGCTAAAATATTGATTTCCACATAATTCGTTTTCCCATAATCGTAATTTCCTAAAATATTTAAAATTTTTCAAATCTTCATTTATTTCGCTCTTTTTGCTTTTATTAGGTCCGTCTAGTGTAGAAACTACCATCTGCACTCTTATTTGCCTTATAAAACATATAGAACTGGAAAAAATCACTATTTACCTAAACCGAGGTATAGTGGTCAATCAATACAATCACATAAATTCAACTATAAATTCGCTAATAACTTTTCTAAAAATTGGTATTTTTCGTTCAAATCTTCTTTAAATTGTGTAGTTAATTGCTCCCCACATTTCCTTATAGTTTTCTCAGTAAATTCGTAACGTTATATATTTAATTTTCATATTTTCAGTCTATTTCTTACTTAAATTCATCAATAAAAACACGCATTCATCTATAGCACGGCTGAAAATTGGCCTTTTCCTTTTAAATTTTCTATTTAAATAGTGTAACTAACTGCCCCCCCGTAATCCTATATAGTTTTCTTGGTTAATTCCTAACGTTATATACATAATTTTCATATTTTCAGTCTCTTATTTACGTGAATTCATCAATTAAAACACGTATTCATCTATAATTCGGCCGAAAAGTGGCCTTTTCCGTTTAAATTTTCTTTGTTAATAGTGTATTTAACCGCCCCCCGTATTTATCCATAGTTTTTATAATTAATTTCTACCGCTAAAATATTGATTTCCACATAATTCGTTTTCCCATAATCGTAATTTCCTAAAATATTTAAAATTTTTCAAATCTTCATTTATTTCGCTCTTTTTGCTTTTATTAGGTCCGTCTAGTGTAGAAACTACCATCTGCACTCTTATTTGCCTTATAAAACATATAGAACTGGAAAAAATCACTATTTACCTAAACCGAGGTATAGTGGTCAATCAATACAATCACATAAATTCAACTATAAATTCGCTAATAACTTTTCTAAAAATTGGTATTTTTCGTTCAAATCTTTTTTAAATTGTGTAGTTAATTGCTCCCCACATTTCCTTATAGTTTTCTCTGTAAATTCGTAACGTTATATATTTAATTTTCATATTTTCAGTCTATTTCTTACTTAAATTCATCAATAAAAACACGCATTCATCTATAGCACGGCTGAAAATTGGCCTTTTCCTTTTAAATTTTCTATTTAAATAGTGTAACTAACTGCCCCCCCGTAATCCTATATAGTTTTCTTGGTTAATTCCTAACGTTATATACATAATTTTCATATTTTCAGTCTCTTATTTACGTGAATTCATCAATTAAAACACGTATTCATCTATAATTCGGCCGAAAAGTGGCCTTTTCCGTTTAAATTTTCTTTGTTAATAGTGTATTTAACCGCCCCCCGTATTTATCCATAGTTTTTATAATTAATTTCTACCGCTAAAATATTGATTTCCACATAATTCGTTTTCCCATAATCGTAATTTCCTAAAATATTTAAAATTTTTCAAATCTTCATTTATTTCGCTCTTTTTGCTTTTATTAGGTCCGTCTAGTGTAGAAACTACCATCTGCACTCTTATTTGCTTTATAAAACATATAGAACTGGAAAAAATCACTATTTACCTAAACCGAGGTATAGTGGTCAATCAATACAATCACATAAATTCAACTATAAATTCGCTAATAACTTTTCTAAAAATTGGTATTTTTCGTTCAAATCTTCTTTAAATTGTGTAGTTAATTGCTCCCCACATTTTCTTATAGTTTTCTCTGTAAATTCGTAACGTTATATATTTAATTTTCATATTTTCAGTCTATTTCTTACTTAAATTCATCAATAAAAACACGCATTCATCTATAGCACGGATGAAAATTGGCCTTTTCCTTTTAAATTTTCTATTTAAATAGTGTAACTAACTGCCCCCCGTAATCCTATATAGTTTTCTTGGTTAATTCCTAACGTTATATACATAATTTTCATATTTTCAGTCTCTTATTTACGTGAATTCATCAATAAAAACACGTATTCATCTATAATTCGGCCGAAAAGTGGCCTTTTCCGTTTAAATTTTCTTTGTTAATAGTGTATTTAACCGCCCCCCGTATTTATCCATAGTTTTTATAATTAATTTCTACCGCTAAAATATTGATTTCCACATAATTCGTTTTCCCATAATCGTAATTTCCTAAAATATTTAAAATTTTTCAAATCTTCATTTATTTCGCTCTTTTTGCTTTTATTAGGTCCGTCTAGTGTAGAAACTACCATCTGCACTCTTATTTGCCTTATAAAACATATAGAACTGGAAAAAATCACTATTTACCTAAACCGAGGTATAGTGGTCAATCAATACAATCACATAAATTCAACTATAAATTCGCTAATAACTTTTCTAAAAATTGGTATTTTTCGTTCAAATCTTTTTTAAATTGTGTAGTTAATTGCTCCCCACATTTCCTTATAGTTTTCTCTGTAAATTCGTAACGTTATATATTTAATTTTCATATTTTCAGTCTATTTCTTACTTAAAATCATCAATAAAAACACGCATTCATCTATAGCACGGTTGAAAATTGGCCTTTTCCTTTTAAATTTTCTATTTAAATAGTGTAACTAACTGCCCCCCGTAATCCTATATAGTTTTCTTGGTTAATTCCTAACGTTATATACATAATTTTCATATTTTCAGTCTCTTATTTACGTGAATTCATCAATAAAAACACGTATTCATCTATAATTCGGCCGAAAAGTGGCCTTTTCCGTTTAAATTTTCTTTGTTAATAGTGTATTTAACCGCCCCCCGTATTTATACATAGTTTCTATAATTAATTTCTACCGCTAAAATATTGATTTCCACATAATTCGTTTTCCCATAATCGTAATTTCCTAAAATATTTAAAATTTTTCAAATCTTCATTTATTTCGCTCTTTTTGCTTTTATTAGGTCCGTCTAGTGTAGAAACTACCATCTGCACTCTTATTTGCCTTATAAAACATATAGAACTGGAAAAAATCACTATTTACCTAAACCGAGGTATAGTGGTCAATCAATACAATCACATAAATTCAACTATAAATTCGCTAATAACTTTTCTAAAAATTGGTATTTTTCATTCAAATCTTCTTTAAATTGTGTAGTTAATTGCTCCCCACATTTCCTTATAGTTTTCTCTGTAAATTCGTAACGTTATATATTTAATTTTCATATTTTCAGTCTATTTCTTACTTAAATTCATCAATAAAAACACGCATTCATCTATAGCACGGTTGAAAATTGGCCTTTTCCTTTTAAATTTTCTATTTAAATAGTGTAACTAACTGCCCCCCGTAATCCTATATAGTTTTCTTGGTTAATTCCTAACGTTATATACATAATTTTCATATTTTCAGTCTCTTATTTACGTGAATTCATCAATAAAACACGTATTCATCTATAATTCGGCCGAAAAGTGGCCTTTTCCGTTTAAATTTTCTTTGTTAATAGTGTATTTAACCGCCCCCCGTATTTATCCATAGTTTCTATAATTAATTTCTACCGCTAAAATATTGATTTCCACATAATTCGTTTTCCCATAATCGTAATTTCCTAAAATATTTAAAATTTTTCAAATCTTCATTTATTTCGCTCTTTTTGCTTTTATTAGGTCCGTCTAGTGTAGAAACTACCATCTGCATTCTTATTTGCCTTATAAAACATATAGAACTGGAAAAAATCACTATTTACCTAAACCGAGGTATAGTGGTCAATCAATACAATCACATAAATTCAACTATAAATTCGCTAATAACTTTTCTAAAAATTGGTATTTTTCGTTCAAATCTTCTTTAAATTGTGTAGTTAATTGCTCCCCACATTTCCTTATAGTTTTCTCAGTAAATTCGTAACGTTATATATTTAATTTTCATATTTTCAGTCTATTTCTTACTTAAATTCATCAATAAAAACACGCATTCATCTATAGCACGGCTGAAAATTGGCCTTTCCCTTTTAAATTTTCTATTTAAATAGTGTAACTAACTGCCCCCCGTAATCCTATATAGTTTTCTTGGTTAATTCCTAACGTTATATACATAATTTTCATATTTTCAGTCTCTTATTTACGTGAATTCATCAATAAAAACACGTATTCATCTATAATTCGGCCGAAAAGTGGCCTTTTCCGTTTAAATTTTCTTTTTTAATAGTGTATTTAACCGCCCCCCGTATTTATCCATAGTTTTTATAATTAATTTCTACCGCTAAAATATTGATTTCCACATAATTCGTTTTCCCATAATCGTAATTTCCTAAAATATTTAAAATTTTTCAAATCTTCATTTATTTCGCTCTTTTTGCTTTTATTAGGTCCGTCTAGTGTAGAAACTACCATCTGCACTCTTATTTGCCTTATAAAACATATAGAACTGGAAAAAATCACTATTTACCTAAACCGAGGTATAGTGGTCAATCAATACAATCACATAAATTCAACTATAAATTCGCTAATAACTTTTCTAAAAATTGGTATTTTTCATTCAAATCTTCTTTAAATTGTGTAGTTAATTGCTCCCCACATTTCCTTATAGTTTTCTCAGTAAATTCGTAACGTTATATATTTAATTTTCATATTTTCAGTCTATTTCTTACTTAAATTCATCAATAAAAACACGTATTCATCTATAGCACGGTTGAAAATTGGCCTTTTCCTTTTAAATTTTCTATTTAAATAGTGTAACTAACTGCCCCCCGTAATCCTATATAGTTTTCTTGGTTAATTCCTAACGTTATATACATAATTTTCATATTTTCAGTCTCTTATTTACGTGAATTCATCAATTAGAACACGTATTCATCTATAATTCGGCCGAAAAGTGGCCTTTTCCGTTTAAATTTTCTTTGTTAATAGTGTATTTAACCGCCCCCCGTATTTATCCATAGTTTCTATAATTAATTTCTACCGCTAAAATATTGATTTCCACATAATTCGTTTTCCCATAATCGTAATTTCCTAAAATATTTAAAATTTTTCAAATCTTCATTTATTTCGCTCTTTTTGCTTTTATTAGGTCCGTCTAGTGTAGAAACTACCATCTGCACTCTTATTTGCCTTATAAAACATATAGAACTGGAAAAAATCACTATTTACCTAAACCGAGGTATAGTGGTCAATCAATACAATCACATAAATTCAACTATAAATTCGCTAATAACTTTTCCAAAAATTGGTATTTTTCGTTCAAATCTTCTTTAAATTGTGTAGTTAATTGCTCCCCACATTTCCTTATAGTTTTCTCAGTAAATTCGTAACGTTATATATTTAATTTTCATATTTTCAGTCTATTTCTTACTTAAATTCATCAATAAAAACACGCATTCATCTATAGCACGGCTGAAAATTGGCCTTTCCCTTTTAAATTTTCTATTTAAATAGTGTAACTAACTCCCCCCCGTAATCCTATATAGTTTTCTTGGTTAATTCCTAACGTTATATACATAATTTTCATATTTTCAGTCTCTTATTTACGTGAATTCATCAATAAAAACACGTATTCATCTATAATTCGGCCGAAAAGTGGCCTTTTCCGTTTAAATTTTCTTTGTTAATAGTGTATTTAACCGCCCCCCGTATTTATCCATAGTTTTTATAATTAATTTCTACCGCTAAAATATTGATTTCCACATAATTCGTTTTCCCATAATCGTAATTTCCTAAAATATTTAAAATTTTTCAAATCTTCATTTATTTCGCTCGTTTTGCTTTTATTAGGTCCGTCCAGTGTAGAAACTACCATCTGCACTCTTATTTGCTTTATAAAACATATAGAACTGGAAAAAATCACTATTTACCTAAACCGAGGTATAGTGGTCAATCAATACAATCACATAAATTCAACTATAAATTCGCTAATAACTTTTCTAAAAATTGGTATTTTTCGTTCAAATCTTCTTTAAATTGTGTAGTTAATTGCTCCCCACATTTCCTTATAGTTTTCTCAGTAAATTCGTAACGTTATATATTTAATTTTCATATTTTCAGTCTATTTCTTACTTAAATTCATCAATAAAAACACGCATTCATCTATAGCACGGTTGAAAATTGGCCTTTTCCTTTTAAATTTTCTATTTAAATAGTGTAACTAACTGCCCCCCCGTAATCCTATATAGTTTTCTTGGTTAATTCCTAACGTTATATATATAATTTTCATATTTTCAGTCTCTTATTTACGTGAATTCATCAATAAAAACACGTATTCATCTATAATTCGGCCGAAAAGTGGCCTTTTCCGTTTAAATTTTCTTTGTTAATAGTGTATTTAACCGCCCCCCGTATTTATCCATAGTTTCTATAATTAATTTCTACCGCTAAAATATTGATTTCCACATAATTCGTTTTCCCATAATCGTAATTTCCTAAAATATTTAAAATTTTTCAAATCTTCATTTATTTCGCTCTTTTTGCTTTTATTAGGTCCGTCTAGTGTAGAAACTACCATCTGCACTCTTATTTGCCTTATAAAACATATAGAACTGGAAAAAATCACTATTTACCTAAACCGAGGTATAGTGGTCAATCAATACAATCACATAAATTCAACTATAAATTCGCTAATAACTTTTCTAAAAATTGGTATTTTTCGTTCAAATCTTCTTTAAATTGTGTAGTTAATTGCTCCCCACATTTCCTTATAGTTTTCTCAGTAAATTCGTAACGTTATATATTTAATTTTCATATTTTCAGTCTATTTCTTACTTAAATTCATCAATAAAAACACGCATTCATCTATAGCACGGCTGAAAATTGGCCTTTTCCTTTTAAATTTTCTATTTAAATAGTGTAACTAACTGCCCCCCGTAATCCTATATAGTTTTCTTGGTTAATTCCTAACGTTATATACATAATTTTCATATTTTCAGTCTCTTATTTACGTGAATTCATCAATTAAAAACACGTATTCATCTATAATTCGGCCGAAAAGTGGCCTTTTCCGTTTAAATTTTCTTTGTTAATAGTGTATTTAACCGCCCCCCGTATTTATCCATAGTTTCTATAATTAATTTCTACCGCTAAAATATTGATTTCCACATAATTCGTTTTCCCATAATCGTAATTTCCTAAAATATTTAAAATTTTTCAAATCTTCATTTATTTCGCTCTTTTTGCTTTTATTAGGTCCGTCTAGTGTAGAAACTACCATCTGCACTCTTATTTGCTTTATAAAACATATAGAACTGGAAAAAATTACCATTTACCTAAACCGAGGTATAGTGGTCAATCAATACAATCACATAAATTCAACTATAAATTCGCTAATAACTTTTCTAAAAATTGGTATTTTTCGTTCAAATCTTCTTTAAATTGTGTAGTTAATTGCTCCCCACATTTCCTTATAGTTTTCTCAGTAAATTCGTAACGTTATATATTTAATTTTCATATTTTCAGTCTATTTCTTACTTAAATTCATCAATAAAAACACGCATTCATCTATAGCACGGTTGAAAATTGGCCTTTCCCTTTTAAATTTTCTATTTAAATAGTGTAACTAACTACCCCCCGTAATCCTATATAGTTTTCTTGGTTAATTCCTAACGTTATATACATAATTTTCATATTTTCAGTCTCTTATTTACGTGAATTCATCAATAAAAACACGTATTCATCTATAATTCGGCCGAAAAGTGGCCTTTTCCGTTTAAATTTTCTTTGTTAATAGTGTATTTAACCGCCCCCCGTATTTATCCATAGTTTTTATAATTAATTTCTACCGCTAAAATATTGATTTCCACATAATTCGTTTTCCCATAATCGTAATTTCCTAAAATATTTAAAATTTTTCAAATCTTCATTTATTTCGCTCTTTTTGCTTTTATTAGGTCCGTCTAGTGTAGAAACTACCATCTGCACTCTTATTTGCCTTATAAAACATATAGAACTGGAAAAAATCACTATTTACCTAAACCGAGGTATAGTGGTCAATCAATACAATCACATAAATTCAACTATAAATTCGCTAATAACTTTTCTAAAAATTGGTATTTTTCGTTCAAATCTTCTTTAAATTGTGTAGTTAATTGCTCCCCACATTTCCTTATAGTTTTCTCAGTAAATTCGTAACGTTATATATTTAATTTTCATATTTTCAGTCTATTTCTTACTTAAATTCATCAATAAAAACACGCATTCATCTATAGCACGGTTGAAAATTGGCCTTTTCCTTTTAAATTTTCTATTTACATAGTGTAACTAACTGCCCCCCCGTAATCCTATATAGTTTTCTTGGTTAATTCCTAACGTTATATACATAATTTTCATATTTTCAGTCTCTTATTTACGTGAATTCATCAATAAAAACACGTATTCATCTATAATTCGGCCGAAAAGTGGCCTTTTCCGTTTAAATTTTCTTTGTTAATAGTGTATTTAACCGCCCCCCGTATTTATCCATAGTTTTTATAATTAATTTCTACCGCTAAAATATTGATTTCCACATAATTCGTTTTCCCATAATCGTAATTTCCTAAAATATTTAAAATTTTTCAAATCTTCATTTATTTCGCTCTTTTTGCTTTTATTAGGTCCGTCTAGTGTAGAAACTACCATCTGCACTCTTATTTGCTTTATAAAACATATAGAACTGGAAAAAATCACTATTTACCTAAACCGAGGTATAGTGGTCAATCAATACAATCACATAAATTCAACTATAAATTCGCTAATAACTTTTCTAAAAATTGGTATTTTTCGTTCAAATCTTCTTTAAATTGTGTAGTTAATTGCTCCCCACATTTCCTTATAGTTTTCTCAGTAAATTCGTAACGTTATATATTTAATTTTCATATTTTCAGTCTATTTCTTACTTAAATTCATCAATAAAAACACGCATTCATCTATAGCACGGTTGAAAATTGGCCTTTTCCTTTTAAATTTTCTATTTAAATAGTGTAACTAACTGCCCCCCCGTAATCCTATATAGTTTTCTTGGTTAATTCCTAACGTTATATACATAATTTTCATATATTCAGTCAGTTATTTACGTAAATTCATCAATAAAAACAATAATTCATCTATAATTCGTCCGAAAAGTGGCCTTTTCCGTTTAAATTTTCTTTGTTAATAGTGTATTTAACCGCCCCCCGTATTTATCCATAGTTTTTATAATTAATTTCTACCGCTAAAATATTGATTTCCACATAATTCGTTTTCCCATAATCGTAATTTCCTAAAATATTTAAAATTTTTCAAATCTTCATTTATTTCGCTCTTTTTGCTTTTATTAGGTCCATCTAGTGTAGAAACTACCATCTGCACTCTTATTTGCTTTATAAAACATATAGAACTGGAAAAAATCACTATTTACCTAAACCGAGGTATAGTGGTCAATCAATACAATCACATAAATTCAACTATAAATTCGCTAATAACTTTTCTAAAAATTGGTATTTTTCGTTCAAATCTTCTTTAAATTGTGTAGTTAATTGCTCCCCACATTTCCTTATAGTTTTCTCAGTAAATTCGTAACGTTATATATTTAATTTTCATATTTTCAGTCTATTTCTTACTTAAATTCATCAATAAAAACACGCATTCTTCTATAGCACGGTTGAAAATTGGCCTTTTCCTTTTAAATTTTCTATTTAAATAGTGTAACTAACTGCCCCCCCGTAATCCTATATAGTTTTCTTGGTTAATTCCTAACGTTATATACATAATTTTCATATTTTCAGTCTCTTATTTACGTGAATTCATCAATAAAAACACGTATTCATCTATAACTCGGCCGAAAAGTGGCCTTTTCCGTTTAAATTTTCTTTGTTAAAATAGTGTATTTAACCGCCCCCCGTATTTATCCGTAGTTTTTATAATTAATTTCTACCGCTAAAATATTGATTTCCACATAATTCGTTTTCCCATAATCGTAATTTCCTAAAATTTTTAAAATTTTTCAAATCTTCATTTATTTCGCTCTTTTTGCTTTTATTAGGTCCGTCTAGTGTAGAAACTACCATCTGCACTCTTATTTGCTTTATAAAACATATAGAATTGGAAAAAATCACTATTTACCTAAACCGAGGTATAGTGGTCAACCGTTACATTTATATAAAATCAACTACATCTTTGCTTATAACTTTGCTAAAAATAGGTCTTTTTCGTTCAAATCTTTTCTAAATAATAGAACTAATTACTCCTCGTATTCCCCTATAGTTTTCATAGTAAATTTTCACCGCAATATAATTAATTTTCACATTTTCCATCCATTTTATACGTAAATTCACTAAAAAAAACATAAATTCATCTATAATTCGGCTGAAAATTGCCCTTTTCCGATTAAATTTTCTATTTAGATAGTATAACTAACTGCCCCCCCGTATTTCTATATAGTTTTCTTGGTAAATTCTGAACGTTACATATATAAATTTTCATATTTTCAGTCCCTTATTTACGTAATTTCATTAATAAAAACATCAATTCATCTATAACTCGGCTGAAAATTGGCCTTTTCCGTTCGAATTTTCTTCTAAAATAGTGTAATTAACTGTCCCGCGTATTCACATATAGTTTTCTTAGTAAATTTTCGCCGATAAATTACTGATTTTCGCATAATTCGTTTTCCAATAGCTCTATTTTCATAAAATTTTTAAAATTTTTTAAATCTTTGTTTCTTTCGCTCTTTTTGCTTCTGTTAGGTCCGTCCCGTGTAGAAATAGCCATCTGCACTAAAATTTTATAAGTAAAACACACGGAATTGGAAAAAATCGAACTCCCACCCTCCCTATTGCACTTACTTAAGTAGACTTGTAGGGAATTTGTATCGATTTTAATTTGTATCGATTTTTTATTTTAACTATATCGATTTTTTTTTAATTTATTTAACCTGCAAATAAAAACACCTAGTTTAGGCAAAAGTCGCCCTCCCACCCTTCCGGTTTTCATTAATTAATTAGATTCGTGTCACACAAATGTCAGTTCTCAGCAATTCGTGTACTGAAGCCATACCCAGTCAAAATTTAAGTCAAGAAATTGTTAGGACTGAAGATCCTGCAAATATAACTGACGAAGAATTTGAAGAAGCTCGATCTGAATCCAGCCCTAACTTTAACGACGAGTACCTTTTAAAATTAACGAACACACTGATTTAATACAAAAAACCCTAGATGGTAGTAGAAGTGTCACTCGCATAAACAAGGAAAGTATTAAAAAGTCTCTGGAAGAAATTAAGCGCAGCACGCAGCAGTTACACGACCAAGTTAAAAATATTTTACGACAGTCAACACTATCTACCGAAAATAAAACTACTTCTATAATCAGAAATACGATTAAAGAAGAATTCGAAAAGATTGCGTTAAAGTCTCAGCAGTTCTCCGCTCCGCCACTGCTAAAACCACTTCATTCAGATATTACCCCGAAGCCAATTCCAAGTTACGCCACAGTTGTTAAGACTACAAAAGTTACTGAGAAACCCCCAATTCCGATTACCAAACCATCTTTAATAATTACTTCCAAAAAACCAGTATCCTCGTCACAAGAGACCATCCACGCGTGGAGGAAAAGTGTTCACTTCAAAGAGCTTACCTTCACTCCTGCTGAGGTGAAACCTGTCTCTAATCATAAACTTCGCGTTGAGTTTGACAAACAAGAGCAAAGGGACAAGATTTTAGAAACAATAAATCGGCCAGACAGCCTGGTCAGCGCAGAAATAGCGAAAAAACTCAAGCCTATGGTCATACTTAAGGGAATTTACAAAGACACACCCGTAACTGAGCTTGTTGATATCATCACCAATCAAAACACTAAAATAAAAGACCTTATTATATCACCTGAAGACATCATATTTAAATTTGTGCGCAATAACAAAAACCAGAAACTCTATAACGCTGTATTTATGGTTGCTCCTCATATTTGGAGAGTAATCATAGAAATACAAAAAAGTTAATATAGACCATCAACGAGTGCACGTAGAAGACTTTCCGGCATTCCTTCAGTGTTATAAGTGCATGCAATTTGGACACACCAAAAAGCACTGCACTGAAGGCAATACAATCTGTTCCCACTGCTCCTCAAATACACACACATACAAAGACTGTCCAGTAAAAAAAAGATATAAACAAAATAAACTGCCACAACTGTACAATACACGCTAAAAAATACAACTTAAATTTAAACACTAAGCACAGCACCACGTCCCTATTCTGCCCTCGTGTTCTCAAACAAATTGAAACCTGCAAAAATAAAACCGATTATGGATACTAAAAGAAAAAATAGGAAAACTGCAACAAATAGTTACAACCCGCTTAAATGTTTACAAATAAATCTAGATAGAGAATACGCAGCGACTAACGAATTGTTTAAGTATGTGACGGATAATCAGATTGAAATAGTGTTTGTTAACGAGCCTTATGTTGGAAGTGGCACCTATATGAGACGTTGCCCCGGCTACCATATTCATCAGTTTTCAACTAAACATCATGTCAAAGCATGCATACTCATCAAACAAAATATCGGGAGTTCGTTGGGCATCTCAGAAGACTCCACTTCCAACATTTGTATAGTACAAATAACTACAAACGGCAAAAAAATATTTCTTATCAGTGTATACGTTGAACCAAATACTGATGAAAGTAACACAATTAATACATTAGAGCTCTTTCTACAAAAGACAAAAAATTACAGCCATATCATTTGTGGTGACTTCAATGGCTGGCACCCTTTATGGAACTCATCCAGGGCAAATCGGCGAGGAAATATTATAGCAGACTTATTAACCACTAACGATCTTAACCTTTGTAATTCTGGAAATGTACCAACATTTGAGACTGTTACTCACAACATCCATCGAGAATCCATAATTGACCTTACTTTAACCTCCAATCTGTCATCAAATCGAATCAGTAACTGGAAAGTTGATATAGAAGTCTGCCCATCCTCCGGTCATAACGCAATAACTTTTGAATTATTGATAAATAAAAACAGTATACCCAAGCCAAAGAAACTATCCACGTTCAAATATCATACCCAAAATGTAAAATGGGAACAAGTCCACACAACTTTCAAAGAAGAAGTTGAAAAAAATATAGATTTAAATGTAAACATAGAACAATTCAATAGTTTTGAACTAGAACAATTCATAGGCAATTTAACATCAGCTATACAAAAATCTTGTGATTATCTGTTTCCACAAAAAGGAGGAGCACGCAATAGAGCAATATGGTGGAATGACGAGCTAGAGCAGCTGAAACAAAAAGTTATCAAGAATCATCATAGGATCCAGCAATTGAAACGACGGAAAAAATCATTAACCGAAGTGATAGAAGAAAAGACAAAACTAAAGACAGAATATGCGCAGGCAATCAAAACTGTATCAACCAACCATTTCAGAGAGTTTTGCAATAAACAGGGGAAGGAAGATGTTTGGAGTGTCACTAATAGGCTTCTTAAAACTACACCTCTAACTCAACCACCAACGACACTAAAAACGAAAGCAGGCAACTACACCTCAACCACCAAGGATACCGCAGAAACATTGTTAAACGAGTATTTTCCTGAAGACGAACCTGACATAAGCTCTAGACACATGGAAATACGCAGTCTCTCTAAAATAGTACCAGACACACCGTCAGACCCTCCATTTACTACTGAAGAAGTTTTAAACGCTCTCAAAACGATGAACTCTAAAAAATCACCAGGACTAGATCACTTAACTGCAGACATATGCTTTAATTTTACTAAATTGTATCCCTCAGTAATTACCGCTATAATGAATAGATGCTTTGAACTCAGTTATTTCCCAAAAATCTGGAAAACTGCATACATAAAAATAATTCCAAAATCTCATAAAACTGAATTTAACACTTCCTCTTATAGACCTATAGGACTTATTAATGTTTTTGGGAAAACTTTAGAAAAACTCATTACTAAGAGACTAACCTATCATTTACATAAAACTAATGCAATGAGCGAGGTACAATATGGCTTTAGAGAGCAAACTTCGACCACGTGTGCAATTCAAAAAGTCCTAGACGTAATTAGAAATGCCAAAAGCAACAATATGCAAGTCCTAGCAGTATCGTTAGATATACAAGCTGCGTTTGATAGCGCATTGTGGCCGGCTCTTTACCAAAGATTAAAATCGATTCAATGTCCTAGGAATATATTTATGTTACTCCAACATTATACAAGAGATCGCGAAGTAAAACTTGACTTCGCCGATAGTTCGGCTACCAAACCAATGCACCGAGGGTGTATTCAGGGATCAGTGTGTGGTCCCATGTTCTGGAATTTAATCCTCGACGAGCTTTTAACGTCAACTCTACCTGATGGATGCCACTTGCAAGCATTCGCGGATGACCTTTTTCTAATCACATACGCTAAAAATCTCGCTACTCTAGAAACTACAACACAGACTGCACTTAAACAGATATTGGAGTGGGGTAGTTCAATTAAGCTTAAATTCAACCCGAATAAAACGCAAATGATTGCGTTCACCAATAAAGCTAAAAAATGCAAAATAACAATGGGAAACCAATACATAAATTGTTCACGACAGATTAAATACTTAGGAGTTATCATCGATCAGAAATTAAATTTTATAAAACATGCAGAGTACATAATAAACAAATCCCTTAATCTACTACATAAACTAGTAAAGTATATAAAACCGACCTGGGGAATTAATCCAGAAAATGTCCGTACCATCTACTCAAATGTAATAGAACCTATATTGTGTTATGGTGCAAGTGTTTGGAACCCAGCCCTTAAATATAAATATGTCAATAAACGCCTTCTTTCCTTACAACGAACAATAGCCATAAAAATCATAAGAGGTTTCCGTACAATCAGTACGGCAACTGCAATCAGCTTAGCACAACTACACCCCCTTCCAGACAAAATTAATACAGTAGCAGATCTAGAAAAAACTAAGCAACAACGTACATCAAAATACTTACCTACAGACATAGAGCTTGAATCACCTTCCAAACCTATGGAGCTACTTCATCCTTCAAAACGGAAAACGATAGAATTTACTGAAGCAATATGTCAGCAAGAAGTAGAGCTACATCAAACATCGTCTTCATCCTGTATCTTCACAGATGGAAGCAAAAATGAAAATGGAGTAGGGGCAGCTTATGTTGTGTTATCTCATGAAGGTCAAAAATTAATAAGGAAATACAAGTTACATAACACGTGCTCAATTTTTCAAGCTGAAATATATGCTATTCAAAAAGCAATGCACTGGATACTCAGCAGTAAACTACATAAATTCACAATTTTTTCCGACAGTAAATCAAGCTTACAAGAAATCCAAAACCCAGAGAGTACAAACCCATTAACCGTAGAAATTCACCGTAATATAATCAAAGCTCAAACACTAAATAAAACTATTAAGTTTGTTTGGATTAAAGCGCATAATGGAGTTCTTGGTAATGAGCTTGCAGATACAGCAGCAAAATCAGCGTCAAATCTGAACAAAACACCGGACTATTGTAATTTCCCAATTTCTTATGTAAAGCAAAAACACAAAATAGAACTCAAGACAGTAGCTGAAAATTATTATAATAATCCAAACAATTGCACATATCTTAAAACATGGTGTCCCACGTATGAAATTCTTGTCAGTGTATTAGAAAAATTCAAATTGTCTTTCAGTGTAACACAAGTTTTATCCAATCATGGCTTCCACAAAAAATACCTATACCGTTTTAAAATAACAGAAAATGACAAATGTCCTTGTGATAGTAATACACAACAAACGGTTGATCATTTAATAAAAGAATGTCCAAAATTTAGTCAAACCCGAATTGATCATGAGATCCACTGCAGCAATCTTAATATAAGCCCATACAAACTAATTGAAGTTATACAAAAGGAATCTTGCATAGAAAGTTTTACAAGACACGTAGAAAAAATTGTAAAGTCACTTAAAAAATTTAATAAAGGCTAATAAAAAAAAATATTATATAACATAAAGTAAACAAAATAAGAAAAGCACAAACTAATAAACACAAAAGAAAAATCACTCTGATCAATCGAAAGCATATTGCACTATACGCTGAGAGCCTCAATTTGATTAAAAAAAAACCTAACCTAACCTAACCTAACCTAACCTAACCTAACCTAACCTAACCTAACCTAACCTAACCTAACCTAACCTAACCCAACCTAACCTAACCTAACCTAACCTAACCTAACCCAACCCAACCTAACCTAACCTAACCTAACCTAACCTAACCTAACCCAACCTAACCTAACCTAACCTAACCCAACCTAACCTAACCTAACCTAACCTAACCTAACCCAACCTAACCTAACCTAACCTAACCTAACCTAACCCAACCTAACCTAACCTAACCTAACCTAACCCAACCTAACCAAACCAACCTAACCTAACCTCCAACCTAACCTAACCCAACCCAACCCAACCCAACCCAACCCAACCCAACCCAACCCAACCCAACCCAACCCAACCTAACCCAACCTAACCTAACCTAACCTAACCTAACCTAACCTAACCCAGTATTCCGCCCCTACCACCTGTTGCTCCCGTTTGAAAAATCCGAAAAATAGGTCAAAGTTGTCCGATTTCTGTGAAACAAGTGGTGTCTCGTGTATCTCTGTGTGTTCTATGCACGAGTGATTGTTCCATTAGTGGGAGGTTAAGTGTCACAAGGATATTTCAGCAAAACACAGCGGAAAAACTGCAAAACAGGTAAAATTTCACTAAAAATTTTACACTAAATTGCGTACGCCGCTCATTTTAGATCGAAGACCTGCTGATTTTTATATCTTATTTTGTGGCATTCATATAGCTCTATCATATGGCATAAGTTCTGGATTTTTTCGCTAATTAAATTTGGAGTAATTAGGCGAAAACTGAAAAACCACGTGGCGTGTAAAATTAAAACCGCTATCGTGCGGTTGAATTTGAACACACATTATTATAGTACACTGATAAATAAATAATCCTGTACTTGTGGCACAGAAATCGGCATCGTATTCCAGAAGATATAGCCAAAAATGCAAAATTATTAAAACTGGCTCATTTTCACTCGTTAATTGCGCGTGATTCTTAGCGACGACATATTATTTTTAATTTATAATATAGTTGCAAAACTTATCCTTAAACTATTTGCAAAGTTCTGGATTTTTCGAACTTAAACTTTCCGAGTTATTTCAATTTTCCTGAAAACACTCTAACACGTGGTCTGTGTTTTAACAGTCTGGCGATATTTTTATCGCAAGGAAATCGTAGAGCACTAAAAACCGAAAAAGAATCCGTTTTCAGAACGGTTGTATCACTTTTCGTTAGAGAGATATAAAGTTTTCAGTGTTTTTTCAGGAAATTTCAGTATCTGTTCCCTTTTCGCTGATTTACATATCACAGTTGGCTTGCCCGTGTAATTCCACAAAATTAAAGCCCAAACACGACCATCATAGCACTTCCCGTTGCTGAGATATAAAGATTTATCGTTTTTCCACCATTTTGTCCGCCATATTGAAAATCTTGTTTGGCTCATATCTCGGAAACGGTTCATCGCAGAAGCGTGGGGTTTCCAATAGTCATCTTTAAATTGTCTTTAGAACAATTTAGGACCAAAAAGAACAATCGCCAAAAATCGCACAAACTGGCGATATATTCAAATACTTAGTGCAAAGACAATTTTAACAAGCCCAAACACGAATAATTTACCTCTGGTGGACAGGGAAATAGACCGTTTTTAAAATATCGACCGCCATCTTGGACCGCCATCTTGAAAATTTATATTTGCTATAACTCCCGAACCAGTGGTCGGATTTGAACGCGGTTTTCAACATTATTAAAGTTAAATAGCTCCCTAAAATCCTAAGTTACCACCGAAATCACCCGAACTGGTCAAGTCATCCGCCATCTTGAATATCTTTAAAGGCGTGTAACTCCATTTTTAATAGTCCGATTTTAACGCGGTTTTCGGTTACCTCAAGTGCATTTAGAACTCTATAACTTGAGGTTGTTTAGAAATGGCGGACAAACCAAAGAAAACAGCAACTGGCAGTACAGATAAACCACCTTCAATCAAAAGGAAAACTGTGACAAAAGCCATAAAGGGCTCCGGCCAAGTTCATACCGATATAGACACAAAGACAGCAGAGTTACCAACTCAGGAAACACAGGGTGAAAAGGTTTTGAACCTCTTGGAAATAGAGGAAGCCGAAAAACTGCACCACCAGACAGGGTGGGGTGCAGAAAAGGATGAACAGGGACCGCAGACCTCAGACTTGCTTTACTCTTCACCAAATCTCGACGAGGCAACATCATCATCTCCTGTGTTATCAAGGACTGGTGCAAGCCTCTTACGAATACGCACACAGATTAAACAGGCGAGGGCTGCAGAAGCCAAAGAAGCCCTAAAAATGTTGTCGGAGACTGAAGACACCGCAGAGTCGGATATTGACAGTGGAGACACTAACACGTCCCTCAATACTTCCACGAGGTCGATTGGAGGAAACCGGATGCTCCTTAATGATTTGCCCAGACATGCCAATGAAGTGCTGCAAAGAACGAAGGCAGAGCTGGAAAAATCTGGAAATCTAAAGAGGGAAATCCGGGAAAGTGTCGTCTCGGGGATGTATACATTATATGAAATGGTCCTCAAATTGTCTGATTCGAGAATTTTACACATTCTTGAATCCAGCAAACAAAAACTAAATGTCTCACGTGAATCAGAAAGGCTCACACAAAGGCATGCAAGGTTCATGCACGAGACTTTAGGACAATATGCTAACTTAAAAGAGAACGTAGAAAAGCTTTTGAAAGAAACAGAATCTACCCGATCAATTGTCTCGTATGACCTTTGTGAGGCGGTAACGGCAACAAAGAAAGAAATCGTCAATGTACGTAAAGAAATCACCCTAGGTTCATCCATCTCGAGTCAGATGCAATTCTTGATGGAGGAACTAAAACAACTTCGCGCGAACACCGACACCCTTAAGAACCCTACTCGTCAAGAAATTGACTTATCTCGCTTCGCCGAAGAGCTGCAGGAACTCCGTCAGGCGGTTAGAGAACTCACCAAAGATAGGGTAATCCCGCAGACACAAAGTAGTGAACACAGCCCAGAGATACCAAACCAAGAGATGTTATCGGAAAAACATCACAAAAAATTTATCGAGGAACTTCAGGATCATATCTCAGAAATCAAAGCACAAATAACAGCAGAGGTAGCAGAATTAAGGCACGAAATCCTGAAGATAACGAGAGATATCAAAGGAATAACTGATGCCTCATTCAATTCTCAGCTACCCTCAGTCCAGGCAAACCTGGAAGAACTGAGAAGAGAGACGAGAGAACTGCGAGACACCACGGTGGATTCAGCAGCTCCAATTAGAGTTGCAATAGAGAGCCTCAGAAAAGAGCTAAAGAACCAACCAGGTGTAAATGAAGCAGACTTCACTGGTAACAACTCTCAACTAAAAGGGGATGATATAAACGATTACGAGAAAAGAGATCAAGCAACAGTATTCAAGCATAAAAGCTTCACACGTACATTCTCAGAGGTGGTGATGAAGCCGCATTATCCGGTGATAGTGGAATCGGCTGACCCTAGGAACACTAGCGATGATATCATAAAACAGGTCAAGAGCGGGGTCGACGTAGTCGGGCTTGGGATCGGCATCAGTAACATGAGAAAAGCGAAAAATCAAAAAGTTCTCATTAGCTGTGAATCTGAAGAGGACAGAAGCATCCTCCAAGAAAAATTAAAGAACAACACAGCCAAGCTGACGGTCTATAGGCCGACTATTAAGAACCCACTCCTACGCCTAATAGGTGTGGTCTTTGACCTAACCGATAAAAAGATCGAAGAAGCAATAATAAAGCAAAACAGCACTCTTTTACAAGGCATCTCATCAACGCAACAATACGTCAGAGTAGTAAGAAGAATAAAGGGTAGAACTAGCTCCACAAGCAACATCATACTCGAAGTAAGCTCACAAATCTGGAGCAAATTGAGAGACAAGAATATCAGACTCGGCTTTCAGATAGTCCCGGCAGTTGATCAGTCACCGGTTACTCAGTGCTATCGATGTCTTGGGTTTTCTCATCGAGCACGAGAGTGCCAAGCTCAAAAAACATGCTGTGGGTATTGCGCTGAGGAACATGACACCAGAGAGTGTCACAATAGAGATAAAGCGCCTAAGTGCAAAAACTGCGTAGAAAAGAATGAGTGTGACACGAAGAGTGCACACCCTGCATATAGCTCAGAATGTCTGGAATGGAGGAAATGGGATCGGATAGCAAGAGCAACGATCACATATTGCTAAAGTCACCGACGTTTTCTCACAAAGACCTTCGAGCAGAAAGTATGGAAAAATAAAAATTGCCCAAATCAATCTCGGTAGGGGACAATTAGCCCAACAAGAATGCCTGCAGGCGGCCGAAACGCAAGGAGTGGCTATTCTCCTAATACAGGAACCCTATGTAGGAGCAAAAGCACACGTTACCAGCCGTCATGCAGTTATACAAAAATACACTACAGACACACAAAAACCGGTCAAGTCAGCTGTCATTGTCGTTGACCCGTCCATACAATATACTATAAACCCTGAAACTATTACCGAAAACATTGTCGCGTGTAATTTTAAAATTAATAACCTAGATATTAGTATTGTGAACGCTTATATGGAAGAAGGCCAAAACATCGATGAAGATTTAAGAAAGATATCAAAATCCATTGACACACTGGGAAACGACCATGTCATATTTGGAGGGGATATAAACGCAAAAAGTCCCTGGTGGGGTTGTAGCGTGGAAGATGGACGGGGAACAGCCGTTGCTGAGACCTTAGCCCAACTGGGGTTAAACATACTTAACACAGGAAGTACACCAACATTTTGGGCACACAGAGGAGATAAAGACTACACAAGTATTGTGGACATAACCGCATGCTCTAACAACATATACCACAAAATATTAAACTGGAGGGTTAATCCTGACTTTGTCACTCTGTCGGATCACAGAGCGATTATGTTTGATGTAGAACCTGGGAATTCAATAAGGCAACCTAACCAGCGGAAATCTACCCGCATCTATAATACCAGCAAAGCGGATTGGAACAGATTCACCGCCACATTACAAACAGAACTACAGTCAATTAATATCACTGAAGAAGCAACTATGAACATAGCAACAACATGGGCCTTAGAAGACTTGATCATGCAGTACGTTGAATGCCTACGAAAATCTTGTGATATAACAATCCCAAAGTTATCTCAAAGAATACCCTCAAAGACACCATGGTGGACAAAGGAATTAAACGAAAAGAAAAAAGAACTCATACGAAAAAGAAGAAAAATTAAATTTGCTAACAAAAACAGGAAACAGACTGTAATTGAGGAATATCTTATAACCAAAGTAGAATACAAAAATCATCTAGAAGAAGCTATAACATCGAGCTGGAAAGAATTCTGTACTAGGCAGGACCGGGAGAATATGTGGCAAAGTATCTACAGGGTGATACGTAAATCTCACAAAACTCCTGAAGACACATTATTACGGGAAACAGCAACTAGTGAGATAACGACCCCAAAACAATCTGCACAGCTCTTATCAAATATTTTCTACCCTAACGATGACATACAATCAGACGAACAAATACACACAGAAATAAGAAACAAGTCAGAAAATAATAGGAAAGAGTGGGCCAATAACCAGAATAAAGATGTAATAATCCCATTCACCAACACTGAAATTGAAGAAATATTTAAAAGCATGAGCCCTAAAAAATCGCCTGGAGAAGACGGCCTTACATCTGACATATGCTTCAGAGCCTATGAGGCGGCTCCACAAATCCTACTAGCCATATACACTAAATGCCTTCTACTTGGGCATTTTCCTAAAGTTTGGAAAAGAGCGATAATTCGAGTGATTCCAAAGCCAAACAAGGAAAACTATACCCTCCCAAAGTCTTATAGACCAATTGGCCTTCTACCTGTCCTTGGGAAAGTACTAGAGAAGCTATTTGTTAATAGAATGATGTGGCAATTATGGTCCGAAAACAAAATGAGCGGGCGGCAGTATGGTTTTGTCGCCCAGCGCGGTACAGAAGACGCCCTGTATGATGCCCTGGAAACTGTAAAACAAGGCTTAAAACGAAAGGAAATTGTGGTCGTCATCTCCATTGATATTGAGGGCGCATTTGACAATGCCTGGTGGCCCGGAATGATAAACGAGCTAGAAAATAAGAAAGTAGATAAATCAATATGCAGGTTAATAAGCAGTTATCTACAGGGCAGGCAAATAAAACTCACTTATGCTGGTCATGAGGCGATAAAGGAAACTAACAAAGGCTGCATACAGGGATCTACCTGCGGACCCCTGCTATGGAACTTGCAGCTCGACCCATTACTAACAGAAGTTGAAGGTCTAGGAACATACATTCAAGCATACGCAGACGATATAACGATAATAGCTAAAGGAAAATCAGCAAAAGATCTAGAAAATGAGCTAAACCCGGTATTAAACCACATCATAAAATGGGCAAAAAAAAGAAAAATGAAACTGGCACCCCAGAAAACTCAAGCTATACTGATAACAAAAAACGAAATTCGAAAATCCAAAGATAGTACTGGGAGGAACGGAAATAATTATCTCTGACACGATAACAATACTTGGACTCACAATTGACGCCAACCTAAATTTCCTTAAACATGTAGACAGGGTAACTGAAAAA